>JANHMN010000002.1:222239624-222319488 GCA_030674055.1 Rhabdomys pumilio
AGAGAGAGAGAGAGAGAGAGAGAGAGAGAGAGGAGAGGAGAAGAGAAAGACATACTTATGGCTACATGGCTGAGAAGATATTACAGGCATTATTCCATCATCAGCTGGGAATAAGGATATTGGTTTCCAATTTTTTTTTTATTGGTAGTAATGTGACTCCTTGAGTAGAATCTGGAGTTGTCTTTGGGGGCTTTGGTTTCTCTTGAGAACAAGTTTCAAAAATGTCTTGCAACTTGAAGATGGTAGAAATTCCCTGGTCCTGCTTATTGGTATGGTCCTCAACTCCATAGCTAACTGAACCCAGAGCTCCAGCCTCAGGTGTAATTTAGAAGCTAATGTAAATTACTGTTTTTATTGTAGAAAGATGGGGCTCAAACAGATGTTACTATAACATGGATGCTGACTTCTTAGCTTTGCCTGCAAAGTGGGAAGATGGAAGGCATGAAGGGAGCCTGAAAGTGAAACTAAGAAGAGATACGGAAGGTAAGTATGCCAATATAGTTACAGGTAAAGGCTAAAGAGAGGTGATGCTCAGGAGACCTAGTTTTGAGGAAAACAGAATGATCCCTAATGATAATGCTGGCTCACACTCATGGTTTGCATTTTTTATCCCTCTCCTCAATTCCTTTGTATTGTCTTCAATCCTGTGACGATCTTAAGCAGAAGATGAAGGTGGGAGTTTGACTCTCGGGAATAAAGGAAGTATTGGAACCCATGCTCTCATTAGCAAGGTGATTTACATATATATATCATATATATTGATATATCAATATATCATAAGAAAAACTGTATTAGTTGTCCATAGGTGCCCAGGGAAAAATCCCGATGAAAGATAATACTAAGCAGTAACATTGAGTTGAGACAGTTTGGTGAGACATGGAGTATGAATAAGTCTTAGGTAGGAAAGTCTCTGGAGTCTTACTCCTTTGTAGGTTTTGAGGGCAGCACAGGAGGCTGCTCTCAATTGGTGGATAGAAGGACATGCAGGTAAGAAAGGTGGAACATTACTTTTCTGTGTTCATCTGTATTCCTGGAGTTTCCCAACCATCCTGAGGGTCACAGCAATCACACAGAGTAGTCAATTCCTAGAAGACTTATTTCATCACATCCAGACTCAGAAGGGAGCCATAAGAATCACTGACCATCTCAGAAGCTGGTCTTCTCAAAGCCCTTTGCCGAAGAGGCAACACATATCTCTCAAACACTAGCACAAGGCACTTGTGCTCTATCAGAAGAGAGTGTTCTATCGGAAAAGTTCTATTGGACAGTAACGGACAGAGCAACAGCCTGGCCACATGGTGGTGCGGGGGTCATCTGGGGTCAGCAGAATCTTCTCAGCAGTGTTGAGACTCACCTCCTCTTTATGGTCAGCATCACCCCCAGGAGAATGATGATGAACATGAGGAGGCCAGCGATCACACCAGCCATCTTCACCGTGTTGTCGATCTGCTTCTCCGGCTCCACAGTGTTAGAATTCTGCGTGGAAGCACCTTGAGGGAAAAAGGGAAGAAGGAAGATGTTGAAAAGGCTCACACATAACCAGGCAACAGTGATTGCGACAACAGTGCTTGTTTATTAAAGCTAACCATGTGCCAGGCACTGTGCTGAGAGCTTCAGATACATTGCTCTATTGAATCCCCATTTGAAAATTAATCCCTCAGAAGTTTGGGATTACTATGATGGCCTCTCAGAGATGAAGAAACTGACATGCTATGCAATTAGAGTTTCCCAGGTTCTATACCTGCTGTGTGGGAACATAAGGTTTTATTTATTGTGTTGCTGTGCCAGGAGAGATCAAACGTTAGTCCACCATTTACTTCTTGGGCTCATGTTTCAGATCATGTAATGAAAATAATAGTTTTATGCTATTATAACACAATTAAAACCACTGTGTTCTAAGGGATCTTTTTGTTTTATTCTTTTAGCAAACAGTAGAGAAAAAAAATGGTGGATTAAAGTGAATTGGCTTGGGTTCAGAAAACATGAATTTCAGTTTTGGTAATTATGTAAAACTATGTGCTAACTTGTTGACTCAATCTCTGGTAGTGAAAAGTGAGAAATGTCCACTTATTGTATCTATAAGTATGTATGAATGATTCAGGGCCCTAACTTGCCCAATCCTTACAAACAGTTCCAAAGGCAGACATTGAGGAAAAAAAACAAAACAAACAAACAAACAAACAAACAAACAAAAAACCCAAAGGACTTGCCAGAAGTCATATGGGTAATGTTGTTAAGAGTAAGATGCCCCAGGTTTGGCGACTACAAATTTTGGCCTCAATGATCAGAAACCTTGAATTCAGCTACTGATCCCCTATTTCCTCAACCCCCCTCTTCTCTCAAAAAAACCAAAACTAAACAAAACAAAAAAACCTGTTTGTCCAGAGCAAAACTAAGTAAGAAAAGAAAGACTGAGCCCAGCCTCTTCTTGTGTTTACTAAGGATGGAGAGCAATTTCCTGTTTCAGACATTCTGGAGAATGGTCCATGGGTTACCAGCATCCTAGGGCAATTTTCTCCTGCTGTCTTTATTTCCCCATCAGAACCACATTTTTGTGAGGCATCTTCAAGTCGGAAGCACCTTTTCCCAAACTCATCTCTCCTTTTCTGCAACATCAGCTCCAGTTCATCCTTCATCAGCCAATATACCTTCTGCGGCCTCCTATGCCTCTGGCAGAGTTTCTCTCTCCTCTAAATTCTGATAACACTTTATAACACTTTGCACACACCTCACAATATCTCTTAGCACAATGTAGTGATATTATTAGTTGCCTGTTTTTACATCTGTCTTTTCCACTGGTCTGCAAGCTCCTTGGGGGTAGAATTATACCTCATTTATCTTTGTTCCTCATGTTAGCACTGCTCCTGACTCATAATAGGGGCTCACTAAATGTTTCTGGTTGTTTGGTGTTTGGCTAAAAGGATAATGTCTCTGCCCACACACATTTGTCCTCATGGAACCAAACTGAGTTTTCTCTTGCTTTTAGTCATGTTTTCATAGAACTCCGCTGAGCATTGAGTTGAAATGTTGCTTTTCACATTTCGAATCTGATTCCTCAAACTCATGGCTGTTTAAAAGCAGGCTTCCAGCTCATTGATACTCTTTTTCTTCTTCTTTTCTTCTTCTGAGTGTATATTCTCTCCAGGCACTTTTCCTCAAACTTTACTTAACTTTGGCAAGTTGGTTTACTTAGCTGAGTATCTTTGGTGGGGATGGGAAGTCTTTGAGAGTATGTGTGGTGTCCTTTTCATTGCTGCAATGCCATCTAGAAAAGGACTCCTCTGACAGTCACTGTGCTGACTGTGGATGACATAGAAGTGCACAGGCCAGAACTACTTATTTATTCATTCAGTCATGCATTTTTAGCTCCTGTGTGTCCAAGTGCTGGGGCCAAACTAAAGTCTCTGTAGGGTCAAAAATCTTTCTTCTAGAAGTAGCTAAAAGTGAAATATTTTATTCATTTCTTCTACCAGATAAAGGCAAAACAAACTCATCTAACCCCAGGGCTGTCTGACAAGGTTCTGGTGTTCTGCAGTCCTGTGATCTCCTGGTTTATGTTGGAATTGCCAACACATCTTTAGCTAGGGCAGTCTGACATTACAGAGTGGGGGTAATTCTGAGTGGCTCTTAAGTAGCCCCCAATTTATAAGACTTAAGATATGATTCCTCATAGAAAGCTAGACTATAATGTATTGACACCAAAAAGAACACCTCAAATTTAAAGCTCCCCAATACTGAATCTTTATATTCAGATTTAGAGGAAAGGTTGGCTTGAGATCAATGAATCCTTGGTGGAGTTAAACTTTACTTAGTGCTTGTTTTAAGGTCCTGTTCTAGAGGATAGGAGTTCAAGGCAGAGTTCCCCCGAGAGCCTCTTCCTATATAAAATCCCTGTCATCACTTGGCCTAGCAAGACTCACACTCTATTCCTTAGGTAAGTATTTGCAAACTTCCATTAGTGGCAGACATCTGGAGGCATCATGGTGAGCAAAACAGACACAGTCGCTGTCCCCAGGGAGTTTGCAATCACTGGCATTTCTAACTGTGAGGATATAATAAGACAAGAAGTGAGTAATGACAAACTTTCAGCTTTGTTAAGGGTTTGAATAGAGAGTCACATGACCCCCCTCAAAAAGAACAGAACAGAGAAGTAAGTCAGTCTTGGGAGCAATGCCCAACAGGGCTGTAGCTAGACAACTGAAGCATAAAGAGATAGTAAAGCTGACATCCTGGGTCAGGTTGTGTGACTGGCAAGGGGCCTGGTGTATGGCAGAAATGTAGTATGTAAGAGGTTAAAAAAGAAAGAGAAAAGGCTAAGAGGCTGGAGAGGGCAGCAGGAGTGTTTACACATGACACTATATGCTATGAGTTTTGTTCCGTAGCCCAAGAAACACAGAGAGACATTTAAACTCTGTTCATGAGGTTACAGTGTGGTCACATTTATGTCCCAGCATATCAGCCCAGCTTCAATGGGGAGCCAAAGTGGCTTGGAGAAATGAGCTTGGAGACTTCTGTAGGCATCCAGGTGGAAGATGATTGTCACAAAGACTCAAGAAACATCAGTGGAGATTGCAAGATATAATAAAAGGGATGACTGGTGAAATAAATATTATGAAAATTGCCAATAGATAGAACAGTGGGGATAAAGGAGAAAAAATGTCGAGTGGGCACACAGCTTTGGTTTGCATGACTTGGTAAATGAGAGTGGGATTTATGTGTTCTAGAAGCTGTACAAAAAGAAAAACTTTAGAGTGAATCTATGCTTGACTTTGGAGTACTTTGAAATTGAAGGTAGGTAGCTAAAAGTATGAGTCTTGAGCTCCAGAGAAAGTCTGAGCTGTAGGTAAAAGAATCAATTCGTAACTATTCACAGACGGTATTTCTAGCCTGAGAGTTCATGAGATTACCTAGGAAGGGAAAAGCAAGTAAAAAGAGAAGCAGGCCTGGAAGAGAGATTTGAAGCTTGATAGTGTCCAAGGAGTAGGTAGAGGCAGACAAACTTCTATATAAAACATGAGCATCCAGAAAGGGATAGAAAACATGGCTGGCCTTAGTGTCCTAGATTCAATATAAGATGAAATTTCCAGAAGCAGGAAATGATCAGTTATTTCCACTATTTCCAGAGTAGAATCAGGTACTATGCTCCAAGGTAAGTGAAGGTCTTAACTAGAAAACCTTCTCTCAAAGACCAAGATGTTATTATAGAAACCCCTTCAGTGAATACCATGACCAATCAGTGGTAGGTACATGCTTGAGTACCATATAAGAGCAGCCAGATTCCAGGTAGTCATACGAAAAGTAAAAACATGGTATTAGAAAAGTTCACTGAATTTAACCAAAAGGTCTCAGAGCTGAAAGCACAGACTGTATGGTGGGGTTATCAGGAGCAACTCTGCTTGACTGGTCCATTCGGGCTTCAGATACAACATGAACGTGCAGAAAACTCAGCTTTCTCTTAAGCATTCTCTAAGAGATTTGGCAGTATTAACTAGGGATTTGCTTTCCTATTTCTAACAGTTGCCACTACTGAGGCTGGAAAATCAAAGGCTGTCTATGTGACTCCGTGCCCCAGAAATCCAAAGGGGGTATTCAAAGAGGCAGAACTGGAAATCCTTCAGAGAATTGCTTAGCATCAATTTTGGTCCCTAATAGACTCAGTCTCTGACTTTGATGACCTCTGCCTTTGAGTCTGGTGCTGGGAGGAGTGTAAGGGATTTGGGTGCATCCTCTTCACTCTTAGATTCTATAGGACCCAACAGAAGCACAATCCAAGTAAATTAGAATTGACAGCAAGGCACCAGGTGGAAATTTATCCAATTAGATAAGCTTTAAGGCTCTTTTTGAGTCCCCTGTGTGATGTGGTCATCGAAAACAATCTTGTGAACTCAGCTTACTAATTCAGCTGTCTCCAACACGAGGCTACAGGACTGACCTTGTACCCTAGCCAGCTGCTCCCTCTGTGCCCTGAGTACTACTCCCAAAGGACACATTAGTTTTCTCAAAGCAGCAGTCACTTGCCTTTCCCCTCTACTCTTTCCTCAAAGCTAAGATGACTTAGAGTCTTAGCCCCTCCTAGCTTTAGTCCCCAATCCACACTTGACTTTCTGTTTTCTAGCTGTCTTTTCTTGACTCTGGAAACCTCAGGTACCATGCTTAGCTTCTTGGAAGCTACTCCCCACCCTCGATTTGACCTCCCTATGTGAGTCCAGGGGCCATATTGGTCTCCTTCTCACATGTTACCAAGCAACCATCTCTTTCTGATCTTCTCCTGGGATTTCTATGACCTTTTTAGGCAAGGGAAAAGTTGGTCTATGCTACTCTGTACTCATCTGAACTCTCTGATGAATTTTGTCTAGCTGTACATTCAACTACATGAGAGAGAGAGATATCTCTAGGGAGAAGATAAACCAAGAGCCTTGATACTTAGAAAGTGATTCAACAATCAGGATACCAGCATCACCTGGGAACTTATTAAAATTTCAGACTCTCAGACTCTACCCTAGGCCTGTGGAAACAGCAGCTCAGTTTTAACAAAGTCCCTGTGTGCTTTAAGTGCATGGCAAAAATCCACATATCACTGACCTCAAAAGTGCATTTAGTCAGAATACGAACTCTTCTGTCTAGAGATTCTATTCTGATGAGATCTAGTTCTTGCTGTCTGGTCACTAAGAGGCCATTGTGGAAGATAAACCCACATCCTGCACCCCCTGCACCCCCACTTAGTCTCTTCAATTCAAAAGGTCAAAACCAGAGAAGTGACTGACTAGAGTAGGGAGCCATTAAGAACTATCTACTGGAGCCCAATACTCTGTTTCTCTCATCCAGATTTTAACTAGGGATTCCTTATCAAACAAGGGCAATGATCCATCATGAAGCATTGGCATTATGAAAATAGTCATCATGCCCAAGTGTCAACAAAGAGGTAGCTTTTCCTTGTTTAGTGGCTTCCACCTTCCTACCTGTTCTGACTTCCCTGAAGCCTGGATGTTTAACAAAGCCCTACAGTGTTAAACTCAGCATGCTCCTTAGACTCTGACCACCCTTTCACTAACAGTTCACATGCTTCCCCATCTTAACTTGAATGTCCCTTACCTTCAGGGGTGTCCATACTCTTGGTGATATATGTCCTTCTTTTAGTTCTGGGACTTCTATGCACTCTATCCCCCTCCCTGTCCTGCCTCTCCTCAGGTTACTCCCAGAGGCAGAAAGCAAGTTATCAACAGTGGAAGGTGCTTTCCAGAGACACGGTGTGCATTTTATCAAGCAGAGGGGACTACATGACTTTTGTGCCTCATTTGATGTTGAAATTCTCTGGTTTTATAATACTGGCTCAAAGCAATGAGACTCAAACAGAAACCCTTGACTTTCTATTTATATGCCACTGCTAACTAGTTGGGTGACCTTGGCCAAATCAATGAAACACAATGTAATATAATATCCTCATTTATAAAAATTGAGAGAAAATGCCAAAGTCACAAAGATTTTTCTCAGGATCAGGTGTAGTCATGGAGGTGAAATTGCTTGACAAACTCAAAGGGATCACACACATTTGGTATCCTGATGCTACAATTTGAGGACTGGTTTCAGAATGTCTGTAAGCTTTGGGAACAAGGGGCTGGAGTCACAACTCCTTGGATTCAGCTAGCTGGCTTTATCCAAGTCCTTAGAATCAAGCCAAGCAGAGTCCCCATCCCTGGAGTGATGCACTTGACTCTGCTCATACAGGGAGGGCCCTTATCAGGCTTACATCTGGATGACTTAATGGCAGCAATAACATAATTTGGCAACAAGGGATTAATGATTCACTCTCAAAGCTCTCATGCTGGCGTCAGGCCCAATTTCATAGCTGTACTTCAGAGAATTTTCCCTGTAAGGCTATGCAACAAAAATAGAAGTCACAGATGAAGAACGTCTAATTGCAATTGATAAAACCCAAGTAAATCCCTGTGGATGCATAACCCATGCTGGTGATCATTGCTGACGGAAAAGAAGGGAGGCTGGCTCTTGGGGATACAGTTCCTAAAACACACGGTGGCCTCTCAGCTATCCAAGGGCATATTATCCCCAGTGTGGCTTATCTCAGGCAAATCTTACTGTGTTGGCAGTTTACCCCTGTCTACTTAATGACTTCTTTTGTTGAAGAGTTTCTCTGTCTTTACTTTGGCTTTGTGTGTATTTGGCACCCAGCAGCGAAAACCTTTGAAACCCTGAGTCTGAGCTGCTACCTCTATGCCAAGGAAGGTTTTAAGCATAGCAGGCATCTCTGATTATGGATGTTTTGCCAAGTGGAGACAACAGGGAACAGATAAGGAAGCTGGGTAACTTCCCGGCTCGGCTAAAAGTCAGGTATGCACTATATATTCGCTTGAGTTGGCTGGAAGCAAATTCTCTAAACGATAGGGTATTTTAAGATGGAATTGAAGTCCAAGATAGGAAACAACTTTGTAGGAGAGCATCTGGCTACTTCATTAGATTCAAGCCTCTAGACTTTACAAATTGCATCCCAAAGCATTCAAAGTATTTGTAATTGTGATCATGAACTACTTTGGCAGCCTTTGAGGGTAGAAATTGTAGTGAACAGGAGGGGAGCGAGAAGCCTGGGGAGAAACAAATGCTATTGCCGACTTTTTTTTTTTAATGAAAAAGATGTGTATTTCAGATATTTTTCGCTAGTGAGTGTGATGTTGATACAGGAAAAAAAGTATATATATATAGACTAGATGGTTAAATCAGGTTTCCCAACCCTTACTACTCATAGAGGGGAGGGATGATACTTAGAAATGAGCACAGGCTCTATCTACATCAGTCAGCAGCCAACCAGGAAAAGGGAAACAACTCTAAGCCTTTAAAGGGCGCAAATGTACTCAGGATCAGAAGACCCTGGTGAGTCAAGAGGAGGATTATCAGACTGCTACTAACCACAGGACACAGGAGAGATATGAAGAAGTAGATAAGCCAGGGGCCAGAGGGCAAGTTGACACAAGAGCTAGAACTGCAGAAGACCTTTGGGGGGAGTTAGAGCCATGGGGCAGACACAAACATGGACAAAGGAGGAGCTGAAACTAATTGAGGGGGCTTTTCCCTGCCTTTAGCTCTCCTAAATCTAAGTGGGGTCTCCTATTGGATAAACCCGGAAGTCACTGGCATGGTGGTCCAGGTGAGAAAGCATGTGGGGACCATCTGGGTATCTGAGCAGAACACGGCAACATAGAAGGAGAAGCAAAGATCAGATGGGCAAAGGGCCAACATGGGCTTTCTATGAGCCTACAATCTCAGACTCTACTCTTTGTGGCTTCTGAGAGGCACCAGGGTGCATATATCTGAAGAATATCTCATCTCGTATTTTGATTTCGGCAGTCAGGGCCTCAGTAGAGAAATCATGGTTGGCTTGTATGGTAGCTAAGCTGGAGCTTCGCAGAAGATGGCAATGTAAGAGTTGATAGGAGCAGGATTCAAGAGCACATGTAAAACTATCTATAAGCTGTAGGACAGAGCTTAAACTACAACCCCGTTTTAAGCCTGTTACTTGTAATCCCCCCCATTTAATCCTTACTGAAACATGATGGAGCAGGTTCTGCTATCATGGTCTTCTCAAAGATGGAGAAGCTCAAAGGGAATAGATCAGAGCTGCTGGCAGCAGCACCCACAAAGCCTGCAAGTCTGATGCCAGATTCCTCCTCATTAAACTGCTGCGCTATTCTGCCGCTTCTTGCCTAAATGGGGGGAGAGGTTGCTCAGTGCAAGACTGGTTGTTTTCCCTCAGATACCTAGAAGATTGAAGGAGACTCGTAGTAAGGAGATCAAGAATCCTATTTCAATCAGCTGGATAAAACCATCTTTATCTAAATACCTGCCATAGGTATTTATATCTGTCCCCGCAGGGTCTGCCACCTGCTCTACCAAGCAGTTCCATTTCAATCCAGCCTTTGCTGGAAGCTCCTCTCTTTGTGCCCTCCAGCCAGCATACCTTATTCTAATATCTAAGGGATTGATGAACATGTCATGTGAATCTTGTTATATGAGCTAAATTATCCAGGCTTTGCTCAAGTGATATTTAAACGTGACCTTTTCAACTTAACTTCTTTTATTCTTTTCACTTTCCTTGTACATCAACCACCGTTTCAAAGTCCTTAATACTCTGAGTTTAGTTTTATTATTAATCTCTGGGCTTTCTTGCCAAGACCTTTCTTGATATTTAGCAACCAAACCATCTCATATTAATTCCACCGAGAGACGTGTTTTGTTCAAGTTTAGGTGAGCACTTCCCGTGTGGTGTCTCCAACACCCATTCTTTGAGGTCGTGGTCTAATTTTATTCTTTTAATTGCTGACTTCTTCCCCCCACATCACAGAATGTAGCCTCACTCTGTGGATCAGGTTGATAATGGAGTACTTAAGGATTATTCCATGCTTCTTTCAAGTGACATCATCTAGGATGTTTTGCAAGTAATAAATAAATTGCCTCAATTTATCATATAATAGTATTGCATTTAGCCAAGACTTAACTCTGAGTCAATGTCAAGTAGCTGAAAGACACTACAGAGACATGGGTTTTCACAGATAGCTCTACTGTTGCTGTAGAGAGTAATTTAATAAAGTCCTGAGTTAAGTGTAAAGAAGATACACATTTCTAATATTCCACACTCCCTCAACATTACCTAGCAAGTCCTAAGAGGTTAGAAGTGACTTCATCATAGCCTATACAACTAAATCTGCTAAATATTGCTGACAGAGGTGCCCTCATTTTCCGTCTTAAATGGAGGTTAGCACCGTGTGAGATGAGAATCACTTTAATTGATTGTTTGAAAGCCCTTTGGCCACTTGAATAAATCATTCTCCTGGTGCTGATTCTACTTCATCCCATGGATCTCCTGACTCTGTATTTCTAGGTGGACTTGGTTTTGCATAATTAATATTCTGTATAGGTCAAATTCCAACTTGGTTGTAAGTGGCTCTATGAGATGGTGCAATGAGGTCCTTATAGAAATGCCCTTCTGGATGCAAGAAAATGCCTTTACCACAAAATACTGTTCATCTATGAAAATTTAGCACCTGACTTACTCAAAAGTAGTTATATGCAATGGACTCTATAGACAGGCATATTGACATACCCCTAGTAAATAGAGCAAGGACCGGAGATAGCTCTTGTATCTCCTGATGACTTCAACTGTTTTTTTGTGCACTGAAAAGGTCTAGCCTATGTGCACTGCTAGAGCCCAGGAACAAAGCAGAATTTGTTCTGTTTTCAGAACAAGACTGTAAACTTAGCTAAAGTGGGGGACAAAGGTTGTTTCCAAAATTAGGAAGAAAATGGACTTTGTAAACTTGGCTCCTAAGGTTCAAGTCACAATCAAGGTTAACAACCAGGATGTAATGAGGTGAGGCCAAATTCAAAGTAGGGTCAAACATCAGCCTTTGGCTTAGATTTGGGGTCTTGCTGTCTGTATTCATGGAGAGGAGTCAAACCATATCTAGAGTTGGGCTTTGACTTTGATCAGAAACAAAATTTAGACCAGGGCCATGGAACTAGAGAAGTCACATGACCTCTAAAAGGATTATCCTCATTAGTACCAATTCAACACTAAGCTGCAGTTGGGTGATCCTGGACATCCTCTGGATATGGTCTAACCTGGGAGATGTTGCATTTGTGGCAATGATAGTAGTCACTCTGAGGTGCTGAGAATGAGAGATAATGAAGAAACAATCCTGCCGTCGTGGAGCTTGCTTTGTACTAGAAAAAGAACTTGTACACTGAAAAAGTCTCACATATAGGATGCTCACACAGAGATATGTCTATGAAGACTTCACGTATAGTTCTGATTATGTAAAACTAGACTACATACTTGATTTCCACATGATGTCAGTGGTCTGACACACATGGCCGACATCCCTGCATCCAACACACCTCCTGCCCCCACCTATTTCCACACTGGTGTCCTCTGATCCTACAAGGACTTCTCTACTGATGAAGATGGAGAATCTGAGCTAGGGCTACACCAACAGAACTGCCTCTTGCTTGCAGAGATCTGTGCATCAAACCTGGAACTCAGGAGCACTCAAAGCCACTTAGCTGTCACCAACAGGAACATCCACAACCTGCACTGGGGATTAAGAATTTAGTATGAAGAAGAGATGTAGGAGAGAACACATCTTCCTTAGGATGCCCCACAGCAAAGCAGTATGTCCCTTTGGACTTTCCCAGGCAGCTGGTATTAGAGAGCACATGGCCACAGTGAGCTGGTTATAACTCTTACTGTGCAGGTGAGCACAGGCTCAGGTAAATGTGCAGCAAGGGAAGTCCTCCCAGGAGCAGTATATGACAGAATACAAAAGCCAGCCAGGGATGGTGCCCAGGGTTTCTTACCTCAGGACATAGCAAGAGGGTGACATAGTCTTGACTGTAAAGCAAAGGCTAAGAGAAGGGAGGGGCAACAGAGAATCCTATGACTAATAACACATGGAAGACAAAAGCTACACAAGAAAGGTAAGGGTCATGGCCTTGGAGTAGAGACTAGTTTAGAACAAATATATAATATAACAAATGAAGATACAGCAGAGGAAAGATGGGTAGATCACAGAGACTGTCTGAGATATTGATACTGTGGTCTCTTAGAGGTCTCTCCACTGGGAAGGCATAGCACTTGAGGTTCAGCCACAGACTACTTACTGTCCCCAAGATCAAATTCATTGTGTTGGCAAGCTGTTTGAACTCCCATGGCCTTGTTAACAATGACTGCAGTCAGAGTGGTTTAAACTGAAAGGTGTGGAATCTTACAGTTCCAAAGACTAAAAGTTCAAAATGAACATGCTACCAGGGCTGCCTTTCCCTGAAACCAGGGAGAGCTCATCTCTTCTCAGCTCCTGCTAGTCTTCAGTTCTGGCATTCTGTGCCTTGAAGATGTATGATTCCGGCTTCTGCCAGTGTTTGTCACACTGCTCCGCCTGTGTGTGTGTGCTCGCATGATGCTCGTCTCTTCTGTCATACTGGCTTAAGGCCCACTTTCTGACTTTGCTTTAGCTAATCACATCTGTGGGGACTTTATGAATACATTTATGTTCACAGTTACTGGGGGTTGCCACTTCAACATATCTTTTGGGAGACAGAATTTGACATACAACTTAGTTGAGTCATGATGCTACAAGCAGCCCAAGGATGGGATACAGACAGGATGGGGATCTTAGAAATTCACTAAGTAAAGGGTAAGCAATGCCTGAGGTCATGGCCCACTGATAGCATGCTGGAAAAGAAAAGAGAGTTTCTTGCTCAGACGTAGTCTGAACCGAACATAGGCCTTTGGGAAGGACACGTCCTGGCTTTCTGCCTGAATAATATTGCAGGGAGCACTGGGGACTGAGGCTCCCCAAGGCTCTTATTCAAAAACATGTTCAGTTTTTTTTTCCTAAACAACTCCAGACAAATTTATCCCTCAAGGGAAGATTGTATTACCTGACTCAGAGGGGGCAGGATGTGGGGAAGGAGACAAAGATCTGCACAGCTGGGGCAGCTTAGTCCAAATCATGCCTCTGCAATGGGCAGTTTTCAGTGGGTATCAGAGGGCCAGGAAAAGAGAGAAGGTACTCTGAAGGGAGGGAATAATCTATAGCATGGATTAGAGGAAGTGTGGGCTGGATCAGAGGAGCTGGACAACATGCAGTGTGGAATTCAGATTAGCTCAACTAACCCAAGCAAGGGTAATAAACCAGCGAGGAGCAGGGCAGCAGTTGTTGAGATCCCAGCCAAATCAACCACAACTGTGTTTGCTTTTTTATACCCTTTGCATTGGGGCTTTAAAAAAAAATGGAAACACTGAATCAGTTCATGTTGGACTAAAATAGATCTATTCCCTTCCACAAAGGATGGGTGGGACTATTACTCTTCTCCTAGTAGAGATGGTAGGCTGAGGAGAGTAGAAGTGGGCCTCGAGTTGTGAGAGTAGCTGATGCTGGTCATGCTGACATACCATGTCTCTCTCATGATTCTGTTTATATCCAACTTCTTCTGTACCAGCCCCATGCAAAGCCAGGACAGACATCATGCTTAGCAGGCCCAGGCCTGGCACATTTGGGAGACTTGGTAGAAGGGGCCATCTAGAGTTCCTAGTAGGCTGGAAACCCAGTGCCCACTCACAATAGCCCTTACAAAATTGGAAAAAAGACATGTTAGATAAGATGTCTAAGACATCACTGTATAGAGGAAGAAGGAAAGACAGGAGGACAGACACAGTACACTGTGTGTGGTACATGCTTGAACAGTATTAATCTCTTACCCTTTCATCTGATTATGCACACATCAGGCTAAGGGAAAAAACACCTGCATAGTGGATGGGAAGGGGAAATAGTTGACAAAATCCAAGCAGATCCAAGGCAGGCTGATGCTATGGGAAAGTGCCAAGTTCAAGTGGAGCACTTACTCCTGGCTAAAGGCAGCTTGCCATTGCCTGTAGATTCAGCCTGGGACAATAGGCTTTTTTCAGAGCGCCTACATGTTAGGAAGCCAGACCACAGAAGGGGGGACATCCCAGTAAAGGAATGCAGGAGGTGAGAAAGGCAAGGACCTATATGATCAGTATGGAAGAGATAAAGAATGCAAAGGAGGAAAGTTAGAGGGACAGAGAAGGCAGGAGCAGGCTGGCTATCCTGCGGTGCAATGGAAGCTTCGGGAATGTTAATCAGGACCAAACTCCTCTATTTGAAGGATCACTTCTATCTAAAGAATCACTTGGGCATCAGTGGGGAGGACACACTGGAAGAGGAAGAATGTGAAGACAGCCATACCAGCTAGGAAGCTGTAGCACTAACTTGAGGAAGACTTCAGTAGTCTCAGGCATGAACACTGCAGAGAGGAAGGAGGGGGTGATCCTGGAGGCAGAAGAAGCCAGATGTGATGGCAGATTAAATAGCAAAGATGAGGAAGGACAGAGAAGAATAACATTGGGTTTCTGAATCTGAATTTGGTGGCAGTTTGAGGACAAAACTGGGGGGGTTGACTTTTTCTTGACTCTTGGATAAATATCCCAGGAGTAAAAATCGTGCCATGAAAACCTCAGCCAGAGAGATTCCCCAACTAAGGGCCATTTTGAAGGCTGAATAATCATTTGAGAGTGCTGGGATGCTGAACTTGAACTGGATAGAACTCTATACAGAATGTGAGTTGACTCATCTGGATACAGTCTACTGGTTCAGTTGAGAGGTTGGTAACAGACAATGACAGCCAGAATGATGGGCTAAGAACAGCCTGTGTCACGTCATACTTTGAATGGACCATGGATACAGATAGTATCTGACTCAAGTTCTGGAGTACCGCTCTCTATAGAATCAGCTTGCAGTTACATGTGTGGCCTAAGAGCAGAGCTTAAAAAGGTCCTGTGTATCCGGCATCCCTGACCTGCTACTGGGATCTCTGCCCTTAAACTGCAGGCATGGTCCTGGTTTATCCTGATACCAACTAAGAACCCATCTGAATGGAGGAGGGGTGTGAGACTGAAGGGACCTTAGTATTATGTCCCATTAGCACTTTGTCCTCACCTCTTGCTCTGGGTTATCACAGAAGCTGAGCTTGCTGTATCATTGTGCCCAGAATTTAAGCTAGATCTCAGCTTCATTATGTGCCTGGGTTTATAGATTTCCATTGGCTCTTCAGAGGCTTCTAGCCCAAGGCCTTGATGGTGATTATACAGCTTCCTTTTTTTCACTTGTCACAGAGATCATAGCTGTGACACTGGATAGCTTGCCTCTTTGCCTGACTCTTTCTGGGTCTCTGTTTCTTCATCTATAAAATGGGTTTAGTTTTAATAATACCAATGTATGCCTAAGATAACAGTGACTATTACCCTTGTTCTCTTTATAGCTAGTCACTGTTGATATTTCTGTTCTGCAGGTAAAGAAATAGAGCAACAAGCTCTGAAATCTTGTGGCTTTTCATGTGACACAGTCCTAAGTCACTCTGCTGTGGCATCTCCCAGTGCCTAGCTCATCCTAGCTACTCACTAAGATTGACTATGGGCAAGAAGTACGGTAAATAAACATGGAGACTGCCTCGAGAGGCCTGGGTTTGAATCTTGGTGCCATCCTTTCCAAATTCTGTGATTTTTTTTCCCTCAGTGGCCTATACTTTAGATGTCTTATCTGTAAAGGCAGAAAATCACTTGGCTTGGTAGAGATTTGGGGAATTTTACATGTGCTAAAACAGTAAAACACCGAGCATTTCCCCATAACATGTAGGAAGCATGGGCATCCATTATTCATTTTACTGTTCTTCTTACCACACTGTCAGACTTCCTGGGTACCTACAACCCACTCCTAAAACTGCTACTTCTCTGTGGCTGGTCTTCAAGGTTGAGATTGCCCCAGAGCCTGCCCCTCGTGTCCAAACCAAACATCACCAAGACTGGTGAGCGTTCAGCGTACAGCTCCTCCCAGTTCTGCTTCTAGCCTCTATTCTCTTACCATCTGTTTGTTGCCACCAGAGCCACAAGCTCCATGGGTGAGCTGTCATGCCTTCCAGGCTTCCAAGGCCCCAGGGCCTAGTCAGTGACCCTGGAAGGATGCTCTGTCTCATTTTTCTCTTTCTGCCACATAGACTTGTTCCAAAGCCCACAGCTCTCTGTACCTGGGCTTAGTTTGTTCATGAAACACCATTCTAAGGGCTGTTGCCAGGCATCCTCAACAAGTATTACTAGAACCTGAATCTTGTCACATAGCAAGGCCCCAATTAAGGAACAGTAGTAATAACTTTAGCAAGAGATACACAGAAAAGAAATGAATGTTACGGGAGGTCTAACCATCACCCTCTCAGCCTTGAACTTTGGCTAGGATTACACCCGTTTCCCTAGCCAGGCCTGAACTCAGCTGTTTGACTTCCTTTGTAAGGAATCTGGACTGTATAAAATTTGGGTGCTTTTTATTAGGGTCTCTAGTTTTAACAAATACATTCTGGGCTTCAGAAGGAGACTTGGGCTAAAGCACTTCTTGTGGAAAAATTAACAATGGGCACTGAGCATGGCCAAGAGAGTCAGAGCAAAGTGTTATCAAATCCCCTTTAATCCCTCCACTCTGACCTATGGCTAGACATGCCCCAGGTTCAATTAGGTCTAGAGGCAGAGAGGCCTGACTGAGATGGAAAAGGGCAGAGAGGTGAGGCATTCTTTCTGACTAGGGCTGTACTAGATTGAGTTCTTGCAGGTGAAATGTTAATTGTGTGGTTAGTTGTTCTTTGTAGTCTCAGGCCAGCCTTCTAGAGAAAAATGTCCAGCCTTGGTCAGGGAGGCGTTTGCCTCATTGCTGGACATGGAGAAACAGCCCCTTGGGTGTGGCATAAAGGAAGTAAGTAGTTGCAGAGCTTAAACTCTGTTTATTTGCTTCTATGACCCCTAAGCAGGGGCCAAGATGATAAAGGGATATTTTATCTCTATGCTTGCACCGTCCTGAATGGTACTCACTAAGCCATGTGTGTATATACCATCCCATATTTGAAATAGGATCAGGAAACTGAATGTTAGGATTATTTTAAAAATTAAAATGGAGGCAATTAAAAGATTGTTTACTTGCTGCATATAATCTCTCTCTCTCTCTCTCTCTGTCTCTCTCTCTCTCTCTCTCTCTGTGTGTGTGTGTGTGTGTGTGTGTGTGTGTGCCTGGTGGTATCAGTGTGTGTATATGTGTATGTGAAAGTGTACAATTATATTGGTTTGTTTAATGTTGGGTATGGAGGTTGATGCTGGTGTATTCCTCAATTGTGGTTAATTGTTTGAGACAGGGTCTCTTGTTGAATCTGAAGTTCCTAGATTCAGCAAATCTGGCTGGCCCCGGAGCTTCAGGCATCTGTCCATTTTTACCTTTTGCTGCTGGGATTACAGGAGTGTGCTCTTCCAAGCAGCGTTTCATCTCCACCCTGGGGACTCCACTTCAAGTCCTTACACTTGCATGGCAGGCTCTTTATTGACTAAGCTATCTCCTCCGCACATAATTTTTTTTTATCACTTTAGTATTTCTTTTGTTTTTAGCTGTTTAAAAGCATTGCATCTGAACTGAGACACACTACGAAGTGTAAAAAATAGCAGATATCAAACAGTACAAAGATGAAAATGTGAGCTATCTTCCATTTAATGATTTTGTAAAATATTGATTACTTATTAAATGGTATTTGGGCATGTTTAATGAAATAAATTATATTATTCAAGTGAATTTCAAGTTTCTTTTATTTTCATAATGGGACTTCAAAATTAGAAATTATATCCACCGAGAATTTTATTTTTATTGAACAGTACTGCTCTGAAGCTTTTATAAAGCTATTTCTAGAGGGTCATTTTGTCCCTTAGGTTACATTTAAGACTGTCTGAATATATTTGGTTGTGACAATTGGGGTTGACATTCTAATAGCATCTAGTGGGTAAAGAATGGGAATTCTCTAAACATCCTACAATGGACCTCAGTCATAGAAAAATGATACAGCCTCAGATGTCAATCATGCCAAGGTCAGAAGCCTTGGTATAGAGCAGGGTTTCCTCAAGAAGCCTAATGGTTCAGGGACACCTGAAAAAGTAGCTGGACAGTGACCCTCGAGCACAAATCTCAGATCCTTTGATCTGGTATGATTAATTTCACATCTCTACACGAGGAGATGAATTTCAACAAAGAGTAACTTACCTAGGCCACCAGACCAGAGAGTGGCAGTGTTGAGAGCTGAAATTGGGCTCCATCCATTGCCAAGGTTGGGCCATGCATGCTACCTCACCTTGTTATGCATATCTCCATGCTGGAGCTGCTATGGAAACAGCCATCTGAATGTATAGTCCGAAACCCTCCTCATTCAGACCCAGGCAGTTATTATTTACATCAGGTATTATTGCCACCAGGGAATGGACATTAACAAAAGCCATTGAAAGGGGCAGCCTGCTCTGAGGGAAAAATATCTCACAGCACCTCACCTATCAAGCAAAGCTGGGAAACGGGTAGAAATAAATGGAGCGCAATAAAATAAACCTGTCAGAGAAGGAACATTCAGACGCCTCGGAAGGCGAGAGGTAAGAACAAATGTGCCTGATATGGGATTGGCTCTGTTTAAAGAAAACATAATCTCACTGCTTGACTTGAATAGAGCCCAGAGAACAATGGCAGCATACATGGAATTGCTCATACACACTCCAGGGAGGCACTGTTTCTCCATAAATCCTGTTGGGGACAGTGGTGAGAGTCACTTTCCACTTGTCATCTGTCTGCATGCTCCCCTGTGTCTGTTTGTGACTTCTGCCTCTCTTGAGGGAGGGTAGGTCTTGTGGGCCTGTTCTAGAGAAGGGTGGTAACTGGCATTTTGTGAAGACCTACTATGTACTGCCAATGTTCAGGGCATTCCTTGGGGTTATTAAATTGAATCTTTAATAGGACAGCAAGAAGTAGCCATGATACTTGGTTACACAGGTAAAATAAACCTACCCAGTATGTAATGTTTCTATAACCAAGAAGTGGCTGAGAGGAGATGCTCACAGGGTTGCCAGGGACACAGTAAAATGTGGTGCTTTAGAGCAATACAGAAACGGGGCCAAAACAGGCCCACAGTGGATGCTACTGAGGTTCTGTCCAAATCTCCTTTATTTGATTGATGTATTTACTCCCAGCTACTGTAGATACTGGCTGTAAATGGCTCATAGATACCTCCTACTTTGGAGAAGAAACCCATTTCTCTAGAAAGCTGTGCAACACTCATGTCAACCCATGGTAATTAGCACCTGGGTCTAACCTGTGGAACAATTCCCACTCCCGAGACATCCTGGGCTCTGACTCACTCAGGCTACAAGCTGTCCTTTGTTCTTTCCTATCTCTTTCTCTTTTTTCTCTAAGCACTTCTCTCAATGAACAATACACACATGAACCTTCATCATAGGATCAGTGAGATACTTTGGGAAGGGGGTAAAACTAACAGGTCTCATTTTATCCTTGTTTGCTATATTTGATTTCCCATCACTATAGACTGACCAGCCAGGGATCTCAACAGGCAAATCCTTCCCTGAGAACAATGGTGGGTAAATATGTGAAGTCTCCTTCCATCCATTAGAAGGGGATCTCAAGGAAAAAGAGGCATGGTTTCAGGTTACCTTCCTTCTCCATGTATTGAATGGGCATTGGCTTCTGCATCCTTTGAATAACGGTGTCTATTTATCTGTAACAAACTTTACCTATGTGGCTTTTGAAGAAAAAATGGCTCTCATTTTACACCAAGCAAATACTTACACTAGGTTGGACACTTCTATTCCAGCTTCTTTGACATTTATTATCTTGTTTAGCTTAGAGTGCAATTTCAGAAGAATCTGAATATGCAGAGTCCATAATGGCAATAATGTTCCCTAAGAAGCAAGTATTATTATTCCTTCTTAACAGAAAGGAAATAAGGGCCTAGTCACAATTAAAGGATGTAACGGGGTCAGTGATAGATCTGGGGTTGTGGTCAAACATACTCATTTCTTAAAAAACAGATCTGTTAGGTCAGCTCTCTCCCACCCACAGGCCACAACTCAGCTGTCATTTGTGTGGTGTGTGTGTGTGTGTGTATGTGTGTGTGTACATGTATGTGTGTATGTGTGTGCATGTGTGTATGTGGTGTGTGCATGTATCTGTGTGTCTGTGTGGTATATGTGTATGTATATGTATGTGTGGATGTGTGTGCATGTATGTGTCTGCATGTATGTGTGTGTATGTGTGTGGGGTATGTGTATATGTGTCTGCATGTATGTATGGTGTGTATATATGTGTATGTATATGTGTATGTCTGTATGACTGTGTGCGTAGTGTGTATATATATGTGGGTGTATGTTTGTATGTGTATGGTATGTACATGTATATGTCTCTCTGTGTGTATGGTGTGTATATATGTGCCAGTGTATAGTGTGTGTGTATGTATGTATATGTGTATGTCTTTGTGTGTGTATGTGTGTATGCATATGTGTACATGTGTATGTGGTATATATGTATGTGTACATGTGTGTGTTCTGTGTATATGTGTGTATGTCTGTATATGTGTATCTCTCTGTATGTGTGCTTTCTGTGTATCTATGTGGGTTATGTGTGTATCTATAGTGTATGTGTATATGTGTGTCTCTATGTGTGCTTGGGGTGTGTATGTATGTATGTGTACGCATGTGTCTGTGTGTCTGTATAAATGTGGCATGTGTATGTCTGTATATATGTATGTGGTGTGTATATGTAGTGTGTGTGAATGTATGTGTTGTGTGTGTATGTTTTGAATATCACATGCATCTCTCCTTAGCATTAGGGGAAATTACACATTTATTTTTAGAGTCTTTTGATCAATTCTAAGACATCAGAATTTGTCTCTTTTGCTTGTTATTGTATCCCTCAATATTTAGAACAATGCCTGGTACATAGTAGGTATTTGTTAAACCTTGGTAAATGGGGTAATGGATGAATAGAGGGATGTATGAATAGGTAGGTGGAGGAAATGGTAGTTAGATGGATGAATGGGTGAATGGGCAGGTAGTGGGTGGAAAGATGTGATAAAGAAACTGTCAGTTCAGCTCTGGTACACCTGGCCTGGAGAACCCACAGAGCACAGGCCATTGCCAATTCCCTCCCTCTTGCCCAGGGCTCTGGTGATCACCTGTGGTGAGGAGGCAGAGTGGAGTCCCCGGGGTCACCTGGGCGCTGCCCATTGGTGCTGACCACAAGGAAGCCAATCCCCAGGCAGCATGCAGAAGAGAAGGAGAGAAAGAAACACACATGAAAACGTGTGGTACAATGAGTAAGACCGTAACTCTTGTGGCTCTAAAGAGCTCGCACTGAATGAGAGAACACCATGATTTACCAAAACTGAGGCTGAAATAGATTTTTACAAATGAGAAAAGAGTAAGCATCACCATTTATCAACCACCCATGACATGCCAGGTACTCTGCCAAGTACCTTGTGAACAGTGTTCCTAAGAAATGGGACAACCAGAAAGGTCGGTGGTATTACAAATGGCCCTGTCACTTTCCCTGTCAAACTGCATACCCTGCCAGTCTTTCTTTTCTTTGTAAATGGTGCACTACCCACACAGCTTCTCTTTGTAGAAACCTGGGTTACTACCCTTCACCCCTATTAGTAAGGGTGCCTACCCTTCTACCTTTCTTCTACCCAACTTCCCACTTATCACTGGTTACCAGCTCTTACTGATTCTACTCCAGACACGCTCTTCAAGATTTTCTCCTCTCTCCAGTCTCATTTGCACTTTCTCAGGCCACCCATTTACCCAGCCTCATGTGGGCTCACTGTCTCTGTTCTTATTTCCCTCCCACCAAGTTTCTGCCATTTGAGCGAAACACACCATAGCCCTCACTGTCTTCAAAAGTAAATCTCATACTCCTTGATAGTCACAGACCATTGTAACGAGTTTACTGTTTTCCTTGGCAGATTCATTCCTCCCCACCTTTTTCTCTGCTCTGCTGCCAGCATGTGAACCCGTTCCCATGATGAACAGCTCCTGCTGTCTTGTCTATAAAGCTTGCCTGGGTGTTATGGTTTGTATATGCTTGGCTCAGGGAGTGTCACTATTAGGAGGTGTGGCCCTGTTGGAATAGATGTGGCCTTGCTGAAATAGGTGTGTCACTGTGGGTGTAGGCTTTAAGACCCTCATTCTAGCTGTCTGGAAGCCAGTATTCTGCTAGCAGACTTCAGATGAAGATGTAGAACTCTCAGCTCTTCCAGCCCCATGCCTGCCTGGATGCTGCCATGTTCTCTCCTTGATGATAATGAACTGAACCTCTGAACCTGTAAGCCAGCCCCAATTAAATGTTGTCCTTATGAGTTGCCTTGGTCATGGTGTCTGTTCCCAGCAGTCATTTGTATGGCATGTATGCCTTCCTGCTTCTTCCTCTGGCAGACACTGCTAACCTTTCAAGAGTCAGTTTGGAAATTCCCTCAAGGGTCTGGCATCCACAGCAGATATGCATCCTTTGTCTTCCCATAACATTCTAGTATTCCCTTCTCGTTGCAGCAACCTTATATTGTGAGTGGGTGCCTTCTCCTTAACTTTGTAGTCTCCTTGAAGGTAGATGCTCTGCCTCATTGATTGACGCATTTCTGTGGCCTTCCGTTGTACCTGACACATAGTAGGTACTCAAGAAATATTTGTTGTGTAAATTAATAAATCACTGAAGAAATAGTGACTCAGAATTTTTATAAGTTGTTCAAGTTCACAAAACCAGTAAATAGCAGAGGCTACATTTAAAGCCTAGTTTGTCTATCTTTAACATCCCTCCAAGTGTCTAAAGAAAGGGACACAAAATCCCAGCAAGTGTTACACCCTTAGTCACAGACGACAAGGTTCCCCAGTCATTTATCAGCAAAACCGCATAAGACCCTTATGCAGAATGTTGAGAGTGATGGGATGTCCCGGACTAAATAATAAATAAAAATATACATCATTTCAAAAATGATACAAGGGGCAAGCTTGATCAATAATTGACGAGTATAAAAGTTAACTACCCATGCACAGTGATCATAACTCTCCTTCCTGAAAGAATGATGTTTTGTCCTTCCCAAAGCACTTGCTAAGTCAGTGGTCAGTTTGTGAACCAAGTCTGGTATCTATGCTGTTTCTTGTGTGAGTATAAAATAAGAATGATTCTTAGATCTTTCTTCAGTGGTTGAGAAAATATGACTAATATTTGGGGCTATGGTATTCTAGTTAGCTCTAACTGTCAACTTTGGCATGGCAGCTGAGAAGGGAGTCTCGACTGAGGGCTTGTTCAGATTAGAACAGCCTACAAGCATGTCTGTGGGGGTGGAGTGTCTTGATTGCTATAGATGTAGGAGGCCCAGCCCTCCATGGGCAGCACCATCTTTAGGCAGGTGGTCCTGGACTGTATCAGAATGATGGCTAAGCACTAACCTGTGAGCCTGCTAGCAAGCAGCATTTCTTCCTTGACTTCTGCTTCAAGTTCCTGCTTTGGCTTTCCGCCATGATGAACTTTAACCTATAAGCTGAGACAAACCCCTGCCCCAACTTGCTTTTGGCCAGAGTATTTTTATCAGAGCAAAGAGATAAAACCATAACATATATGACATATATATGAACATTATGTCATTATAGGCACTCAAATCTCTCATCCCCAGAGTTTTACTTTAGTATAAATGTACTTGTAAGTATCTCTACGATTGCTTTGTTACGTCTTTTGGTGACAAAGCTGGTAAGTATGAGAAATACCTTGAGGCCTACAAAATTGAAAATACTCACTACTTCACCTTTTATAGGAAAGTTTGCTAACCTCTGTTCTAAGTGACTGATTTCTATGAGTCTATTTTCGTCCCTGCCCTGTGAGGCAGGTAAGACAAGGCCCTGATGACCTCACATTCAGTAAAGGAAACAAAAGGCTTGGGGGAGACCTGACTCATACTCCTCCATGGGCTCCTTCAGCAGCTTCCTAACTGTTCTTCCTGAATCCTGGCTCCTGCCTCAGTCCATCTTCTCCATCCACTATCTAGGCTGCAGCTAGGGTGCTCCCCTATAAAAAGGATCTGCTTAAGTACTCCCAGCCAGGACTCTCACTGTCTTAGGAGAGGGGGAAGGAAGGAGAGATGGAGGGAAAGACAGAGAGAACTACTATGAGGCTATATTTAGGACTAAGTGGCTTTGCATGGTACTCCTGTTTTCTTTTTTTTAAAAAAAATATTTATTTTTACTATCTTAAATTACTTGTTTATATGGGGGGTGGTGTCTGTGTGCACAAGTGTAGATGCCCGTGGTGGCCAGAGGCATCACATCCCCTTGGCTCTGACACTGAAGGTGGTTATAGGCCACCCGATGTGGGTACTGGGACTCAGTAAGAGAGCAAGTAGGCTTGCTTGATTCTGAAGCATGTGTCTAAACTTAGAGCTTTTTTTCCACCCCAGGACTGCTCCTAACCATTCCTGTGCTCATGCTAGCCACCCTTCCTCTGAGGATCCCATTTCTTTGTCTTGAAACCTTCTTGCCGACCCTAATACCACTCTCTGTGATAATTTTCTCTCCTGTTTCAAAGCTTGGTTTTGTGCACATACACACTGAGAAAGCTTGTTCTATGGTTTTTTGTTTACTTGTTTGTTTTGAATTTCTCTTCTTGCTCCACTGGCATGGCGGGATCATCTTTGTCTTAGCCACCTTTCAGTATATTGGTGTGTGTTTGTTAGCTCTTCCAGTGCCCACTATTTGCTGAGTGTTTATTACAAGCGGGGTACTACACAGAGCACTTGGTATGCACTGCTTGGTTACGTTCTTATATTAGGTCAGGGAAATATGTGGCATTGGTGTTATCAGTCTGTGCAAGCTGGCATTGAGATTCAGATCAGTTAAGTCCCTTTCCCTGCCTAGAATCTAATGCTATACAAACCCAAAGAAGAACTTAGTAACCTCTACAGAATATGGGGCCACATAAAAATATGAAATTTCACTTAATAAACAAATAATGCAAGCTAACTGTGTTCATAAAATCCTGGCTCAGTATTTTCCATTTACCAGTCATGTCACTTGGAAAATCACACATGCTTCTAAGTTAGCTTCTTTACCCAAATAGTGGAAGTAACGATGGGCATCTCATAAAACATTTTTTATTTTAAGGAAAACAGCACGCATCTTAATTTAGCTGGCAGAGCCCAGAAGAGGCCCCTCACTTTGCCCTCCAGGGATACAGCTCTGCAGGAAAGATCTGCTAGCAAAGATAAGAACACAGGGACAAAATGGTACTTCTCCTGTGAGTGGAGAAGGAGAAGAGAGGTGTGGCTTATGGATCTCAGTGGAGCAGGGAGATGGAAACAGGAGTTGTACATAGAACCAGAAATAACACTGCTCACCAGTCCTGTTCACTTCTGAGATAAATAGATGAGATCAAGCCACCTTGAAGTTAGACTGTATCAGGTAGTAGTTCTTATCAAGGGCGTGGAATGGTAACATTAGTCATGCCTAAGTGAGATATTTAAGATCCAGGTTGCCACCTATGGGGTTTTTTAATTCCCCTGTAGATATCAACTGTGTTCTAGATGACATAGCGAAACAAACAAACAAACAAATAAACAAACGAACAAACACCCAAGCATTTATGGTATTAAGCTACTGAGCTTTGGTTATAATTTGTTATTAAAACAAAGCTTATCTTATCCTGACTAACCCATTTGAAGAAGAGGTGGAAACATCTTTCTTTCTCCTGAATCACCTGGTTTCCCCATGTGGTGGCTTATAACTGGAGGGTTTGAGATTTATATCTCTTTGCACAGAATCTGCTTGGTGCATTTATGTACATAAGCAACCATGGATGACAATTTGTGAGCAAGTAAAGAAATAGGAGGCCAGAACGTGGAGTGACTCTGACTTTTTTCTTCTCTTGAAAAGCAATGAATGCCAAGTATAGAGAGATACTGCCGGGCTACAGATGGCCCTGGAGCGGACAAGCTTGAAGATAAGATAGTTTCTTAGCTTCAATATGAAGAGAAGAGAGCTGAGAGCCCCTGGAGCCACAACATTTTCTGCTCCAGATTTCAAGTCTTAACTTAAATACTCCTGAAGAGATAAAAAGCCTGTTACAACCCTGGAACACACAAACTAACTAACAAATGAAACAACTTATCAATCATTATTAGAAAGCAGGTATGGGAAAAAGTTGGATAAATAAATAAAAGATAAGCAATACTACCAGTGCTCCAAGTATTATCTTAGCTAGGGCATAATAGGAACAGAATTCAATAGTGATATGGAGTTAGCTCTGAGTAGCGCTCCTGGAAACTTTATTCTTGTTATACTTCTGAGCCTACACACGTTCGTTTTCTGAGTAGAGACAATGACAGTGGCCAACATTTATTCATCATCTGATAAGCGGTACACTTTAGTTATGTCATCATACTATAGTCTCACATCACCACACCTCTACACAGCCAGTCCTATGAGGAATTAGCTGCTCCACAACAGCCAGTTGTAGGATTGAAGTTTGTCCTCCTGGAGAGAGACTAGTTATCGCTCAACAAGAAAATGAAAATTATAAACCCCAGGAAGTTCCTGAAACAAGATCCATAGGGCCCCTCCCCAAAGTTACAAGAGCTGTACCACTTACTTGTTTGTTGAGGGGCAGGGGGAGAAGGGGATTCTGACCATACAGATAGCACCAGGGATAGAGCTTTCATGAGTTATCATCCATGCCAGAGGTGAGTCTCTTAGTGATGCAGCTGCTTTTGAGTCACCCATACTTGTGTTGGTTATTGAAATAAACTCACTGGCTCACTAAGCTCAATTTGTATTAAATGGTTTCTTTGATCTGCAACTGGTACTCTGAAGTGAACAGGTGTTGGCTTGGATTTTGAAGATCTTCCTTGCCTCAATTGAAAGCCCACTGATAGGACTTAAATTCTCTTTATTTCCAACCTGTATCGCTACCCTACTCCAAATTTTCTCCAACCATGCCTCCTAATTCTAAATTACCCCCTCTTCCCTTTAAGACAGACACAAATCCTTTGGAAGCACAGTTTTGAGCTAAAGCCGATCATGGTGTCTAAAGGTCTGTAACCAGAGAATTCTTCCTTCTAGTTGAGAGAAACTGCTTAAAACTTCACAGGTATGTACTTGGAGGACAAAAGTTAGTGCTAGTTTTCCTGGGCTCTGTTGCACAAGCTTTTGCCTTCTTGACTGGGATGTAAAGAAGGTGTGTATGGAAGGATGCAATTTGAGTTTAGTCTGAAGAGACAGAGGAAAGAGGAAAAGAAGATCAGAGAAATATACCAGCTGTTGCATCAAGACAAATACTAAAGAAATGTTTGGGGTTTTTCAAGACATTTAGGTTATTTTATGGTGTTCTTTGTGGTGTAATCTTTCATTTTCTCGTATACCCCTCAGGAAAAGCTGTATTATTCCATTTGGCATTTTAGGATCTAGCTGGAAACAGGGCAAGTAAAGAGTGGTGAAGGTCAAGGTGACTTTGTTTTATTAGACAAGCCCAAGCCCAGAAATATTCACCCTTGGTCTCAGCTAGGGAAGAACGGCAGTGCTGTGCCCCAACCCTCCAAATTCTTATCTTCAACTGCTTCCCACACAGTTTGAAAGAGTTTAAAGACTGAACAGCAGTCAAGATTTTCTTACTGTGCCCTATAACTTCAGATTTCCCTCTTACAACTGATACTACATTATGTCTCTATTCAGCTACCATAATTAGGTTTGGAAGTGCTGTGTTCTTGGGTCTCTTCTGATACTACTGGGAAAGTTTGAAGAGAGGAACAGTCCCATGTCAAATACTAATAAATAGATGAAGGAAATCCTAGACATGGGGAAGATATATATATATATATATGCACACATATATATATATACACATATATATATACATATATATATACATATATATATATATAATTTCTGTGTAAGATTTTTATTTAAGTACATAATCTTTATCTATCAAGTGCTAAAAGCCAAGGGCAGCATCATGCCTGCACCCTTTCAGCTTCTACACTTTGCTTTTAATCTGAGTCTATCTAACAAAGGGTAGATACATAGAACTGGATGAGAAACTACTACAGTCTGGCCTGTGGCCTTCTACAGACACCCAAGATCTATATAGGATTGCAGCTTTAGTAAAGATCTGTATAGTCAAAGGAAAGATGGAAGCTCCTTGTTTATAATATATCCTATGCTTAGGTGAATGATAGAATTAGTGATATCTGCTTCAAAAATGATGCAGTAGTGGTCACCATTACTGAGAGGTAAGTTCCTTGTCCCTCGGCAAGTTACTAGATAGGATACCAGATATATCAGATATGTCTGATTCTCCTGATTTCAAGCAAACTTTTGAAACCAGGTGTCTCTGATTCTCATGATTTCAAGCAAATTTCTCCAGGATGCTTCATGAAAGAGAGCATTTTAAGTAGAGTTAGACCAGCATGGCTGGCAATTTACTACCCAGACAATACCATTTTTACCTCTCTCTTGGCTTCTTGTACCACATGTGGCTTGTTCTTCTATGGGTAAAGACACTATGGACATATCACTCTTTTACCTCCACAGGGCTCCAGTCTTAGCATCTGCAAAATGGAGGTGTCTCTCTAAAGAAGAGCCATTTATTGTTGCTGTCAGTTCCTGGAGCAGTGAAGGTCCATTATGGAGAGAAGAGAAAGAAATGCTGGATGACAGCTCACTTCAGGCTTAGACTTGCAAAAAGCTAGCAGGTTTACAAAAGTCCATCGCCCATGCCTCTTGCCTGTTGAAGTTGGACAATAGTTTTAGACCATCCTTAATGGACAAGACAGAGCTGTTGGTGACACTGGCCCCATATCTCATGCTTCATTATTCTGAGGCTTCACTTTCAGCACCTACTCCAAGGGGGGCACTTTAATGGGATCGTTAGAGTGTTTACTAGATTAAAACTGTGGCTGTCTTCTGCAAAGCAACTCTGCAAATGGCTTTATGGGTTTCCGGATTTATTTTGTCTCAATGACTCGGCTCAGTTTGCAAATCAAATCAAAGCTGATTTTTCTAACTGCCATTCCTGCACACCCAGCAGGAGTCTGCAGAGCCAGCTGCATTCTCCTAAAGGCTGGTGCCAATGGCAGGAGTGTCATTGCCTTCTGGCAGCTAGAGTGGTTACAACCAAGTGCTGGAAGACTGGAAGATGGGCAAGTGTGGACCTGTTGACCCTAGTTGAGCAAGGGATCAGGAGAATGGGTCAGAGGAAGTCAATTTTTTTTTCTAAAAGGAGAAAAGCTAGATAGGACTATGTGGCTTCGAGGATTGATTAGCAGGCATTTTAAGAAGCCAAATGCACAGTGCTCTTTCTAACTGAAGTATCTGAAAGAGAGAGAAACTCCTGGCAACTGGTGTGCCCAAAGGTAGAAGAAGCTCCCTGAGGGCATAGTGAAATTCTTGTCCACACAAAACACAAATAGAGACCAACCTGCTATTTTGCTAGTGGGGATTATAGATTACAGAGTTGTTTCCCTATTACACTTTATTCTATCCTCTGGGAGCACAGTCCTGGTATAGAGTTTACACTTTAAAAAGAGTGGGCTTGGAAGAGTAATAACTTAGGAGCCCTCTATATACTCATCTATCCAAATGATCCATTCATTCATGGAAGTGCCTGTCTATCCTTCTGACCACTGACCCAACAAAGCACCATCCATCCATCCATCCATCCATCCATCCATCCATCCATCCATCCATCTGCATACTTGTTCAACAAATTTTATTGAGCAGCAGTGTGTGCTAAGATCTCCAGTGACAGTGATCATCAAAATAGACATATCACTTGGCATCCAGCAGGATGGTAAATGTTAATCATACAGACAAGGATATACATGTTTATCAGCTGAGATGAGTACTACAACCAAAGTGGAAACTTTGTGTATGGCTGTTACTTTGTGGTCAGGACAGTCTTCTTTAGGAAGTAAGATTCAAACAGCAACTTAAAAAATGCCTGTATGTTAAGCCAATTCTTATGATGGCCAAATACATATGGTGGCTCATGATGAAAAAAATAAAGGCCCTGAGGTTGGAAGTAAGTTCATATAGTTCAAGAGTTTTAACAAAGCTACTCAGGAGCTGTCTCTTGCCTTGCAAGCATAAAGCCCTGAGTTGAGATCCTCACAATCTATGATGAAAAGCGATGTCCAGTGCTGTGCAGATGTAATCCCAGTCTTGGTGATATAGATGATGGAGACAGGTGGATCCCTAGATGCTTGTGAGACAGCTATACTGACCTATATGGAAAAGTTTCAGGCCAATGAGAGCTCTTGTCTTAAACAAAAGGTGAAAGGTAATTGAGAATTGGCTCTTTAAGTTGTTCTTTGATTCTCACACATGTACCATGCACATATACATCCCCCACACATGTGTGAATACATGTGTACTCCCACCCCTCCACACATACAAATAAATAAGTAAGTAAGTAAGTAAGTAAGTAAATAAATAAATAAATAAATAAATAAATAAATAAATGATGTTTTATTTAAAAAGCTAGGAAGACCCAGTAGGTAAAGGGACTTGCTTTGTCCTTTGACTATTTGCTTTTAAGTCGAACAACTTGAGTTTGATTCCCAGAACCCACATGGTAGATGAAGAAAAAAATTCCTACGAATAGTCCTCTGATTTTAATAGATGCTCTGTGACATGTTAGGTCTACCCTACATACTGTAAAACAAACAAACAAGCAAATGTGATTTTAAAAATTAATTGAGCAAAGACTATGTGTTGGGGTGCAGTGGGTAGGAGGAGAGAAGCCTGAATGAGGCTTAAGGGGAAGCAGGGCTCATACAATGAAGGAAGGAAAGGATGGTGGTAAAGAGAAAGTAGTGTGAGGTTCAGAAGGGTACAAAGCAGGCCCAGGAGAGTTATTGGGTCAGGGTCTTTGGATGAATACAACATCAAGTTTTTAAAGAGGAACTGTCTCTTATACTTCTGCAACTGAGCACCACAATTAGAGACTACGTTCTACCTAGGCTCTTCTGCCCTAACCCAAAGGGCATGCATTCAGCTACTTGGATGTCTCTTTCAGCAGCTACAGGTGGAACTGTCCTTTACAATCAAGGCTGATACTCCTTCTATGATAATGGTTGTTTTATCTCTTATTTGAATTTCAGTCCCTCCGAGTTCTAAGTATCTCATTCCAACTCCCACAAACTCCCTAGGAAAGCCAAAGACAACTTAAAATTAAGTTAGCCGATTGACTGTTTCACACATGTGAAATGCATTCTGATTACTCACTTATCCTTTCCTCTATTGTCTCCCTCCCATCTCAAAACCCCTCTTAGAACAGTTTCTTTCCAAGACTCATGAAATTTCAGTTGATCTTGTGCCCTATTTAGTTTTACTAGGGTCACCTGTATGTTCACTGGATTGGAACTGTCCACTGAAGCCTAGTGGGTCATTTGAAGGCACAATTGAAGGCAATGGCTCCCCTTTCCCTTAACTTCTCAATAGCAACTAATTGTTCTGCAGTGAAAGTTAGCTGCCCCACCATCCTTCTCCATCCATGTCGGATTATCCATCGACCTGTTCTTGTGTATACCCAATGAAGGCACACATTTAAAGTGATCATATCTACTCCTGGTTTTCTACCGCCCTTCTTTTAAAGTCTTGTTTAAAAGCTAAAACAATGTTTATTTACACATTATTGCTGTTGTTCTCCCCACAGCTCTGAGCAGGTCTATTACCAGGGCTGGACTGTGGTCTGCAAAGGAATTGGAAATGTTCTAGAATCTATCGCACTTGGGACAACTGTGGTAGCATTTTGCTATTTCTCAACCTGAGGATGTAATGTAACTTGTGGTAGAGACAATAGGTTCTTGGTTTGACACTCAGTTTCTCACTTCAGGTTTGTGCAGCATCAGGATGTGACCAAGAGTTTACAACCACAACGTTCTCTGGTATCTAGTCTAAGTTCACCAGCATTACTTCTTCTGTAACTACCCAAGAGACTGGTAGAGGGAGGGGCCAGCGTCTAATGAAGACTAGGAGGTCTTCTTATTACGAGTTAAGACAACTGAAGAGAAATGTGCAGTCACTGTAGAGCAAGCCTTACTTTGACACTTCCTGAAAAAAAGATTCTTGCTCAGCCTATCCTCCGCCTATCCCATTCTTTTTTTTTTTTCCAGTTACAGATTTCTTTTGAGAGTCCTCCCTGAACAGATCACTAGAACATATCTCTAAATCCTTGCCTCAGGCTTTGCTTTCAGAGATCACAAGGAGACACACATTAGAGCCTGTTAGTATACAACATAAAAGGTAATGGTTTTAAGGTCAATTTAGAATGACTCCAAGTGAGTACTTATGGCTGAAATACATGATAATTGCCTGGCTATATGGGCTTCACACAGATGACCATGAACAACAGCCAGAGAACCCAAGGTCAGAAACAAGACAGCAGCAAGTTACTTTATCATCAGAGAGCAGGTCTTGTATCTGTACCTTTCTCCAGACATGCCATGTCTGTCAGCAGACCCTGAAGGAAGATACCAGAATGGCAGAAAGGTAGATATACTTAAAGAGAGAGCAATGACATATTTCTGGAACTTTATAATGTTGTGGATGTAACATGCCTGAGATCAAATTTTCCCCTGCTAAAAAATATTAACAGCAAAATCCTACCTAGAAGAAATTTGATCTAGGTAGTAAAAAAGGAATAACTCGTGTATCTATCCTTCATTTCAAAGCCTTATGGGAAATGCATGGATTCAGGCACATTTGCTTCTGGTTGACTCTGGGATATTTCAAGTGCAGTGATTGATATGAAGTGGACACTAACCAACCATAAATACCCTTCCCTCAACCTTAGTGTTGGATTTCTCAAGACTTCTTCTTCTCTGAGGCTGTGTTGATAAGGGATGGCTCCCTGAACAATGATAGGTTGTTTCTCCGTGTTAGGTAATTCTTCCAGGTGGTAATGGAGTCTCTATTGTAGGGGAGGAAGTGTTGAATCTTAGTGCAGTACAGAAGCAGGATGTGGGTGATGAAATGCCTTTAAGAACATTGTCTGGGCTTAGTTAGCTGGGAATTCACACACTCATCCTTGCACCCCTGCCATTTTACACAGTTACCCTTTACCTGTGCAAATACTCGACTAAAGGAAGCCTCTAACTAAGGTCACACAGAAGACACAGTTATACTATGGAGAAATCGATAGCATGTGTGTTCTAGTTCTTATAATGTCCTTACCACTCTCCATCCGACCAGCAGCATGTCTTTGGAGAAGCCAGTATAATATCACTCAATACTTCTGAGAACTATGATCCTGAGACTGGCAGAAAAGGCACAGCCTTACTTACATATCATCCCTTCATCCTTACATGTACCCATTGCTTCTCAAGTCTCATGTTCCTGATCCTCAGGTGAAACAGACCTAGTAAACTATTCTTTGGAGGGATCTGTGTCTCAGTGTGTACTTAGAAGCCACAGCAAGGACAACACTCATCTTGGCCTCTTCCCTGTCTAAAGTGAAAAGGTATTTGGAAGCCATGGGATATTATTACTCTGGAGAAGACATTTTCCCTGTTTTCTCTCTCCTCTCTGGATGCCTATTTAAGTGTGATGCTGCAGAGACCCTGCTTCCCGATTGCTGTCTAGAGCCCCAGTGCTACCCAATTGATGATGTCCTTCCTTCTATATTATCTGTTTTCTTCAGTGACAAAGTCTGCAAAGTCGGTGATTTGTGTCACTTTTGTTTGCAGAGCATCAATCCCCCTGCCTTGAGAAAACCTTTTTATCTCTTTCCATAGTCATTTGAGTTCCTCAGAGGGAACAAGTTACAGACATGACAGCCTTGGCGACTTCTTATTACCAAGAGTCCCAATACTCCATCTTCTTCCTGTACCATCTATCCTTTTGGTGCCTTTATGTGCAATTGGATTCTTAGAATTTAGAAATATTCTAAGAGGACAAGTTCAAAGAGCGTGCTTTGCTAGCTGTGTTATTATTTATCCTATCTCTGTCTGTTTCTTTCCCTATGTCTGTCTTTATATCTACTCACTCACTCACTCACTCACTCACTCACTCACTCACTCACTCACTCACCGTGTCTCCCCTTCTATCCAAATGTATGTGATTCTTTTGCTTGTACACATGTATACACATTCACATCCATACATACCTATACAAACTCAAGTCATTGCCTTTATCTATTTTAGCTACGATAATATGTATGCTTATATTTATAAATTTTATACCCTTGGATGTAAACTGTGAAATTGTATATGCTGTGAACTGCAGAGAACAGAACCCAGTTTTGTTTCATGTGTATTGGTGGGGGAAAGTTCTTGTTGAAAATATCAATTCTGTAAGAAAAAAATAAACCTGATTTCTAACCATTCAACCTTGTAATAGGTTAAATGATAACAAACCATTCATTGATTTTGTTTTTTTTTTTTAAAAGGTAATAAACAGAAACATGTACCAATTGAAAGAGCCAGGCAATTCAATTATAATTAGGAGAACAAAAGTGATGAGCCTGAACAATGCTGCCTTCGTGTTTTGGGGATAAGTGTTGGAATGCGGAGGACATAACAATGTAGTGTCTGCTCGCTTGTTTTAAAGGCGCCAATACTAATCACCTCATATTTGAAAACCATGAGCCAACTGAATAAAGCACAAAACCTCAGCTACAGCTCTAATAGAGAAGGTTAAAGAAAAACACACACACACAGACAGAAATACAATGGAACTACACACACACACACACACACACACACAAACACACACACAAACACATGCACATATATCATATTAATATTTTAAAGTACTTTACTTTCATTTTCATTACTCAGTTAATTAATGTACTGTTCATCTATCTATCTATCCATCTCTCCATCCATCCATTTATCCATCCATTCATCCATCCATCTCTCCACCCATTCATCTATCCATCCATCCATCCATCCATCCATCCATCCATCCATCCATCCATCCATCCACCCATTCATCCATCCAATACATATTTTGGCATACTTACTATGCTTTAAGCTCTATGCTACCAGCATATTTTTAGGAGATACATGGTATAGATGAAAATGACCCCAAGAAATATAACACTTTCCTTTTGTTTTAAAGATTGCCTAAATTTCCCTTGTGTGAACACTAGGAGTAATGGTTGCATTGCTGAAGAACAGCTCTAGTCAGACAAGGACATGTCAACATACCTTTCGTAGCCAGACGCACACAGTTGATTTTTGTCTCCTAGGGGGGAAAAAGAATGAGATAGCACTTAATTAATTGTTGATTACATAAAGATTATTACATAAAAATACTTAGGGAATTGTGTATATACATATGTATTTAATTATAATTTAAAATTTGTCCTTTACATTTGTTTCTCCCACTATTGGGATCACCTTTTAATTTAAGCTCTCTGCTTTCTCTCAGGCTTGGAACATATGCTGTGCTGTTTGTTTCATGGTACCTGTTACCTCATCAACCTTTTCATCAGGAAGAAGTACTTTATAAATATTCTAGCACCCAGAAAGTTAAACAGTTCTCAGTGATTATTTGAGAGTTTACAGCATTCTTTGTTCTCAAGTGTGAATTAGCAGATGAAACTAAGTCTTCCTTGGGAAACTTCTTTGTAAGTAGCAATGCATTTACGTGGTCAGAGTGAAGGAACATGTGACCAAAGTCAAGTCTATGTGATGTATGTTGTAAATCACACCAGAAAGTTCATGTTTCAAATAGGTGTTTTGGTCCTGAGATCTTCGATGGGTTTCATAATCTTTTAAATTCCCCCTCTCTCTTTCATGTATGTGTGTTTGTGTGTGTGTATATATACACATGTATGAATGTGTCAATCTCTGTCTTTTTCTTTCTCTGTCTCTTTGTCTCTCTTTATATATGTGCTTGTTATGTGAATGTGTGTCCGTGTATCCATGTGTCTGTTAGTCTGTATAGAAACTCTTTACCAGTGAACTTTTAGCTCTTTCCCAAGAGAACTGGTTCCAAAAATCTGTGACCTTGCTGGCATGCTGTGGAGTTACAGCAAAATGTGCTCCCGAGGAGACTTTTCTCAGCCTTCTCTCCTGGAACTCATTTCCCAGGAGATCCTGGAGCCAGCGGAAATCCCAGCTGACTAAATTACAGTTTGAAGGCACTGTAACAAAGAAAGTAAATGCAAGGAAGGCAAAGGTATGAGATACCAAACCAAATATCTGCCAGGAACCCAGGGCTTAGTATAGATCTACTCCATCTTGAAAGTATTTGGGTCCATCCGGTTACAAAGATTTTAATATTGTAGCAATAAACCCCACAGACTTCTATGCATAAAAACAGCAAAGGGTTACTCTTTACTCAGACTACGAGTTCCATGTAGGTGTGTGGCAGGGTCTGAGGGATGGGATAGAGAGGCATGGCATGGAAATCACTTATTTACCCTGATAGGTCAGGGTGGCTGCTCTATCCATTCTAACTCCTAGGAAAAACATACTGAAAAGGGAAACTCTAGCAATCAAATGCTTTGAATCAGAAGTGACACTCTCAATTAGACTCCTGTCTAATCAGCTAGAACTAATCATATGGCCACACCCACTTTCATTGAAGAAGGGAAATGGAATCTTCCATATCTTGTACCTAGAAGCAGAGAAAAAATAGTTGTTGGCAGAGTCTTTTCCATCTAGGCACAACCCCTGAAACACTACACCTTGTCTCTTTTCTTGGCTCACATACAAATCCCTATAATAAAACTCTGCTGTCCTGACTCTAGCTCCTGGCTGCACAGAAAGTTTGTCCTTGCTTGTAGAGGAACAGGGCTGAAATACTGAAAGATAATTGTCAGATCATAAATGTTTTTCATCAACAAACCCCTCTAAGATTAGAGTCCAAGTCTTCTGAGCCACCTTTGATACTTATCCTGGGATGCCTTCCCTTTTATGTCTCTCAATGAGCAATAACAAGAACAGAAAAGCACAGTCTTTAGTAAGTCTTGTTCGTACATCATTGTCTAGACTATTATATTTTTGTTGCTTATATTGAGCTTCTAGTAACACAGCCAACCTCCCATCCCAAGTAAAGAATCATATTTATCATTATGGATTCTGTCTTATTTGCTCTGATTCTAATAGTCTATCCTATTTTAATCTCTGATTCTAATATCCTATCTCATCTCTATCACTTACAATTATTAGAAAGCAATTTTCTGACATTTAATCCCAATAATTAGTCAGTAGTAACCAGGAGAATGCCAGGAGTAGAGTATGCATGACAAGCTCTTCTCTTGACTGACTTGAGTCTTTGAACTAACTAGTTATCAGTTTGTCTGACTGACCGCTTAAAAGCATTCGAACGTTTTAAATAGCTCAGGTGCTCATGCTTTGTACCTTCCACATAGGGGAGGCTTGAGATGACAGTTAAATTCTCTGGAGATATGGATCCTCTATCTACTGCATTTACCTAACCTATCAGTCTGAGGTGCCTCTTAAAGGAAGAAGGCTGGGCTGGCATGACTTATTCTTTGGAATGAGTGTTTCTTTTCTCATTATGAAAATGTCACTGTAAAAATAATAACTAAATTTTATAGGATGGAAAACTATGTGTTAAACAACTCAACAATAATGTTTCAAACATTTGTAGTATTTCTTTTAGGAATACATATAAAAATTGAACCTTGTTTTAAATATATAAATATATATATAAATATATATATTAAAAAGGTTATTTTTCAATTAAGGAACATAAGAAAACAGAAATAAAAATTACCAAAATGGCATGTAGAAAAGGAGAACTGATATACAAAAGGTGTGTACATGATGGTAAAGCTAACAGACTAATATTTTGCAATTAAAATTTGGAGAAAGAGGGTGGTCCTTAAGTTCCTGTTGTTTTTTCAGTTCTCTGCTTAGTTTAATGAGCCTGAGACAGTTAGAGAAAGTATGACTTTCAGGGAAGACAGAGAATGTGTGACCCTCAGGGAACTGAAGTCCTTCAAGGGTGGAATCTCACTGACCAACCCTGGGAAACTGAAGAGTGGGAAAGGTATAAGATGCGAGTCAGAGACTCATCAACTTCGAATTGGTGCAAAGGAAAAAAATTCTGAAAATGTTATGCAAGAAAACTTGCCATTTTTATGCATGGTAGTTACATCTAACAGTGGGTGAAGGGGAGATGAAGCTGAGACTGCTGGAGTAATTTGAAAATATAGTCATCCTTTGCTATCTAAGCTAGATATTGTCCAGAACCCCCATGGATACCAAGCCCACAGATATTCAAGTTCCTTAAGAATGTCCTCCGTATCTACGATTCTGCATCTCTGAATACAGGCAGGAGACTCACCCTACATATCACTTTAATGAGATCCAACTCAATCTTTCTACTTAAGATGATACTCCCAGAGAATAACCTAGAATGTAGAAAACAACCTACTGCTTAAACATTTTGGATTCAAAGTGAAAACGAAAAGAAATGTGTTTATCTAACCATGCAAACATGATAAAGGAAATGCTGGCACATCAACACAGCAGAACTTGAAGATGCTGTTACAACTAAATAATGTTACAGCAAAACTACATCAAATAGTAGGCATCAGAAAATATTAAGAAGGAAAGGGCTGGAGTGATGGCTTAGTGGTTAAAAGTACTTGCTGGCCCCGCAGAAGACCCAGGGTGTTTCCAGCATCCATAAGGAAATTCACAATGTTCTTAATGCTACTTCCACAGGATCCAGTTCTCTCTTCTGGCTCCAGACCACAGCAGACATACATGGGGCACACATACACACATGCAGGCAAAATATTCCTATACACAAAATTTTTAATAAGAAAATATTAAATGAATAAGCAAAGCACTATTGTTATTGTAATGAATGGGACATTATAAATCTGAAGAGAGGTCCTGGTGGGAATTTAATTGTTGCAGTGTTAATTAGATATGACACACAAAGATACATCTTAAACACACATCTTAAATACAATCTGACAGAGTTTTCAACAAGTTAGTATACACTTATGACCAGCATCCAAGTCTAAGGACCTAATGTCACCAACATCCCAGATGTCACCAACATCCAAGATGTCTCTTCCAGGCTCTGTCTCAGCTCTTTCTTTTTTTAAAAAAGAAAGATTAACCCACCGTCTGTGGGAATTTTTTAAGGTGTATATTAACGTGGATGGGAATCTTGGATAGTTACAAGGGTTTGTTCCATCACCTGTTCTTGCTCCCTGTATCTTGCTCTCTGCTCCCTATGAGACTTTCTAACTTTATGTAGAATCATCTCCCACTTCATGGTTTCAAGCCTGAAAACCAAGCCATTTCCTAACATGACCCCTTCAACAGTGTACTTGGCAAAGTCTGTTTTCTATACAGTAGAGTGCATGTCTACCTTTGCTATGTCTTCCTGACTTTGACAAACACGAAGCTGACATGCTCACTTTCTGCTAAGTCCCTGACAGCTTTAATTCCATAGGCAATTTGTCTTTGTTGGTTAGAATTAGGTAAAGAATTACAAAGCTCTGAGTCATTCCCTTGACCTTCTGGTTGATTGGATTGTCAACAAGCAAATCGGAGAAGTGCTGGACACTGTAAATTTTATTACATGGGTGGTCTGGTCAGTGTGCATATGTTCAGAGTCCCAATCAGATTAAAAAGCAGGAAGTGAGTTTTTCCTCGGTGCTCAGACTGTGTGAGTACCTGGAGGGCGCAGTAGTTTTTGTTCTATTTCCACTATAACTTACTCTGGGTCTGTAATCGATGTCAGGGTAGCACACATCATTTTCTTCACCTTTCAAACATTACTCATGCTTTCCCTCCTGCCATAGACTTGACAATTGTCACACAGGTGTATGTCATCTTGGGGCTGAATTTATAACAACCTCACTTCAGTACTTGTGTTGAGACTTGCCCTCTACTCCAGGCTCTGCCAGAGCTGTCTAAGTCTGAGCAAGCCACCATCTCTCTCTTTGTGGCTTTTCTCCAAAATCAAATAACAGACTTCTTTTGTGAAGAAGCTGAAACCATCCTGAGGACATTCTCAAACACTGAATCTGGTCTTGTTTCCCATTATTATTATAGCTTTTCTAGTATTGTCTCTCCTTGACACTTGATCCCAGTCTGTAGTACCTTGTCTTATGTAAGTAATTTTTATATCACTGCTTAAGTTATTTCTGTAATTGTCCTTTTTAGTAATCCAAGCTGAACTTACTCAATAATATACTTCTCCATCCTTTAACAGTTTATTGCAATTGTCTGGTGCCCCTCCAATGTAAGATGTCAGTGTAAGTATCTATAGCATCCAAGCATATCCCATGCCCACAACTTCTGTTTATCACCCAGAACTTTAAGATCCATCACCTCCCTGATCAAGACTCCTTGGGAAATTGGATAATATGTGTAGTTATTATTGTATTATCCCATTAGATTCCTGATATAATATAATGAGGATTTAACTCTGATCTCATATTTTTCAACTGCTTTCCTCAGCTCCCTATCGTGAACCATTTCTTCTCTAACTTCCTCAGTAGTACAATAGGGCTTGACCTTCAGCCTGCAGACTTACCTTGGTTTTTCCACCTACTTTGGCTTATGCCCTGTACTTCTTCTAAGACCCAAGAACCAGCGACCTACCCAGTTCCTTTTTCTTTATTTCTAGGTCAAGTCTTCAACAGACACTTACTGAATGATCACTACGTGTCTGGCTTTGTTCTGGGTACCACAGCTACAACAACAAACAAATTAATAGACGTGGTCTGTGTCTTTGTAGGCTGGGTACACCTGGGATGACAATAAAGATTAAACGGATGTCTCCACAAGTAAATATCCAAGTGCAAGCAGCCAGAAGTAATAGGAGCAAAAGCTGTCAGGTGTGAAGAAAGCAATGTGGACTGTGGACAGGAAGGGAGATGCTTTAAGGCTTTGAAAGAGTACTCAGTCAGACACTTGGAAGAGAAGTGGGAGTCAGATATATGAGGTGTCAAGGAGGGTTGTCCAGACTCAAGAACAGATGTGCTGAGCATTGGAAGTAGGAAAACAAAAAGCTCAGTGTAGACATGAAGAAGTCTGGAGAGGCCATAATCACAGTGAATTACTTGGGCCATGGTATGAGCAGGAGCTATAAATAGCACTTTGCTCTATACTTTAAATTTGCTCTCTACTTTAATGGCAGGAGATTTATGTAAACAGGAAGAAGGCAAATTTCAGTTTAGATTTTTAACATGGCAAAACCATTGGATAAGGGAACAGACACAGGGTAATAGTGAAATGAGACCAAGGATGGAAGGTGGTGGTGGATACGAACCAAGAGATGAGAGAGTGGCAATAGGTTGGACCAGGCAGAGTTCTTAAGTGGTCCTGATCCAGCCTTCCCTTACCCTAGGAATACAATGCACAGCATGGCTCTGCCTGGATGCAGAGCTCCATCCCCTGCAACCACCACCCTAGTCCACTCCATATTTATGTAGCATAGGATTTCTGGCTTGAAGGACGACTTTGTCCTCAGCCCAGGCTTCTCATGACTCTAGTGCCCTGATACTTAAGCTGGTGCTTGACTTCTGTGGGATCAACTCCATGAAATAAATGCTAAGAACATTTTAAAAAATAACTCCACCCTTCAAACACAACTCTGCATATTTTATATCTTCCCATTCTTCTACCACATTTGAATACTACGATCCCGGCTCCCTTTGTTTTCCCGCAGAAGACAAGATTAAATGACATTTTTCAAGGTTACGCAGATGGTAAGACAGACTGAAATACAAAATAACCTTTAAGCGAGTGGCCTTTTTTTCTTTGGCATCTGTATGCAACCACCTTTTTGCCATTCATCTGCTTTCTTGAGTCATATGTAGGCACACAAAGATGGCAGAGAACAAACAGGCTAAGTGGTTTTCAATTAAAAGGAAGCTGCTTTGATTTGACATAGGAACCTGAGAGAAGTCAGAAAGTCAGAGAGGACAAAGGGAACCACATGACCTCCAGAAACTTAGGGAGATGCAGCACAATGTGGAGACTCCTTTGAGGAAAAGGTAGAAGGAACTCTGTCTTAGTTAGGGTTTTACTGCTGTGAACAGATACCATGACCAAGGCAACTCTTCTTATCAGGATAACATTTAATTGGGACTGGCTTACAGATTCTGAGGTTCAGTCCATTATCATCAAGGAGAGAACATGTCAGCGTTCAGGCAGGCATGGTGTAGGAGGAGCTGAGAGTTCTACATTGTCATCTGAAGGCTGCTAGCAGAATACTGATTTCTAGACAGCTAGAATGAGGATCTTAATGCCCACACCCACAGTGACACACCTACTCCAACAAGGCCACACCTACTCCAACAGAGCCACACCTTCTAATAGTGCGACTTCCTGGGCGGAGAATATACAAACCTTTACGACACCTTTTAATTGGTAAGAGGGCCAGAGTAGTACTGGACTGAGTTTACTACTGGGCATGTGTGCTAGGGCCTATGCTCCCTTAGTCACTGGGGTGACCCTCAGTGAAGTTGCAGAGGGATCGTTATGCTGCCACACTGTGCTTGGTGGATACTATCCATGTCACATTGTGAGGTGTTCATGGAGAGCATCAGACTATGCTTTTGTTTTGCAATAGGCAGAACCCAGAGTCCAGCTCTTATGGAAGAAACTGATAAGTCTCAGGTTAGCCTATTCACAAAACTTACAGCCAAGCTTGAACTCTCAAATTTCACTTGAATGTTTTCCTCAGAGGGTGCTATCATTTTGGCTCACCTTCTCTGTGCATCTTCCTTCAGTCAGAGGCTCCCATCAAGGTCAGGGAAGAGCAGCCCAAGTTCATCTTTAATTGCTGCTGCTCCAACCCGGTCTTCACTGACCTGTCATAATTAGCTACAATCCATCACTCTGTCCTTGACCTCTTCTCTACTCTTGACCTTTCGGTTACTCTGTATGTATGGTTTGCTCTTACCTGTCTTCTTCCCCCTCAGTCCTGCCTTACTCTCACCTTTTGGGTGGATATTTATCCTTTGCTAGACCAACGACCTTTGAACATTTAGTCTTTGTGACTCTCATAGTTGTTTCTAGCACTGTTACTCTTGGCATGTAGGCTCACATAGCTGTATACATGAGATATTGACAATTGAATATGCAGACCTTGAAAAAAAATTCTGTCTAACTCAATCACTCTATCACACCTATTCCAACTATAATCTACCAACAGTCTCAATTAAAGTTCTTCACACCAACTTGCTATTCAGTTATTAAGTTAAAAAAATTGATTTTATTATTGTCTTTTCTGGTTATATCACCGCCAATAACCAAATGAGCATAAATTCCTATCGCCTGTGAATAGCTGAATAAATCAGTAACAATATAACATCAAATATTGCTGCATCGTTTTCAGAAATAACACTGGAAAATAAGAGCAGTCAGTATCTACAATCTCAACAAAATTAAAAAACAGACATTATTAGGTACTTCATTGTCCCTGTTGGTAATGTGGTAAGAGACGAACACGAACGGAATGTGTCTATGACTGTCAACACAAGCCATCACAGAGGGCAAACAATCTCAAAAGTAAACAAATGACTATAAACATTCAACACAAATGGTACAAAGTAAACACTCAGTAAATCTATCCTGCAGAGACTGGCTAGATTGCTCAGAGGGTAAAAGTACTTGCTGCCAAGCTTGATGACATGATTTGATTCTACAAATCTACATGGTGGAAGAAGAAAACAGATTCCTGAAAATTGTCCTGTGACCTCCACATTTATGGCTCACAACACCCCTTATACACACAGAATAAATAAATATATTATCTTTTAAATCTTATATTTCCCTATCATGTTATTGCAGAGTGTTTGAATAATAAATTTAGTAAGCCACTTTACATCTACCAAATTAAAATTCCAAATAGATACTAAAGCAACCATATACAGATGATGGAAGTGTTCCCACCAGGAAAAAAACAGGGAAAAGAGAAAACAGAAGTAACAATACTTCACAATGAACTGAATATTCTTGAAAAAAAAAACCCTCTGGTTTAGAAATAGACAAGTTAAAAACAGAAATGCCACAGGAATCAGAGGGAGAAAATGCAAAGAGAGTTAGTTTAACTCATAAAGGAAATGGAGGAAAAATGACACAAAATCACCTCAGAAAGGATGATTAATGACAAGGATCCTGAGAGAGAAGCTTATTAAACATTTGAAGAAAAAGCTGACTATGAAAATGAAATAAAGAGAAAAATCAAGAATTTATAAAAAGTGGCCTAAAAATATGACAAAGAACATTCTCCACTTGCACATATAGAACCCCTATTAGCCAGAAAAAATTAGACAGATAATAATCATTCATCAGATTACTGGAAGTCAAGTCTGAGTCTATATATTGAAAGAATATATAAAGGTCTGGAGACGTCAATTCAGTAATATTAAATGGAGGACATAGAATATTAAAACTTAAGTAAAAAAAAAATCATTCAAAGAGTAGAGAAAAATACCAAATATTTCCCATGTGCTAATAAAAATGATGTGTGTTTTGTAGTTATTGGCTAAGACGACCTATAAATGCCCCTTCACTCTGTTGTTTAGTTTAATGCTTATGTTTCCTTAGTGATTTTGATTATCCTAAAAACAAAGACACAACAACAACAAAAAAGAGAAAAACAGAAAGAAAAACCATTCATCAATATCTTGAATGAACCTAGAGTAAAAAAATTTCAACAAAATAGTAGCAAATTGAATCTAATAACACATTCAAAATGATAGCGTCCATGGCTAGATTTGGATTATCCTAGGAATGCAAGGATGATTCCATTATACAAATGAAATGCACACAACACTACCATGTAGGACAAAACATCCTATGCTTATAAAAAAAAAACCCCAAATAACCAAAACACCAAAGTATTTGATAAATTCAACATAAAAGCCTAAAAAAGAATTTGGCGCTTTAATAAAATAAAAACTAAATACAACAAACTCATAGCCAATATCATATTGGGTGGCATCAAAGCAGATGTTTTTTCTCTAAAATATTGAATAATTAATGACCAGTTATGCTCATCATATTTTATTCTTTCAGCTACTGGGGGCTGAACCTGGATTTCTGATACAGCAGGCAAATACTTTGCCATGAAGCTATATTATTCTTTTTTTTTTTTTTTGCCTTTCAAAATTTTGAGACAGAATTTTTCTAAGTTGATGAAGTTGATCTTAAACTCATACTGTAGCTAACTCGGGTCTTGGACTTGTAAGTAGTTAGGATTATCTGCCTCCTGGCCTTGCCTTCATTACTCCTCTACATTATCACACAGACATTAGCAGAGAAACCAGATGAATGAAGTACAAGAAAAACAAGTAGAAAAAGGAAGTGCCAAACTATCCATGTGCAAAGGTCTGCTAGAAATAATACAGAGATTAGGAAAAGGGATGGACACAAAACCAACACACACATTTGGACACTTTTTCTCAGCTGGCTTGCTGAGAAAGAAACTGTCAAATCTAAAAAGGCAATCTCCTTGGAAAGCACTCCCAAACCAGAAATCATTTAGCCAAGGAAGTAAAAGACATCTACACTATAACAAAACACAGGTGAAATTGAAGAAACAAACAAAAATGAAAAGATTTCCTAGGTTTGTGGGTTGGAAGCATTAACATTGTTAATATGCTCTTATTCTTTTTTTAAAAAAAATGAATCAATGACATTCTTTATATATCTAGGGAAAAAACCTAAAGTTCATGCAGCAGTGAGAAGAAATCAAATAACCAAAATAATCTAAGGAAAAAATGAGAAAGTTGAAAACCTCACAACATCTAATCTGAAGTCATACACTAGACACATCATAAATAAAATAATATCGTACTGGCACAAAAGTGCATGCATAGGCCAATGAACAGAATTAAGATCCTAGACACAAACACATCTGCAACCAACCAAATCTTGACAGACTCACTGAAACTATACATCATGGAGATGACCGCTATTTCAACTAATAATGTTGAGAAAATTGTATGCTCCTGTGTGTAGAAAGCCGCGGTGAGCGGTGACAGCATTCACATTACAACATGGCGCTGGTACCCGGTACTGCTGTGGGTAAATAAGTAAATTGCGCATGTGCAAGTGGTGAAAGCACGCCAAGTCACCGCCCAGCCCGGGGCGTCATACGGGTTTTGAGCAAGCATCCAATCAGATATGTCCACGCCACCCTAGGGTGTATATAAAGCAGCGCCATCTTGGGTCTCTCTCTCTTCCTCCTTTCATCACAATAAACGCTTGCTGCAGAAGGATCCTGGTGCCCGCGTGCGTTCTTGCCATCGAGACGATTGCCCTAAGGTGGCATGGACATATCTGATTGGCTGGTTGCTCAAAACCCCGTATGACGCCCCGGGCTGGGCGGTGACTTGGCGCGCTTTCACCACTTGCACATGCGCAATTTACTTATTTACCCACTGCAGTGCTGGGTGCCAGCGCCATGTTGTAATGGCGAATGCTGTCACCACTCACCTCGGCTTTCTACACCTATGTAAAGGCTGAACCATGACTGCTAGCTGATACCCCATATAAAAACCAACTAAACTGATCAAAGACCAAAATGATGGACACAAAACTCTGAAACCACAATAAAAAACACATTAACAAAATACTTTAAAACATTAGGATAGGTTCTCTGTATACCTTAGTTGTCCAAAGTTCTTTGTATAATGATAAGAACTTGTGGACTTTTCCCAATTCATTTTGGCATGTCTACTGATGCATCCTTGTTCAGTAAGAACGCTTTATGTGTGTAGTGTCTGACATTACTAGGAGATACACTCTCATAGCAAACTTCCTTATCCTCTGGCTCTTAAAATCTTTCTGCCTTTTCTTAACATTGTTCTCTGAGCCTTAGGCAGCAGAATATTTTTGTAGATATGTCCATTGGGACTGGGCTCCACAGCTATGCATTTTGATTGGTTGTGGTTTTCTAAATATTTATCCTTATACCCACAGACAGGTCTTGTCTCCCGACTCCTGTCCCATCAAGGAAACTTCTTTTTGCAACTGGTGAGGACCCATTACAGAATACACACACACACACACACACACACACACACACACACACACACTGCTTCTTATCGGTGAATACAGTGAGGACAGCTACTTTCTCCCAAGCTGCTGCTCTGTCCCATCATCAACTATATCCCTTTAACCTATAAGCAACAATAAATAGTTTCTCCCTTAATTTGTTTCTTGTCAGATGCTTGGTCACAATAATGAGAGAGGTAACTAATATAATACTTTACATAGTACCCCAAAATAAGCACAGTTCATGAAAAGTCTAAACAGTAGCAAAAATCCAATAAGACTTAGACGCAGCTACAGGTGGACTCATTTGTGTCTGAATGTAAAAGGCTTTCTAACTACAGCTCAGTATTGAATGCTAGAAAATAAATCAAAATGATGTATTGGTTACATTTTATTTGTTGTGACAAAAACACTTTAAGTTGAGTCAAAAGATGAGTAACAAACTGAGAAACTTGCAGCATCACCCAGAGGAAGAGTTCAGATCTGTGATGTATAAATAACTTGGAAAGTGATTGAGAAAAGGTGTAAAACTCTCTGAAACTGGGCACGAGATAGAAACAAGCAACTCAGAAAGTATTTAAACATGTCTCAGATACAGATTACATAAATTTAACTTATAGTAAAAGAAGGTAAGGCTGTATTGAGAAACATCTTTTATATAAAATTTGGTATATATAAAAATTAGGCCCTGTGAACTTCTGTCAAAGCTGCCAGAAACAGTCTTATAGGATGATAAGGAAAATGGCACTCAAGGCCAGAGAGAGGTGGCTCAAGGGATAAAGTGTTTACTCTCCAAATGTGACGGCTGAAGTTCAGATCTCTAGAGCCAGTGTAAAAGTCAGGCAAGTGTGGCAGACTGCTTATAAGCCCAGCACCTGGGAAGAAGAGACAGAGGTTCTTAGGTCGTTAGTTAGCTATACTATCCTGAATCACTACTGCTTCAGCAAATATGGTGGATGTGACTGAGGGAGACGTTGGACATCAACCTTAGACTTAGACATGAGTTCTAGTTTGCTTTCTGTCATTCTGCTGATTAAATACACATACAAAGATGAGAGTGAGAGGGGGGAGGGAGGGAGAAACATATGTGCACACACACACATACACACACACACACAGAGAGAGAGAGAGAGAGAGAGAGAGAGAGAGAGAGAGAGATTTAAAGGAAGACTCCTCATCTGATAGATCTGTTGACATGTCCATATTAGTTTGAAGTTAGCACAGACAACAGCTGTCATCCCAAAAGGGTCCACTGCTCACTCTGCAAACCCACAATAACAACGACTCTACATTGCTAGATTTACCAATTCCACTTTGGAAGGTTCAGTTACACTTTGTATTTCCCTTGTATTTCTTACAGATCACCACATAAAATTATTTATTTGTTTACTGGATGGCTGTCACCTTCCAGGGTCACCACTAGAATGTAAAGGCTATGAAAATGGTAGTCACTCCTATTCCTGCCATTAATGGTACCATGTCTAAACATACGAAACATGTCACCAATTATGAAAATTGGGGTTCAAATTCTATTTTTGCCTCATTAAGTAAGTGACCTTGAGTAAATTTCTTCAACTTTCTTCATGATGATGATAGCATCTGTTGAATGAGAACTGTGCCCTCTGTGCATCTCACCAGGATAAACAAAGTTTGTATACACATGTGCCTAAAAGAGGGGTACACACATACCTGTATGATTGTAACAAGATGATGCTGAGATTATTCCCAGTATACTTACAAAGATTTCTTATTTCCATCAGAAAAAAATGTGCCTTTTAGCATGGTAGGCAAGACCCCCATTATCTAGTCTCCAACTGTCCCTTGCCTTCTCCCCAAGTCCCACAGACAATGCAACTAAATCTCACAAATGAAGCAGGGAGTCCTTCCATCTTTGGACTTTGTCCATATGCTGTATGTTTATGATATACCTTCTTCTGCCCCATTTCCTGCCTGGGAAACAGCCACTTAGACATCAGTGGTAAATTCAAACATTGCTCGTTCTGCAGCAATTCTGTCTACCTTCAAGGCATATACCAGGCCTCCTGATGTGATTCCCGAAACAGTTTATTGCACACATTTGTTTTCACGACTGTCTTCTCTACTGGACTATGAGCTCCCTGAGGACAGGGCTGCATCTCTTTCATCATACATTGACTCAGAGAAAGCCCATAGTAAATGACTGTTGACCCATCATCATCATCATCATCATCATTGTTATCATCAAACTCCTCTTAATAGCAGGGCCTTTATAAGACAAAGGAAGACACAATTTTCAGAGTAAACCTATGTATGGGGCAGGGGCGAGGGAGCTGAATGAAAGCCACTGCTTGTTTTTTAAGAAGGGAATTGGGAAATCTATAAGCTGTCTTCTGAGGCTATAGTTCATACTTTCCATTTCTCAACAGTAGGAACTCAGGGCTATGTGTTGCCTATCAATTTTATCCTCTAATTGTGATGTCAGGAGTGTGTTTCCTCTGGGCATCATGGAGAGAGGCTTAAGTTTTCCATCAAGAGCCAGAGATCCCTCGATCTGAACTAGCGTAAGCTGGAGCTGCCCTTCATGTTCCCTGTATAACATATACTTGACCTTACTGATCTCCTCTCTCTGAAGGCAATCTGGGGAGCTGTAATTACTAATTGATGTTTGTAAAGGCTTTGAAATTCTCAGGTGACAGATGTAATCAAAGGCCAATTTATTATGATAATTGTTATTAGTACAGCTTCTCATTAGCTTTGGATGTTAACTGTGGGGCCAGCAGGTGTTCTAAGACAGCACAGGGGAGCAAGGCTGGCCATGTCTACCAGGAGAAAGAGAAAAAAGAAGTATGACATAGCGGACTTGGGGCAACTTTAAGGGACTCCTAGTGACTTCACTCTGGTCACATTTCTCTACAGAGCCACTTTGAAGAGCTAAGGCTCAGAGTGAAGAGAGCCCTAAGCACACGGGACATCCAGAAATTTTGTAAGGGGCCTTGTCAAAGCAACAGTTCAGCCTTTTGATTCTGGAATATGTGGCTTCTCAGAGTCAGGTCTTGCTCATGGGAAATAAAGATACAGCATCACATTGTACTGGCTGTGGTTGGAAGATGGTTCTGAGGTAAGAAACCATGATTGTGGGAATTTTAAAAAGTAGAAAGTTGCTAAAGGTTTCCAGTTGAGACATAAAGATATCTGAGATGGAATAGTGGCACAGAAGCTGAGAAAATGTGGATTACAGAGAAGTTTAAAGTAAAGCGCATTGGTAATGACTAGACATGGAAGGGGGTCTGAAAAGCCTTGGGCAGCCTGGACTTCACTGAACAAAAGAAGACTGAGGGTGAAATCTGATAACGAGAGAATAGCAGATCTATCTGTTACATATACACATTAACATATATGTATAGGTCTATGTATCTGCCAGGTGAACATAACAATAAAATAACTCCTAACGGCACACTGTTATACACAGAGGTCAGTACATCATTCATCCCTCATCAGAGAAGCTTCACCTTGCAGTACAGTAAACACAAGTTCCACAACCAGACAACATACAGAAACCGAGGGATTTTTGAAGTGCTCAGGACAAAACGGGGTGGATTTATCACACTCCTCTCCTCTAGAGTCAAGGATTTATATGGAAGAATGGTGAAAAAGCAAGAGGTGGTGGATGACTTGAAGAAAATGGTGTTTTCTAGGCACAGCAGGGCAGATGCACATGGGAACTCTTAGAGACTGTGACAGCATGCATAAGACCTGCACAAACTCTGGCCAGACAAACTCACAGCACAGAGGAGGGAAGTGCAGACCAAGTCCCACCCCAAGCCAATAATCTATTGCATTTGATACCTACTGGGAGGGGAAATCAATTTTCTTCATGGAGTGATCATATTGCAGGGCAGGGACCATGACCAGGAGTAAGTGGCCACAAAATGGGCCCCATAGATTATGGTTCTTTCTTCTGTCTGTCTGTCTGTCTGTCTGTCTGTCTGTCTCTGTCTCTGTCTCTCTGTCTCTCTGTCTCTCTCTCTCTCTTTTATACAGCAAGAACATGAGTTTGGTTGGGAAAGGAAAGTCAAGATCTAGGAGGAGTCAGGAAAATGAAATAAAATGATAAAAATTGATTATATACAATTCTCAAAAAACCCCACAAATATTTAAAAAGGACCATTTATTTGTTGTTTTGACCAATTTCTTACAGGTTTGCTTCCTTTCAATCTTTTTCCTTTGTTACCTAACAAATTAAGTTTTGAGTTTGCAAAGGTGAAAGCCATGATATAAAACGTTCAGCCTCTAGAAGGGCCTGCAAGAGATTTATCCCCAGGCCCCATTAATCTCTAAATACAGTTAGCCATCTTTCCTTTGCAATCTATCTTCTTTTCTATTCTTGAACATGATGTCCACAAGATGTCTTTGCACCTCCTGGGTCCTTTTTGGTTTTGTTTATTCTTCCTGAATACTCACATCATGCCCACAATCTATTCAAATTTGATTGATGAGTTTTAAAACTGAATGTCCCACAGAGTTTCATCTACACCTCTCCCTTCTGTCTCTCACATGACATCTGTGGGAGCCAAATAATGATGTCTGACTTTAAGCCATGTATGTCAAACACCAACACTATTCTCCATGTATGCTGTTTAAAATATACAAACATTCACTTTGAGCTGACAGCAGGAACATCAATAGTTTCTACACAAGACAACTGAAGTGTATATGTCATTTCCTAAAGTCACATAGTTAGTCTCAGGCCACCTATGCAAGCCCATGCTCAGAATGTTCGTCAAAAATTCTGAAAAGAGACAAACCTAGAAATCCATTAATCTTATTTAATAGCATTAATTAGTAGAATGAATACCATTTTATAGTACAAGAAACAGAATCTTTGAGTGCAAATGGCTCCATTAAATTCTAATACTGTAACTTCAGACTTCATAGAATTGATATAGAAAAAAAAAACTAATTGAGTGTTTGGAAAAAAAAGGAAGGAAAAATCAATCAATCAATCAATCAATCAATCAAGCAAGCAAGCAAGCAAGCAAGCAAGCAAAAAACATTTTATGGTGCCATCCAGTGTTTCTTCCTCCAGGTCTTTATGTAGATATATATGTGAAAATCTCTCTTAATATATTTTATGAAAGGTATGCATGTTTGCTTCTATCATATAAGAAGAACTGTGTGAGCCCACCACATAAGGCTCGTTGCCCTGGCTTCCCATGAACTTAAGTGGTAAAGATGATTCATTAACTCCCTATACTAGACTCAGGGCTCAATGATTTTCTTTTTTATGTTATAAGATTCTTAAGATAACTTAAAGTTTCTAACAATGTGGGTACATATATGCCCATACGTGTGTGTATGCATATATACAGGGAGGGGCAAGATCTAGGAGGAGTTGGGAAAAGGAAAAAAAAAACGATAAAAATTTACTGTATACAATTCTCAAAGGAAAAGCACAGACGTGAATAAAACCACATACCCATTGTTTTGATCAATTAAGTAAAAATACTTATTTAAGAATTTTATTTTGTGCATCCCGGGGATTGTACTCAGGTTATTAGACTTGGTGGCAGGCACCATTAGCCACTGAACTATTTCCCGAGCCTTAAAACATTTATTTTATATGGATGTATGTTGGATCCACACAACCACACATATACTGAATATTTATAGTTTCAAATTGGTACCTGTATCTTGATTTGAAAGGTCCTTGAGCGTTCACAAAAACTTATCACTATTGATTGCATCCTTCACAAACTCCAGTGAGTCCAGGAGAGTACATCCTAGCCCATTTGACAGAAGAGAAGACCCAGCTTTGCTATTTAAATTTTCACTCATGTAGATAACAAATGATACAACCAAGTTCTTAAAGGCAGGAATTCATTTTTTTCCAAGCCTAAAGAGTTTTCTACTTTTTTTTTTCATTATTAAAGGGACGGCTAGGCCATGCTTCCCAATTCCCTTCCTTTGTAAGACCCAATGAAGAATAGGCCTTACCACATGGAGGCTTTGACTGCAATTTTCATAAGATGGATTGGATGTTGGGTCTGAGTATTAAAGCCTGGAGGTACAGCTGACAAGATTATCAGCTGTCAACATTTGGGTAACCTTCATCTCCTTCTCCAAATGAATTTAAAGTATATTTGCATGGGAAAGAAAAAGCTCGTACTCCCTCAGGCCTCATGATAATAAAATCTGTAGGAACTGTAAGTGAATGTGAAAATAAATTAGCAACCTGGGAGAACTCATCTTGGTATTTGTACAAGGTGACACTCAGGGAATTTTCCTCTTACCTGAGGAGATATGTTGGAGCCCCCAGAAGGGCACTAACAGAAGGTGAGAGTTCTTAAGAGCATGTGATAAAACTCAAAGGATGGAAAGGAACCTTGGAGGTAGACATGCCTGAGAAGGTAGGGGGAGTCCCAGTAAAGAGAATCTACTCAGATCTAGAAGAAAGCTTCAGCAGGCAAACTGGGAAGCACAGATTCTGGAAGTAAAAATGTGCCAGAGAGGGCTCTGTATTAGACTGATGATTTCCAGTGTGCTGCAATAAACCTGTATTCCAAATGTCCAGTTTGGTGCCTGGTTAACTTCTAAAGGGCTGCCACAGAGTTAATAAAAACACAGAAATATATTCCTGATGCTGGCAACATGCCAGCAAAATTACTAGGGGGACTTCAGTTCCAAGCTTCTTTCTATTTCTTGGGTCAGCCACTGATGGGTGTGGCAGAAGGTTCCCAGTGGTATTAGATGGCAACACTGGAAGACTCCTTCCTTTCAGAGTGGAAGAGTGCACTGTGAGAACTGGTATCCCTTCACCAATATCTCTAAGAATAGGGGGAAAAGCTGAAATCAAGATTTCTTTATAGGATGAAGTCATTAAAAGTAGAATTCCAGGGAAATACTGTGGCAGCCTTCCTTCCTTCCTTCCTTCCTTCCTTCCTTCCTTCCTTCCTTCCTTCCATACATTCATTCATTCATCCATCGATTTAGAGCTACTTTGTGAGACTCAGTGAGGACATGTAGAGATACAATCATCTTATTTCATGTCTGATGCATGGTGATGGAAAGCCCTCACCTAGTAGTCATTGGAGTAGCCAAACAGGCTCTCTAAGAGAGTATATAAATCCTGGGTCTGGATATATGAGAATCTGTGGGCAGAGCTTAGTCACTACAGGGATATATAGAAGTCACTACAGATAATCTCACGTACTCCAGTTCTCCTTCAAGGCACATGCCCAACAGACCCAACAGACACTGGATCATTCTTTTTGAAGTTAAGTGTGATCATGTGGTTAGTAAATTGTTTTGTACCATTTTGTGTGAAAACTTCTAGAGGCAATTCTCATTTTTGAAATTTTATTTATTTTTTTATTTCGTACAAATGTTTTTGTTTGTTTTTTTTGTTTTTTTGTTTTTTTTTTTTTTGTTTTGTTTTGTTTTTGTTTTTGTTTTTGTTTTTCGAGACAGGGTTTCTCTGTGTAGTCTTGGCTGTCCTGGAACTCACTCTGTAGACCAGGCTGGCCTCGAACTCAGAAATCTGCCTGCCTCTGCCACCGCCCCATCAGACTCCGTAATAGAGTCCCGACAGGATTCGAACCGGCACGGGAAGGGGTGCGCCCGCCCTCTGCCGGCGGACGCCAAAGCGCTGCGCCACCGCGCGCTGGCACAAATGTTTGCTTGCACAAATATATAGCTAACACATGTGGACAGTGCCCGTGGAAGTCAGAAGAGGTATTTGGTCCCCTGTAACTGGAGTTATGCATATCTGTAGGGAACTATGTGAGTGTTAGGCCTGATGAGTTCTAGGTAGCCATGACCCAAACCACTAAGCCATTTCTCCAGCCTCTTGCTGGTTCATTTTGGATACAAAGCAGAAATGCGAAGTATATTTTCTGGTAGTCCATTGCGATTTTGTTGTTCAATACTCTAGAAAAGTCAGTTTATCTTAGCTAACATAGGAGTTGACATATAAACAGCCTAATAGAACATTCAACCGACTACCATGTGAGCATCTGTGTGGTCTCAACTCTAACCTACTTGAATTTGAGTCTTGCTCATACCACTGTCCATCTGTGATTCTCTCTATGACACTTTAATAATTAAGAGCTAAGGGGTCAGAATGTGAGGTGCAAAAACCAACAGACAATAAAGTAAACTGTTGAATGAGTTTGATGTCAGGCTGGAAACTATGAACAAAGAATTGGGAAGTTAAAATAAGACTGGAGCCTGGTTCAGACCATGTGTTAGCCCAGCTAAGCAGCTACATGAAAACAAGAGACCAGGGGTTGCTTAGAGTGAGAAAGGGATGCTTCTATGTGGAGGCTACCAGCTAGACTGGGATACACAGGAGAAAGATGTTCTACTCCTATCCCTGCCTCAGGAAAGAAAAAAAAAAACAGCAAGAGGGAAAAGAATAAACACTACACCTGTGATGTTACATCATACTTTAAATGTACATTGTATCATTTTCTCCCCACCAAAGTTTTGAAATACGAATTGTTAATAATCATACAATATATCTTTAGATAGTTATGAAGAGCCATAATTCAAAGCCAAGCCTACCTGATGTTCAAAACTCAGTGCTTTCTAACTCACTAAGTCTCAGAAAACACAACCACATGCAAATGTTCTCTTCACATTGCTTGGGTACAACTACATACACTCTCTCAATTCATTTGGAGGCATACGCTTTCCCTCTAACCCAGCCATACCTCAATGATCTCTTCTATCATTACGTGATCATAACACAAACATGGTGATCCATTCAACATAGCACCTGTCTTCCCACTGCTCTCAAGAAGCAATTGAGTTTAAGAGCTGAAAGAGGAGAGGAGAGGAGAGGAGAGGAGAGGAGAGGAGAGGAGAGGAGAGGAGAGGAGAGGAGAGGAGAGGAGAGGAGAGAAGAGAAGAGAAGAGAAGAGAAGAGAAGAGAAGAGAAGAGAAGAGAAGAGAAGAGAAGAGAAGGGAGAACATCTACTCTCCTGCCTCCTGCTTTTCTTGTTTAACTCAGCACGCTGTAGAGATGTCATTCAGGTTAAATGTACACCCTACCCCATGGCAGAAAGGATATGGCAAGGAAAGAGTTTTCTCTTTTAAGTAAACAGAACAAGCATACCAGCATTGCCCAACTCAACATGGCTTCTAATAGATATTTGCATGAATTTGCCACATTTGTTTTGCATCCAACCCTTAATTATCGTCCCTTTCAACTTCACAATCATGGATAATGGTGGTGGGAATTCAGAGAACCATAGAATCAGCAGCACTCATTCTGAGAACAGTGGGAAAAACAATGTAAAATGGTACCCACCCACTGTTTATCACTGAGACAACTACACTGGCTGTTTTTAGGAGGGTCTGAAGGAAATAAAGGCTGTCCAGGCTTGTGGAGCTTGGAAAAGGAGACATCTAGGTAGAAAGTCTAACTACCAGAGTGGGAGAAAGTTCCTTTAGGGTTCATCTGTCCATGATTAAATGACTTAGAGCCACAACTTTCACTTTACAATAAAATGGAAATTCAGACTATAGTGACATAACCTTAGATGCCTTTTATTATCAAGATATTTTATGTATCCAATGAAATAAGTATTAAGGATGGATTAATAATTCAGCTCATAAATGAGGAAACTGAGACTCATCTACATCAAGAAATAATTCATACTATATCAATTAATCAATTAATTAAATCACTTTGAGTGTCTCCTATAGGTTTAAGATTAAATATAGCCTGGGAAATATAGCACAAAAATTCCAAACAACATCCCAAAACATGAGAACAAATGAATGAAAGAGAAACAGCAGCAGAAATAGTCACAAAATCTGAGACAGGGTTCCTCACTCTGGGTGGTCTCTGTATAATGGAAAAAGCATACAGTATACAAAACTATATGTCACTAAAAATATCTGATATTATAAGAGAAAATAAGATGCTAACCAGGTACTATTGGTATGGGCTTCTAGGTGTTTGCAGAGCAATTCTTGGAGGACGGGATATTGAAAACAAAGCCTAAAATCTAGAAGTATTTAATTCAACAGTCAGTAAAAGAGAGATACAGCATTGTGTTAAGGCTTTAAAGTGCAAAAAAAATCTTGAAATATTTGTTAAGTTCTTAGGAAACAGTCAAGATAGAAGCAGTTAGAATGCAATTGAGATTACATTGATTGGGAAGGCCTCTTTTTAAGGAGTCTCTGAAAGAAAGAAATCTAGCACTACAAAACAAAAAAGTGAAAGAGATGTAGGGATCAGAGGAGCTGCATTTGACACACCAAGGCAAAGGGATGGGTGGCCAAGGGTGGGTAGTGGCTACTACACATTACCTCCTCTGAAAGTTTGATAGGAAAAGATTTAGTTTTTCTCAAGGCAATCAAAGTGACTAGGAGATGAGAAGTAGGAGGAAATAACTGGCTGTTATGTAAGAAAAAAAGTTCTAATCATTTTACCTGCCCCATAAAGGAATCCACTAAATTTCACTCCATAGAATTGCAGTTATCATGGGGATACCCTGCTGAGAATGCTTCATTGGATATTTCTCTCCTCTCTTCTTCTTTTGGTCTAGATTATATGACACTTCAAACTCTATCCAACTCTAAAATGCCATTATATAGCTATATCCCAAATATATGGTTACAATATAGATTGACTTCTAAGTGTAGGCACTGACTCCTCTCCAGCACCAAGGACAGCGCTTCTCCAACTGGGTCTGCCTTGCTGTCTATAAGAACGCCAAGGGGCAAGCAAGCACAAGATCACTAATCAGGCAAAAATTCCAACTTAAGTACCAGTGGATAACTCAATCTACATACGAACACCAGAAGAGACTCTGAAAATCTTATTTTGCATGCCATGTTCAAATTTTCTATGGCATGCATGGAGCTGGGAAAACACTACATTCATTATCACTATAAAAACCTACAAACTGTCTTTACCCTCATGTGATAGTCAGCACTTAATAAATCCACATGGCTACAACAGTACTTCACCATTTTCCTATTTAATTTGGTTTCTTCCCCATTAGGATGTAAACATTATGCAGACACAAAGTTCTGTCTGCTCACTGTAGTTTTCCAGATTTTTCTTTTTGCCTTTGTAACAAATAGGGTGAGTTTGATAGATGTTCTTTTAATTGATCAACTGTATCTAGTGTTTTTAATGGATTAATTAAAGTCACACAGCCACCAGGATTTTGTATGCAGGCTGCATTTACCATCACCTGCTATGCTGATGAACTGAACTAATATCTACAAAATTAAGATTGCTGGATTCTAAATTTTCTCAGCTTGTCCTGAATAAAGCTTGCAGGGAGCAGAGGGATATTGGCTGGTAGTATGTTTTCAATCTGGTCCATGCCCATTTTGTGACAAGTGACTATCTAACCCCCTCTCCCAATTTGCTTTAGTCTCAATGGGCTTCGAAATATCTTTTTGCATTAAACTTCGCAATGATGCATTTCACAGGATTCTATTCTCCATTTTATCAAAGCCATTGTCTCATTTTTATGACCGAATCACACTATTTTATCTTTGCATCATCAAGTCTAATGTTTTCTTCTTCCATTCAAGTTGCTGGTTTTCATGTTTCTCTATAATGTCCTTTGTATTCCTTGGGTTTCTTTATATTGTTACTATTTTATTGTCTATTTTTAGAAGGCTACCTATGTGCTTAAAAACTACACTTCAAAGAGTTACAGTGCCTACAGTGAAATCGTGGTTATTTATTTTCTCTTGTTTTACAGGAGAAAATTAGGGATTTTGGTTCACATCTTTCAGTCTGCAGCCCATTCCTAGTTTCTTGCTGACATGACAGTGAATTTTGGACCCAGATCACAACTGTTAGTTTTTACATTGTGTGCCTCCTCTTTAAGTAATTGCTTTTTACATTAACTTTCTGTTTTGTAAAGTGTTTTGGAATGATTACTTAGCATTAATGCAATGTCTAATTAGTTTCCTGCTCACTGTGGGTCTTTTATTCCATTTTCTCTAGTCTTGCTTTTTATTTTTTTTTGTTTGTTTTGTTTTGATTCATTGCTCAGTCAATTGTTCTTTGAATGATTTATTAGAAGCAGGGCATGGAGGTGGCTCTGTGTACCAAGGAGCATTCTTCCTGATGTATCTTCTCAAGAATAACGAATCTGGCAGGTTGGAACATGTGGCTGATCATTCTCCAAAGCCCTCCTGATTTAACTGGACTGTCTCCTGGCCTCTATGATACACAGAACAGGGAAAGAGCCAGACAGAGCTCTGTTAGGGTAGGAATAACTGTTCTGATCCTATGACCTTTGTGCTCATTTTTTTCCAGTTAAACTTAATACTAAAGACAGTAATTTTAAGTAACGTCTATCCTTTTCTTTGCCAGAAAAACTCATTCCGAGTGCCCATATCTAACCACTTTTCCTTTCTCTGTTTTTGTGAGGAAAATCACACCCTCAGACAACCTTGCATAAACATGTATCCAATACTGTTCATGCTGTTTATCTTTGCTGGAAATTATAATTCCACAATGGTAGAACAGATGATGTGGGGTAGAAGGTACAGGTAGTCCATGGCTTTGTTCCTCTTGGAATTGCCTCAAAGGCAAATGCAGCTTGAATACCTGACTTGTTTTTCCTATGTGTCAAAACCCTGTATCTCCCAGAGAAGGGACTAATGCTGTAATATTTTGGAAGAAAATTACCCATTGGATATTCCATATCACCTGACATTCCTTTCAAAACCTATAATTCTTGGATTAGAAAAACACCTGGGATAATTAGTCTCCAGTATTCTTGATGTATAGCTAGCTCCCTGAGTAGTATCTGTGTGGGGACATGGAAATTTGAGACTGGGCCATAGGTTCTCATCTTCATTAGCAGACTGGAGATATAACCCTATCCATCCCTATGTGCTGAGAGCTGAGAGCTGAGAGAGCCACACCTTATCAGAGAGCTGTGCTGAAGTCCTGCACAGGCCAGCATGGGATTCAGAGATCTGAAAGCAAGAAGGGCCCCCAGATGCTCTGGCCCATGTTTATGTCTTCATGCTCAATACATCAGAGTGCTTCGCGCAGAGTGGAGACCAGATGGACAGGTGGAAGGCAGTCTGGCAGCTTCTCTTTGTAGCTTTATACGCTCAGTGAGGAGTGTTGCTTGAACCAGTAATAAATGCAGAACTGAAATATCAAAGTGGAACTTAAACAGGCATGTGGACACTCTAAATGTTAATTAGTTCCCTGGTTCAGGGTTTTTTTCCCAGGCAGTGATATGCACCGACAGACTAAACTGTTCTGTGCGCATGTCACCGATCGTGCTTTAGTCTCGGTGCTTGTTTGCAGTGAGCATGTAGCTTCTGTAGGGACACTGCATGATGCAGCATGCTCCAGGCTTCCTCACAGATCTATAATCTCTTGAAGGGCACATACTCACCGCAATATCAACCACAGGAATTTGGACATGAGAGTGGTCATTATATGCTTGATGAATAAATTATGGAAGCTAAAATATGTTCATGGAAGGCACCCTGAAAAGGAAAATACTAATGTATCTGAAGTATTATCAGACAAGATGATTCAATGGATGTCACTTAAGAGAGGGTAAGTGGATGGTGGCAAGGCTTGTAGGCAATAGAAGCTAATACCTTAAAGAGTAATGTACTGGTTCTACAAATCCCTAAAAAGTATAATTGAAGAATTGCGGGAAGAAGCTGCCATCAAAGAAATATTAAATCATTACATTGCAAAGTTTTCTTAGAGTCACAATCCCCATATTGCCATCTCCTGAATCAGAAAAGTAAGCTCTCTGTTATCGAAGGCATTCAAAAAACAGACACTGAGGAACTTTGACTCAATGTGGTAATAATAACCGAAGCATATTGTATTAGGGCGGGTGGGGATGAATGGGAAAGTAATGAATGAACTTTGTGAGTTTTCCCAGCCTTGTGCATGTGTGCTGTTGATTGATACAACTACTGAACCAAGGAAACCCACTGAACACAAAACAGTTTCTTTGTTTTTTAAGATTTAAAAAATATATTTTGAATGCAATTCAGGGCTGTGAGAAGGAGAACAATTCAAAAGGTGAACTAAAATATCTTCCTCCTGCATCCAGGCACTGATAGGCATCAGAACTACAGACACAGGAATCACAATGCAGGCCATGCGATTTTTCTCAAGTGCAGTGCCTTTTCTATACTCTAATACAAATTTAAAAGATTCTCCATAGAAGCCATACAAATAAGTGCTTTAGGCTTCATGACATAAAGTTTCTATATTATAACTCCCCTACTTTATTCTTAAACATCAAAGCAACCATCAGTAATAAACAAGCCCAGAGGAATAGTGGCAGTAAAATAAAACCAAACAAAAGCCAAAACTTGAACAAAATAATAAAAAGAAAGCAAACACAAACAAACCTTACTTCCAAATCTCAAAAATCATGAGGGCTGGATTTGGCTCCCAGACCTGAGTTTATTAAACTCTGCTAAAATAGGTTTGCACTCAAGAAGGGCAAAGTCCAAGTAATGACCTACTTACTCCATTCGCTTTGCTGAGGGCCTGGAAGTAGATGCTGTAGCTCTTCAGTGGTGAAAGGGGAGGGTTCCAGTAGCCATTGTAGGTCTTGTTGTCTCCCACTGTAAATGGCTGGGTGACAGGCAAGTTGGAGGGTTTCAGCTCGGCAGCAAAGTAGTGGAGAGAGTCAAGGTTGGAGGCATTCCGATAGCTCACAGGTACTGAGAAACACTCGACGATGTCAGCTGCTCTCCGAGACTTTTGAAGTCGCTCCTCCTTGACAACCAGCTGGTAAACACTGGACAAGAAAGCAGAAAGGCAGAGGAGTCACTCTGTGCTCAGACATGTTCACTATCATTCATTATATGTATATAACTCTTCTGGGAGGAAACACTGATATCACTTCTGTCTATATAAAAAAAAAATCCTTACTCTCTTTTCAGATTTTTATACCCACTGCTTTGTAGAAACCTATTTTCATGCAAAAATCCCAATGCCAGCTCACACAATACACATTCAAATTCAGCACAAATCTATATAAACCTGATGCCCCTTCTAGGTGGATTAACTTTTATGAAGAACATGACCGCCATCTGACCGCCCAGATCTTGAATCTGGCTCGTTCTCAGGTCTCACCTACTTAGATCTCACTCTGCCACAACCAACAAGCTCTGTGGCCCACGACTCAGCAGTGTTAAACCTGCCACAATTTACTTCTTCCCATTGCTAATGTTCATGGCAGGCACTTTCCCACCTAGACTCAACTGGTTTCTTTGCTCCTAATTCATCTAATCATTCTATCTATCCATTTTTGCTTCCAGCCATACAACACCATCTCTCTTCAGGCACTTTTATAGTTTTTCTTTTGTCCAAATGACACAATACTGGCTTCTGAAGCCGTTTGGACTTGGATTTCAGCTTGATTTTCAATGATCATGTCACAATGTCTACTACTTTCAATAGCTCCAGACACCTAGATATTATATAAACATCCTTATGGCTGACCCTCTCCATCATCAGCTTGGGCTTCCTCTACTTGAAACACCCACCAATACTAGCCACCTTTGCCTATAAAAGACTTCTAATAATACCTATCTTTTCTTATATTTAATCTATGAAGCCTGTATAGATCTGTCCAGAATGAGTTATTCCCAATATAGTCATCACTGCCTAGTTGATTTCACAAAAGCATAAGATGGGACACATGCCTCGCTGGCTCGATTGTATCCTTAACAGAAGTGAGATTGTGGTATAGTTATCTCTGAATCACTTTACCCCTCACCCATCACACACATACAGTGTCCAGGAGCATGCCTGACTCTAAGCAAGTGATCAATGCACATTGGTTGAAATGAATAAAAGTGGATTGAATTAAAGTTGAAAGCAAGCATGAAGCCAAATCTGGATGGATACAGAATCTGTAATCAGGGTAAACAGTGATTCCCAGGAGTGCCTGCCAAGTAATCTCATATCATCCCCTTCAACTAAGAATATGAGAAAGTGCCAGCGTGTGCATAGAGATGACAGCCTTTATTGAATATCAACCATATGCCAAGTGTATGATTTTCTTTGTGAAAGTTACTCAAAAGTTTGTGAATTGGATAAAACATCCTTATCCCTTGAAATGCTCTGTGTCTTTCTCTTGAACGTCTTTTAGAATGCTTTAATTGCACTCTGAGATGCATGATTTAAAACAGAAGTCCAATTGTCCAAAAAGTATAAAGATATGTTAATTGGCAAGGCAATTGTAGCATCGTGCCTATTATTTACACACAATGTGCCACAAACTTGATGAAAACAGAGTAGTATAGGCTTTAATCCTCTGGTTAGCCTATCCATCCAAGGACACTGGATTATAAAGCATGACAAGATACAGAGGCTAGGACTATTGCATTAAGGTGAACAAAGGCTATGAAGGAACTTCTCCCAAGAACATCTAGCATCATCGATGGGACAAATATTCCTTAATTTTCTCTGAACACAGGGATGCTCATTTGTGTGAATAATAAAGAAATGTATATGAGTGCATACCATCCTTAGATGAACAAGAAGTTTGGGTAGACATGAGCCTATCTGTTGTCTTACGTACACATAACAGCCCAGACTGCACACGAGTAACAAAGGGGTGAATGTGGCCAGTGTAACAAGAAACATATACTGCAGCTGAGCACCACAATTTCCAAATGAGGGATTGTAGCCCCTGAATGTCTCACAATGAAAGTGATACCTAGAGCTGGTAAGATGGCTCAAGGAGATAAGAGCATTTGCCAGCATGCCTGATAACTTAAGCTCTAGAACTCATATAAATATGGACGGAGAAAACTGACTCAATGGAGTTGTATTCTGATAACTCTATCATATATCATTCATACACATATTAATGGATCAATTAATAAAAATGCAGTGACTTACAAATAAATGCGGGTGAGTTTTTGGGTGGATGACATTGGAGCATGCTTAGTGGGAAGTGAGACAAGAGTTACACATGACTGTGTGTATGAGAGCCTTTTATGTCCATAAAGACAGCTGAAGGCAGTTGATGCATGAACGATTCAAACTTACTCCATCCTTATCTCTGGAGTCTTTCCTGAATGAAAAAACCTTCATATTTATCAGGTCAACTTAGTCATTTTCAAACAGCACAAAAACCTAAGACCTGAACCTAGAAAACGTGAACAGCAGAGGGGTAAATGCAAACACTCATCACGACCCACATTGCTCTTCATGTAACAACAGCTTTAAGTAAAGCTTTGCATCTGTTAAGAGTGCTAATGACAGCTTGATTAAGGGAGGGTTCTTTTGTCAAGGGGCTCTGATCCTTAGGGAAAGGAAATCAGGAAATTTAGAGTCTCTCAGGCTCCCTTCTGAGCCTAGCAATAGAATCTAACAATACCGTGCACTGAATTTAGGCAATATGCCGTCTATTCAAACTTCCTATCCTGATCTATACCCAACTAACTCACTCCATAGGACTTGCAAAGAGCTGTGGGTCCCTGTTCTCTAAGATCTAGTTTGTTCTACATCTTCTCTGTTTTGTTTTTTTGTTTTTTTTTTTTTTTTTAACAATATCCACAAGATAATACCTTTGTCTTGGTTTCTTAGCCAATCTTTTTATCCTACATTGAATCCTTCGTGATCCTTGGTTAATCACTGGAGACCTCAAAGCCTTTGGAGATCTTCAGGAGATAGACCTTCCTCTTAGAATCACTTTCTATTATCCTTGACTATCTTGTGATGGGATGGATCAAGACTAGTCCAGAGCTGGCTTCGTGTACTACCTATCATTGCCCTGAAAGTGTAGCTATGATGAGCTAAGAAAACAGGTCATTGCTGAGTTTTGGATATTTAATTGTTCAAGGATGTTGGAAGAAAGTACAGCATCCACACAGGCTTAGCCTCATCATCCTTCATCTGGTTGTTAAGTTTGGTTGAATTGACAAGCGGACCTGTGATAATCAGGTTGAAGGGATGAGGATAAACCTGAGAGCTTCATTGATCTATGAGTGTCAATTCAGCAAAAGCAGCTCATACCTCCTTCACAGTTCAGTTCCTTTTTAAAAAAATGCTCTTTTCCCATAAAACAACGTAATGCACAAAGGGCCACCTGAGCTTTTTTTTTTTTTAGTGCTGGTAGCCTAGACTGCTTAGTTTGTATCCCAGCTCATCTGAAATCACAAAGAGGGAGGAAATGAGGGCATTCTGGAGGTTAAGCTATGTAGTCAACATATGGTACACATATGAATGGGATTACTATGTTGGAGCAAATTCAGCAGTTCCCAAAGGCTCACCGCATCTGCAGCTTATCTATTCAGACATAAACTGCAAGTGTCACCAGAAACCCATAAGCCCTTTTGTCAGGTGAATCTGTCTGCCTGTGCATCCAGCATCCTCTCAAACAACAAGGGTAGAAAGGGCATCACAGTGACGGCCTAGAGAAGGGAAGTGGTGGAGGAGAGGAACAAGAGCATGGCGAGTATATAACTATAATAACTGTTCTCACCATTCTCTTGAAAATACATCTATCAGGAGCTCAGTGCTTTCATTTCTCTGGTAACGATAAATGTATACCTAAACGAGAATAATCTACTTCAAAGTTATATCTCCAACACTGGAGAAGAAGTGGTTGCAATGAGCTATGCAGGGTTGTAGGAGTTGGCGCATTTTAATATGAAAATCCTGGTGTCTTAAAAGAACAAGAATTTAAAGTAGATCAAGATGCATTTACTCATGCAGTTCCCTATCTATGTTGGCTTCTGTCTCTTCCAATGAGAAGGTGGGCATTTATGGTGTTTTCTTTGCACAGCTTGCCCTGGGGGTCTCCCCATGAGGGATCTGAAGGCTGTGCTGTGTCCCTACTCCATTTTAATTAAAGTAGCTTCTAAAATATCAGTGAGAGTGTGCATTTTCTGTTTTAGCACCTCGTCCCATTGGAAGCAAGGGCATTTCACTCTGTGCCAGTTTCAAAACCTCCCTTGCATGTAGAACCTACAGGATTTCTCCAGGAGCTTTGGGAAGTATGACCTCTTGATCATCTGCAGTCTGCGATGTCAAAGCAAAGAGTTTAGATAGTGACTCATACCTCTCACCAGATTCCTCTGATGAGACACAGTTAACTTTCCATTATTAAAAATCCCAGTGTCTCTTTCTGTTCTTTTCTGTACATGGGGCAGATGCCTACAGACAGATGTAATACCCATCCAAGATGTTGATTCAGCTAACAGATGGAAAGTAGGCTTCAGTTCCCAGGTGAACGTTGCCCAACTTTAGGCAGGTGCATATTTTGGTCTGCGTTCTCCCAGAAAAAGACATGTGTTAGCTCATATTCCTCCAGGGACAGGCTCCAAGTCAAATGGCGTGTTATAGAAATGGTTCCAAGATAAAATGGAAAGGGAGGAAAACAGGAGAAAAAAGTGAGTGAGCCAATCGAGGGGCATCTTATCAGGTGAAATCCTGAAATCCTGGTCCCATCCCAATATCCCCAAATCTCAAGCCAAAGTCTTTGAACCTCCAGATGCAATCTATTTTCAGATCTGGGCATTCTCAGGCTTTCTCGACTATTTATGTGGGTCAGACAATGAGTCCCTAGGTGCCTAATAACAGCCCTTCAAAGCAGGTCACACCTGAGAATCATTACATCAATGCATACAGCACCTGGGAGTCTGGCACAACATAGGAACGGGGGCATGACAAATCCACAGGGAACAGCAGTGTGCCCTACAGGGTGCTTTTAAACAGTGTCCACATGGTGTAAATGAAACAGTGATTCAGTGCTGACAGAACAGCCTGGAGCCTGGACAAAGGTGGTGCTGTAATTTACTCTTCTCTTTGCTTCCTTCCCTTCCCTTCCCTTCCCTTCCCTTCCCTTCCCTTCCCTTCCCTTCTCTCCTCTCCCTTCTCTTCTCTTTCCCTTTTTCCTCTTTCTCCCTCCTTCCTTCCACCCTCCCCCCTTTTTTTGAGGCAGGGTTTGAGCTGGTCTTAAACTAAGTACATAGTTAAGGATGACTTTAACCTCTTGATCCTCTTACATCTACCACCCAAGTGCTGGGATTACAGGTGTGCACCACTAAGATTTAAAGAGAGACATTTGTATTCTTCCTGCCCCCTCCCCTCTCTGTTTCTCTCTATGTATGTATGTATGTATGTATGTATGTATGTGTAAATTAAATTTTTTATTCTAGCTATCCTGTATAAAATCCTGGTATTATATTTAAAAGCTGTAAACCTAGATTGAGCAGGCCATGACCTATTCTAACTTACATTCCAGCCATAACATCCTTGATACGCTGTTTGAGTCTTGCCCAGGTTATTTCTGCTCCATAAGTCTTTCCACAGAGGGGGCACTTATCCAGGTGCATGCTCCCAGTTCATCTCCTCTCATGGTGGTCTCCCTCGAACCTGTGTCCTTTTTCCTTCTTTCTCTCTCTTCTTTTTTCTCCTTCTCTCCCATGGTCTCTCTTGAGCCTCGACTCTTGATTCTCAGGTCCTGCCTTTATCTCTCTATAGCCCAGTCACAGGTTTTATCCTTTTATTAACCAATAGTTTTAAATTGGGGAGCAAGGTTTATACAACAAAATGTATGGAAGGATATGGTCATCTGGAGGGCAACCATATCTTGGGGTTCAGAATTTAGCATTTGTATACATAGCAACAGACCAACTCTCAACATGTGTGTGTGTGTGTGTGTGTGTGTATGTGTGTGTGTGTGTGTGTGTCTTGCATATGTATCATTCACGTATGTGCACATACACATGTATTTACATGTATGTGGAGGTCAGAATTTGACATAAGATATCTCTGTCAATACCTATCTTATTTTATTTTGTTGAGACAAAGTCCTATATAAACATGCTGGCCAACTAGCCCCTGAAGTCTGCCTGGAATTTGGACTTGAATACAAAGTCATCTCTGAAACAGAGAATGAAGACAGTGGAGATGACCTTGTACTGAGCCATCATCTTCTCTAGGCAAGGACTGGCAAACTGTCTTGTAGGTATATCTCATTTCTTCTGCCTCTTTTCTAATTGTTTCCATAAACAAGAATGATATGACTAGTTTCCATAGTGAAATAAATCTACTTCCTTTTCCAGTTCTAGTTTTATGTATTTTGTTTTTAATACAAAAAAACTAAGGATGGTCTATACACCTGGATATTTGTAAAACTGGGACATCGATGGAATCAGAGTACTAGTCTGGTGAGGTATTTGTCTTAGGGTTTCTATTGCTGTGAAGAGACACCATGATCCAGGCAACTCTTATAAAAGGTATTTAGTTGGGGCTGGCTTACAGGTTCTAAGATCAAGTCCAGTATCATCATGGCAGGAAGTATGGCAGTGTCCAGACAGGCATGGCACTGGAGGAGCTGAGAGTTCTCCATCTTGATCCAAAGGCAAACAGGAGGAAACTCAGCATCCTCAAGTAACTAGGAGGAGGTTCTCAAAGCCCACCCCCACAGCCACACACTTCCTCCAACAAGGCCACACCTTCTAGTAGTGCTATTCCCTGGGCCAAGCATATTTAAACCACTATAGTATTGGTCAACCACTTTTGTTTCCAGTACCATACTATGGAATCACATGGTAACCATCAAAAATCAGAGTGGTTGCTCCACTACAGAAGCTTCAAGAGACAGCAAGGAAAAGTCATCTCAGACTCCAACCCTTTGGAGACTTTCAGCTCAGTAGCTCTCACCTATGGTGTTACAACATAAATACCTACAGGCTTGAAAGGGCTATTTTCCTTGACCCCACCCCAGGCAAACTGAACCAGAATCTGTAAGAATGGGATCCCAGCATCAATATTATTCTAGCTTTCAGAATACTTCTAGTATATAGTCATGAAGCTAAGACCCAGGTGATTCCAGATTTTACCAATTTATTAACCCAGTAGGAGGGTCCCCTTCTAGCAGTCACATTCACTTAAAATTACAAAGGTGGTGCATTCCAAGTTCACAACTCACACAAGTTCAGTTAATTCGCAACTACCAGTCTTTGTCCATCACATCTGGGGTCACTGTCTTGCTTTATTTCCTCTAAAGCTTTCTATCACAATCAAAACCTCTGTCTATGATTTGCTTACAGCCTTGGTGCCTGCAACTATGGAGACAGTGAGCCTATGATGTTTGAGACCTCTCTTCATCTCTTTTAATATCCTGGTAACATAAAACTTGTAAGCCAAGTATTTGTAAAAGAAATGAAATTTTAGGTTTGGTGGCTCACATCTGCAATCCAGGTACTTGGGAGGCTGTGACAGGTGGGCAAGCCTCAGCTACATAGCAGGTTTGAGGCCAGCCTAGGCTACATAAGACCTGTTCTGAGAAAACAAAACAAACAAAAATAGATACATTTACATAATGAGATTTACAATTGGAAAGTAATTTCAAAACTATCCTTGTTTTTGCTCTCTCTCCCTTTCTTCACCTTCTGTTCCCCCCTTTCTTTCTTTCTTTGAGAGAATTACACTATGCACCCCAGAGTGGCCCACAACTCAGTCCTTCCAGAGCAGCTCCCTGAGATCTGAGATTACTGGTGAATGCCACCACATTTTGCTTCTGACACAGGTTTCAATGTGTTATTCCCATCTTCCCACAGTGTTTGCTGAAAATCATCCATCCAATCAAGAAAGCCCATACTGAGTGTCACTCTTTCTGGGGAACTTCTTTTAACTGGTGAATGAGCATGAGTTTCTCTCTTCTTGGTTCTCTGTCAACATTCTTTCCCTAGCTCTCAGCACCTCATGCTAAAAAGATCACTTCATCTACAGAAAACATTTATTGAGCACTTATTAATTCTCGCATATGTGAGTTCTGGTTATTATCTCATTTGACCTTCACAGAAACTCTGTCTGGTAGATGTCACCATTTCCATCTGATAAAATCAGAAAACTGAAGCATAAAATATTCAGTCTCTCACACAGATTGTGCTGTTCGAGTTCTTGAGCTAAGATGTGAATGTAGTCTGATTCTAGAGGCCTCGATCTTAGTCATGGCTTTCACTCACAATAAAACTGTTTGCCTTATCACACCAAACACTCTGGATTTTAAAACAATTAGTTTTGTTTGGAAAAATGCAATACTATTTTATAAATCTTGGAAAGTGAAAGAGAAAATGAAATTCTCCTAGCCAATTACTAAAACACAATAATTTAGGAAAATGTTAGTGAGTCTTTTAGCTTCTTTTTTTGTTTCCTGAATGAAAAAGCTTAGTACTGAAAACCATCAGTGGAAAGTTGTTACAGACATTCATCTTTCAGCTGACTTCATTGGATTGCACATATGCTAGTTTCTCTTATTCATGGTTTTGCTTTTAATGATCTCAGTTACCCATGATCAACTTTAGTCTGAAAATGGAAACTTCTAGAAATAAATAATCCATACATTTTACACAGCATACTTAAATTACACTGTCCCTATCCATCCTGTCTAAGACATGAATGCTCTCTTTATAGAATGTATCTACTCTATGTATGGTAGCCAACTGCCACTAGGCAACAGATAGCCACTTCAGTTGTAAGATCAACTACCACAGTGCATGTGTTCAAGTATCCCTAGTTTTTCTTGATAAGTAACCAGCCCTTCAAAGCTGGGTATGTCAAAGGGAAGCAGGTTCAGAAGGGATGTTGGCAAGAGTAGGAACCCAGCAGGCCATATGGCAACTATATTTGGGAATATGTAAAGAATTTGCACAAGTCTATGTTAAAAAAAGAAAGAGTGAATGAATTTTTGTTACTCTGACTTTTGCTACTGTGACAAATCTTGAGAGAAGCAGCTTAGGAATATATAATTATTTCTTTTGGTCATTACGTGTCAGACTTAATGCCATGGCTGGGAGGGCATGGTGGAACAGAGAAGCTCATATCACGGTGACCAGGAAGCAGAGAGAATTCCTGTAGCAGCTGGTTTTCCAGACCTGCAGCCTATAGCATAATGCCTTCACATTCCAGGAAGGCCTCCTCAATTAATCCACCCTGGACACATCTCCATTCAGCACACTCTGGGGCATGCTTCCTTAATCTCAAAGCTACTTCTGAATCCAACCATATGACACTCCAAAGTAACCTACCATAGAAATACAACTCCTGTGACTGGGCCCTAATACAAGCCCAGAGAAATATTACAATAAGAGACAATGGCAGCAGTATTACTGCTGATGAATATATAATCAAATATTGGTAAACAGAACCCACTACTATATAAAAAGGATTTTATCTTGTAGCTTAATGAAATTTATCTCAGCAATGCCAGTTGGTTTAATATTGGAACTCTAATGAATGCAGTATAGCACATTAACAGAATAAAGGTCAGAAATCCCATAATCATCTCAATAGTTGCAGAAAAGTGATAAAATATAATACATATTTATGATAAAAATACCACAGAAAGGAAAGGGGGATAGAAAGGAATTTTTCAACTTGATAAATGTCACCTCTGAAACATGTAAAGTTAGTATCAAACTCAAGGGCAAAAGATTGAACGCTTTTCTTCTAAAGTAAGGAAGTCAGATCAGTGGAGTGGAGAATTTAGTTTTTTAGAATGGGGCAAATTTAACTAGTAATTATCATAATTAATTTGTAGCACCAAGTATAGAAAGCAAGAAGGAATATACTTTGTTTGAAGATGTTAGGATTTTATAAGCAGAGAATTAAAAGGGTTTTATATACACACATATACCACCTAAAACTAGTAAATGACTTCAACAAAATTAAAATATTCAGCTGCGATTTAAAATAAAATAGAATAAAAATAGATGATAATTTCATCACTGGAAAAAAGCATTCTCAAAATAAAATTATCCAAACATGATTATTCTTAACAACATTATAATACCAAGAAAGTATTAACAAAATACGTGAAATATTCAGATAATTAAAAGTAAAAAAAATTAAAGAATATATAGATAACTAGAGATTCCATGTTCATGTATTAAATGGTCCATATTGTTAAAATTACAATTCTCTGCAAATGTATCTGAGTATTTAATATAATCACCCACATAATTTCACCCTTCAGATCTGGGATGTCTCATTTATTAAAGGCTCTGTCCCCGGTAAGACTTTGGGAAGCACAGTGGATCCGGAAAATTCTGCCACCATTAGCAGATGGATGCACTGTGAGATAAGAAATCTGATGGTGGTTTAGAGGTTGTGGGAACTTGAGGCCTAGAGAAAGAGGTACAATGCTTAGGGTGTGGCCTGAAGGGAATGTCGTGTCCTCAGTCCTTCCCTGCTCTCTCTGCTTTCTGCACCTTTAGCTGAAGACATGTCTCCTGCCATCTGCTTCACCAGAGGCACAGAAGCAACAGTGCCAAGTGACAAGGAACTGAAATTCCTAAAACTATGAGCCACAATAAACCCTTCCTCCTTTGAGCTATTTATCTCTGGTATTTTGTCACAAAAATAGAAAACCAAGTAACATAAGAACTATCAGTGACTTTGCAAATCTAGTACATAGTATATCTGTATATGCATATGTATATGTAATATATATATATATATATATATATATATATATATATATATGGATATGTATGTATAAATACAATGGGCAAAACAATTAGAAAAATCTCAGAACAATATTGCCGAGTTTACAGTTTCTGATTTTGTAAATTATGAAAATCAATACCACTAGAGGCTGGCAGAAAGATAGACATATAGATCAATAAAAAAGAATTGAAAGTTCTGAAATAAATTCCACATTTAGGATCCATTGATTCCTGACAAAGACAATTCAACAGTAATAAGACAGCCTTTTCAGCAAATGAGGCTAGGTCAATTGAATATCCACTTGCAAAAATCTAAATTTACACTGCCCACAAGAACTAACAGAAAATGGATTATAAACCTAAATGGATGAGCTAATAAAATAAGACTTCCAGGATAAAAGAGAAAATCTTCATGGCCTCAGAGTGGGGGAATAATATATAAATGTATCACCAAAACAATGATCTACTGTTGGGGGAAGAAGAGAAACTATTATGATTAGATTACCTTTATAAAAAATGAGATTAAAAATGCTATTGTACAAGTAAAAATACAAGTCATATCTTTAGAGAAAATATTTCTAACTTATATGCATAATAAGACGTGTGTCCAATACATGTAATGATCCATTACCATTCTATAAGAAGACAAACAGCCCACTGGAAAACGCAGATACTTGAAATACTAATGACTAATAAGCTAATGAAAAGATGATCAACATGATTAATCACATAAGGAGGTGTATAAATCAAGATAATGATGATAAGCTACTCCATTCACTCACTAGGATGTATTGGTCAAAGGACAGGCAATTGCTAGCCAGGATGGAAAAGCTGGGACCTTCATAGAGGTTATCACCAGTGGGGAACAGAAGTATAGAAGTTCTTTAAAAGTCAACATTGAACTATCAGTTATCTAGACACTCCACCCCTAGAAATCTATCCATGAGAAGTGAAGACGTGTAAGAACACAAAAAAGCATATGACTGCTTGCAGCAAGGTGACAATAAAAAACAATCTACAAGCCCATTGGCTAGCAAGTGGACAAACAGTACATGAGGAACATATAGCCATCTAATGGTTACTTACAGCAGCGGCGACAACAGAATCCCCCTGATATAGTTTACACAGAAGAAGCTCAGACACACTCTACCAAATAAGAACAGCCTGATCCACAAGATGCCTAGTGTGTGATTCCACTCATAGGAAATGTGAAGAAAAGACAAATTTATTGGGACTGAAATCAGATGAGTGATTGTTTGGGACTGAGAATGGGGACAAGAATCAACTGCATATTGGCACAAGGGGTGTTATGATCAGATGGATATATTTTAAGGTACTTTTGGGGTGATGGTTACCCAACTTTATCCATTCACCGGAAGTCATTGAGCTTTAAATGGGTAAATTTTATGGACCATAAATTAGACCATGATAAGGCTGTTACATGAGGAAAATGGAAGGAGTAATTTCAGATGGTCTTTCTCCTTTCTAAACTCTATGCTTTGCCTACAACTATGCACAAGCTTTAAAACTGCTGTGATAAATGATTTGTGCTACTGAACAAGATGGGCTAAGAAACAAGTTGAGGTTTTTAATCCCCAACAGAATCTACCTTTGCAATTTCATTCCCCACATTAAAGGTCACTCGGAACTACAGAGCTGAAATTTACAATATGTCTTAGTTAGCCAACCTTTATTTCAAGATTCTGTAAATTCTGGATTTTGTTTTCTATTTGCCTAGTCAAAACAGTACTGAGGAGACACTAGGGAATTGGGGAGGGTGTCTGTCCATGAGGGTCAAGGGTGACACCTTTTCTTGGTTTCTGACTAGCTCTGTGAACAACTGCCCCATTTGCCTGTTTTATATACGTAGTTATCAGATATTTATTAATTCCTTATTGTATACCAGCTACAAATTTGAGAGCATCCTGGCTCCTGGTACTGGGGACTCAGAGTCAGGATGACTTAAACAAACACTAAAACTGTTTCAACAGGATGATTGAGGGCAGAAAGAGGAAATCTGCCAGGGAAGGATTCCGAGGAGAGGGAGCCTACTGCGCTCTGCAAAGACTACAAAGGATAGCAGATCTAGAAATTGTTTTCTAGAAAATCTCAAGGTGGAGACCGGGTAGATTCCTGGATCAGCCTAGCCAAACCACAAAGCGCAAGAACTCAGTAAGAGACCTGTCTCGAAAAACAAAATAGTGGCCAACACCTGAATGAGGTTGACCTTTGACCTCCACATTCATGTACCCACACTCAAGTACACATATACCAGTACACTCATGCACTGACACTACACAAACATATATATATATATATATATATATATATATATATATATATATATAAAAGGTCCCATACAACTGGAGTGGGAGCTATCCCAAAATCTGTTGCCTGTATGTGGGATACATTTTTCTAATTGGGCCACCTTGTCTGGCCTCAGTGGGAGAGGAAGTGCTAGCCTCACAGAGACTTGAAGTGCCAGGGTAGGAGGATAACCAAGGGGGGCCCTCACTTGCTCAGAGGAGAAAGAAAGAGGGGATGGGAGAAGGATTGTGGGAGAGGGTGACCAGGAGAGGGACAGTGAGCAGGATGCAAAGTAAATAAGTAAAACATTAATTAATTTAAAAATGTGGACCATGCCTTAAATATATGGGCAAACTTGCCAGGCAATGGTAGTGCGTGCTTTTAACCTCAGTGCTTGAAAAGCAGAAGGAGGTGGATTTCTGTGAATCTGAAGTTAGTTTGATCTACACAGTGAGTTCCAGGACAGCCAGGGCTATAGAGAAACTCTGCCCTGTGTGTGTGTGTGGTGGTCGTGGGGAAAGATACTGGATAAAGTTAAGTCTAGAGATCTTCTATTTTTATCTTTTCCTGAAAATAAGTTTATTGTTTTCTGCTAAGAATAGAGAGGGCCAGTTGGCTCCATGTATCTTTTTCATTTTTTTTCTTTTTACCTACTTAGTTAGTATTTGGACTTTTCTCATCTACTAAGACATTTACATTTTGATTTTGACTGTTTTGTTTCATCATTTCTGGGGTAGGTCATCTGAACAAACAAAGTGGAAATTAAATTTATGTATTTAACTATCTCCAATTATATGTCCTTTAGTCTATTATATTATTATGTAAATATCTTCTTATTCAACTCTGACTTGTGGTATAATCTTTTCTAGATTGAAGTCATTTGTAAATCCCTTTTAGTCTATAAAAAGTGGTCTACAATTAAAAAAGAAAAAATATTAAAAAAAAAAATGAAAAGAAAATCTCCTATTGAGTGTTGGAGCTACTCACCACTGGTGCGCTTGTGATAGCCTACCACTAAACTAGACAACAGAGAGGTGGCTGGTATTCCATTTGAACTCTTACCCTGTGATTGAGTTACACTGATAAATTTAATAAAAGTGGATTTTTATATGAATATACAGGAAGAAAAATGTTCTTAAAAATTAGAGAAACAGTATCTATTCACCTAAGAGTTCAGGTATATTTTCCTGCCTTTTGAATGAGGCTGAGACACTTAATCCATCTCTGATATGTAGACAATGCATGATAATCCATACTAAACAGGATAGTTAGGTCACTTTTGCTCAGATTCAAAAGGTACAGTCATTGTTCTCATGATCCTCCTTCAAGTACAATTACTCTGTCCTTTGCAATACTGTATCCACTCCATAAGCAACCCTGTTGTTTTTCATCTCTAGCCCCACCACCATCCCCCATCTCTACAGCTGCATCTCTGAACTAACACCACCCCCTATATCTTCAGATCCAGTTATTGCAATCTCTTGTCTCCCTACTTCCATCTGTGCCACTGAGAATTTAGTCTCAAAACAGTGTCCATCCAGACTCCTCAGAAACATGCCAAGCTCATGACTGCCACCATCTTCCCTCCCACTGAAACTCTTCTCTGCCTTTTACCTTAATTATAGTGAAAGGCAACATTCCTGTATCTACAAGGCTCGCTGTTAAAAGCTTCACCTTTTCAGGTCTCTAATTGTACTAGTCTGTGCTGTTTCTAGGACCCCATAGACATGCTCCTATGTCAAAACCTTCTTTTCCCTTGGAAATATGAAACCTTACTCACTCCTTTCTGCTGGCAAAGCTTTACTTGATTATCACATCACACAGTAACCCCAAACAACAACTTATTAGAATTCCTTGCTTAACATTTTTCTCTATCATTCCCATAATGATTTACACAACTTAGAGGTTAATGCTCTGTAAGAAAGTATTCTAAAGGTCTGCAGAGATGGCTCAGTAGTTACAAACATTTGCTGTTCTCCCAGAAGTCTTAGTTTGGTTCCCAGCACCCATTTGGCAGCAACTCCAGGTTAAGGTGAACCAATGATGCCCTCTTCTGGCTCTACAAGTACTAGATACAGTCATGGTACACATATACACATTCATGCAAAACACATGCACATAAAATAAAATAAATAACAATCTGGAGAGATAGGGATAAAAGGGCTATGGGGACCCTAGGCCTGTACCAAGGTTTAGAATCTTCAGTGAATGGCTGGGAACTGCAAGCAGGTTGTTACAGGGCTGAAGGTGAGAATGGAGAGATATAAAGGCGGGAAGGAAAGATAATGTAACTCATCCTCCCAAGTCCTAGCCTGGTGTGGCCACTGAGAGTCCTGGGTAGAAGGAGTTTCTAGGTATTAGGGACTGACAGAAAAGAATGCATATAGGCCAGAAGGGAGGACAGAGAGGCCTACACAAAGGAGGAAAACTGGGTCTGCACCAAAGTTCTGTAGAGTCCTCAGGAAATGGAGATAGGGTAGAAGAATCAAGTTTCAGTCGAGTCCCCATCAGCTTGCAAAGCAAGAAAAAAAAAGCTTTTCTCCAATGGATTCTCACTGGCTATATTAACCGCACTTAAATGTGCTCCATTTGCGACAGTAGATGGCCAACACAAAATAAACACTTTGTAGTATTTTTTGTAGACATTTTCCTTCATAGTGCTCTGTGTGGGCATTTTTTTTTTGTCTTACTGGTCCTTTGCTCATATATTATGGCTTCTGACTTTGTGTTTTCATGGCATGTGTGTGTGTGTGTGTGTGTGTGTGTGTGTGTGTGTGTGTGTGTGTATGCTTTTTTCTTTCTTTGTCTTCTGGTTTTTATTTGTTTGCTTGTTTGTTTGTTTTATAAAGAAAAGGTCTGGAGATGGGTAGGTGGGAAGGATGTGCAAGGAGTTGGGGGGAGGGGAAACTTTGATCAAAATATATTGTATATAATTTATTTTCAGTAAAATAGAACTGTACAAATTGTACAAATCAATTTTGTTTTGATTTGGTTTTTTTTTGAAATAAAGTATGGTAAGTATAGCAAATGTCAATTTTCTTTTGGGGAAGGTGAAACTGGATAGAGAGGATGTGCTATTTGGGTAGGTGATTAAGATGCATATTCTAAAGAGAAACTGAACTAAAACAAGATGGATTTTTTACTCTTAGCTCTGCCTCTTACTCTGTCTGATAAGATGAGTGAGTCACTTCACTTGCCTGTAAAATGGGATAATTTTGACCAATACAACAAAACACAAGACAGGACATAAACATCTTAGGAAAGAAGTCAGTTCATCATCATTTGTAGATAATAGGACCATAATCTAATCTATTGAAGTGTATCAGCTCAAAGGCTTCTAAAATTAGTACAAGAATCCAGTAAACTGGTTTGATTTAAGGTGAAGATAAACGAACTACACAGCATGGAAAATAGTAGAGAAAAAGGGATGGAAAAACTCTATGGCAGAAGGTCCACCAAACTTAGCAGCAAAGAAGACAAGAAACACATAAGACTAACATTGGTGAAAAGTGCTTTCTATAAGATGATATAAAATAATATCTTCAACCACTAGCCTGGGGCTAGGCAGAGTGGGTGTTAAATAACTGTGCTGAACCAAAGATGAATAAATTGGAAGAAATATGAAAGTGTGGGGTAAAGCATCACGTGCCACGGAGCTGGTGATTCACCCAAATTGGTACATCACTTCCATTGGCAAAACAGCAAACCAATAAAATATAGGCCAGAGAACCTAAGCCCATGTAGATGAACCTAATTTGATAATTCCAATAAATTTGCTGTTTCTTTAAAATAACACATAAAGTTTAAAACATTTTAAAAAAATGGGGTGGTGGTGGGTGATGACAGAAAACTACTGCTACTTATTAAAATATAAGATGGTGCCACAACAATTAAGCCATGGATGTTGGACTCTGGATTCAAGTAAAATTGAAACGTGAACATGCACACACACACACACACACACACACACACAAAAACACACACACACATACACACACACACACACACAGAGAGAGAGAGAGAGAGAGAGAGAGAGAGAGAGAGAGAAGTTTTATGTATGGAAATATAAACACTACCAATTAGCAAGGAAGAACAAAAATGCATCAAGAAATAAATTGGTGAAATGTTCATAATTATGATTTTAAATCGACCCAAACTTCAGACCTCACCACATATGTGAAACAACATTATATTCTAATTGGTCATAATTTACTTATTTAAAAAACATCAAGATGTACATGCCAACAAAATAGCATGTGTAGTGCTTGATTGGGTCCCAAGCTGAAAATTTAAAAATTTAAAGGACATTAATTGAAGAAGTTTGGATATGTACTATAGAAATAGATGCCAGGTTATGTCATGTTAAATTTTCCTGAGTCTGCTGACAGACAATATGGCATGTGTAAGAGACTGGCCTTTCCCTTACACACAATGAAGGCTTTCAAGTGTCATGATTGCCTCAGCTTGCCCTCAAACACTTCAACATCCACTTGAAGCAAAAAAGAAAGTCAACAGAGTGAAGTGTTCTTCAGTAGCAAACCTGTGGATATGGAATTAGATGCGACCATCCTTACAGGGTTGAAATCAAAGGAAAAGATGGTCTTGGGTGGAGGCAATCTTGAGGTTGCATGTGCAAGCATGCGTGTGTGTGTGTGTGTGTGTGTGTGTGTGTGTGTGTGTGTGTGTGTGT
>JANHMN010000002.1:222320066-222358506 GCA_030674055.1 Rhabdomys pumilio
ATAGAATGAGATGTTATTAAGGTAAAAGGATAAACAAAGAAACAAACAAACAAACAACTCCTCCAACTGGGGGAAAAGAACTTTCCAAAGTAATTCTCATATCAAATAGGAATTTCAAACCATAACTTATACTATTTAGAAAAAGAACAATGGGCGTTCAGTGTTTGTGGGGTAGGGACTAAGCCTGCTTTTGGCATCTGAAAAGCTTGTGTTACTAAACAAAACACAATGGCAAAAAATTAATTAAGCATTCTATAAATAAGAGATGAGAGTAAACAGTACTAGAGCCAGATGGTTCCTCCAATGAGTCCTTTCAGTCTTTCAGGAACCAATAAATCCCATTTCCATAAACAATTACACAAAGCAGGGGAGAGAGAGAGAGAGAGAGAGAGAGAGAGAGAGAGAGAGAGAGAGAGAAGAGATCTGACACTGTGACCACTCCTCCAGTTGGCCCCCTATCAGCAGATAGATTCAACAATGGGAAATCTTGGGAGCTGACAAATATACTCAAGGAGAAAGTAACAGGATCACACAGGTGGATGCCAAAAGGCACTGGATAAAACAAAAACATCCACTTCTGATTTTAAATGAGTGATGAAGATAAAATGCAGGACAGAAATGTTTTTCCTCATATTTTTTACAAATACTCTGTCTCAAGTGCTGTACAAAGAGTGCTGTACAGAAGAGACATCGCTGGAGGCTGAGTCACCGAGGCTGGGAGGTAAAGAGGTTAGCTGCTGGCATTGTTTGACAGCATTGCTCCAGTGTTCCACCCAGCACGAGGAAACACGAAACCAATATAAGAGCTGCTTCAACTGAAATAAGAGGGAAGGAAATCATCATTATTCATAGCTGATGTGATTATCATCTGGTAGACCAAGATAATAGAGTTTAATTAAAGAAACACACAGGAGATTGTTAGCAAATAGATCTCTCTCTCTCTCTCTCTCTCTCTCTCTCACACACACACACACACACACACACACACACACACACACACACACACACGAGAGAGAGAGAGAGAGAGAGAAAATGAGAGAGAAGAAGAGAGGAGAAAGAGAGAGAGAGAGAGAGAGAGAGAGAGAGAGAGAGAGAGAGAGAGAGAGAGAATATTTCCCTATATATTAACTCAAAAGTAGTAGTTAGCGAATTTAATGGAAGAAACAGCCAAGAGAAAAGGACAAACCTGATGTTAGTAACAATTTTAACAAAATAGCTATGCATAGGAATGTATGTAGTAGAATCTATGAGTTTTCTTGAGAAAGAATAAAGACTCAAATATTCATAGCCTCTTTCAGTATGGAAATGCTCATGGTAGTATGATAATTTCTGATTAAGAAATGGTTTTAATATAAGTTAAGCCAATTCACTTGAGGATTACTCACAGAATGTGATTAAGTGATTCTTAAAATTCACACAGAAAGTTAAATGGGTTAAACTAGCTAAGAATATCTTGTATGGGAATCATTAGGAAGGCAAGGTGTTAAAATGTTTAGCAAAGCTATAAATAAGATGAGCGCATGCTAAGGATCAACAGGGCAAATTCAATATAACAATACAGGGAAATACAGAATACCATTGGCTATATACATGTGCGCATATATACACAGCCTCACATAAATAATCATACACATATGTATGCCCAGGCATACACTCATACACAGATAAGCACTCACAGCCTCACCAGACACAAAGTCACACACACTCATGCAGAGATACACACACAAGTATACAACTCATATACACCAGCTCATACACACACATACACAGAGTCAATATTACATTGTTACATGTTAGCAGGTCTGGAAGAGATGTGTAATAAATGATGTGAAGATAATATGCTATTTGGGTAATTCAAAATACATGTAAAAGAACGGCTATGGTGATATCCAACACCATAATAGAAGGGCATGCTTATAAAGGGTTCAATTTTTCTGGCAACATCAATGGACATGTTAATGTAGAAGAGGGACATTTTTACAGTGTCTCTCCTCTAGACAGACAACCACAGGCAACTAATGACTATTTAATGACTACTAGAAGAAAGAATTAATGTCATCTCTCCCAGGAATGAGTCCCCTTATTTGTTATCCAATGCAGAGTGGTCATCCCTGAAATTAATACACACACATACACACACACACACACACACACACACACACACATGCACACGCACACACGTGCGCATGTGCATGCATGCGCGCGCTTGCACAAACACACACTCACACTAAAATCAGACTCAGCAGGTTTTATTTTTACTTCCTTGTGCACAATGCATATACATATATAAGTATATGTAACAATAATAATAAAAAAAAGCTATCAGTGAGAGAGAGCGGCAGGGCATGAGAGGGTCTTGTGAGAGGGTGACTCAGAGGAGCCGGGGGGAGTAAGGTGATATAACTGTATTTCAATAAAAACAGATATAGATAGATAGATAGATAGATAGATAGATAGATAGATAGATAGATAAAAATCCCATTTGTTTTAAATTTGGTATATCAAATGAAAACCTTTCATTAGAAGTAAAATGAGAACATTCCACAAACTATTTCAGTATTAGATGAGAAGTTAAGGTATTTAGAAATATGGACATACCCTTAAACAAACAGTATTACATCTTTAATTAATGGAGCATTTCTATATTCTAGTGATGTAGTAGTATTCTCTCTGACTAATATACCTACTTGTACCTTAGCTGGTGATACTATTTAGTATTTACAGAAAAGTTATTCCAGATATTATTCCAGATGTTTATTTTCCGAGTCAAAGGTGTGACATACGATTTCAGTTAAGACTTCAGTAACAGAGAACTGAATTTTGAATGACTACTGACCCCTGGTCCTATTCACTGATGTTGGATGCTCACTAGCCTCAAACTTAAGGGAAGTTTATACATATTTAAGTAGTCAAGTTTGTTCAATGCAGTGTTAATTGCCAACAGCTAGGTGAGGCAGCATGCCGAGGGCATCGTTGGTTGGTGGTCCATAGTCCTGCAGCATCTTCATCACCCCAAGATATGCTGAGATTCAACACTTCAGACTCTATGCCAGTTTTACCGAACACCAATCTATTTTAGTCAATCTTGGGCCAATTCATTTGCACATTAAACTCTGAAAAGAAGCAGATGAAACAAAACAAAACCCTTCCTGGAGGGGCAAAGGTTCCTCTCTGAATTTTATTTTTCTTTAATAAACATTTAGTTTTGTCCTGTTGCTTCCTTCTCTCCAGGCCTCCCAACACTGCCTTTTAATTCAGATATCATGGGAAGCAACCACTCAGTCTCCTGCCATGCTCTCTCCAGAAGTATCATTGTTGCTTTCTACAGTCACCGTGTATAGTAAGAAGAGCAAAGAAAAGGAAAAAGTTGAACAAGGTCAGTTCTGGTACGACAGGGATTCTGCCTCCAAACATTGTGACCAAAAGTCACAGTGATGCTTTCTGGAAGCAGTCTACAGGGACGGTTTTAAGAATAATCAGTAGCATGCCTGGGATGTCTCTTCTTGCAACTAAGACATTTGGAAAAGGAAAATTGTGAGGTGAAACTCCTCTAAGCATGTCTTTTAAAAAAGACCTTCTAAAATTAATTATCAAAAAATAATAAAAAAAGTCTTCCATAATGCTTAAGACAGTCTAAGGGGTAAAAAGAACAATTACTAATTAAGCATTAAATTAATCACAGTAACTGGTTTAGTAGAGCCAGATGGGGCAAATAAATGCTAGAGAAGAATTATACCACCAATTAAAAATAGGTTTCCTATAGAAAATGCAATGTGGGAGTTGTCCATGGGAATTTAATGCAATGGAGATCCCATACATGTAGAGAATGGTAGGTGTCAGGCAGACAGCCAAAAGCGGCAATGCCTGTGGGTTCTGGAGTGCCACTGTGGCTCTCAGAGTGTGGCGGAGGAACACGGGCAGCAAGAGCCTCACCAAGATGCTTACATATACACCAAATTCCAGAAACGTCTGTGTGAATCTACCTCAGCAGTTCTTCAGATGGACTTCCATGATATACCCTCAGCCCCGAGAACCCCTGAGACCCACTCAGCAATTTTGAAACATGGAAATTGCTGTGCAAAGTAGAGTCATCATAAAACACTCCACTAAAAGATATTTGAAGGGAAAAATACAACAAAGTAGGCCGTAGACCTTTCTCCAGGGAAAGGTCTCTTAGACCCAATCCAATAAAACAGCCTCTAAGAACTTTAAGACGACTTTGACTTAAACCTTTAAGATCAGTTAATCTAGTGAGTGGCATCACTTGCTAATCACAGATCACTCACTCCTAATACCACAAGTTGAGCATTTTTTCTTTCCCCATTATAAGCTTGTCCTGTATTTTTCCTATATCCAGAAGCCTCACATGTGTATCCCAGGTAGAAATGCTAGTTTTTGTTTATATCCAAATAAAATCTCTTTTAACAGAGACTCAACTGTGTGTTTTGCTTGGCAAACATAAGGACAAGTTTAATAGTAGCCGCGAGCCTTTCTTTGCCTTTTCTTTTTGTTAACACAGAGAGTAATAGTAATGGTGGTTTAAGCATATGCCAAAACATTGGCACCTAACTCTACTTATCCTGTATTCTACAAAGGTCTTTGATGGGGTAGCAGAAGTATTCATTTTGTTAAATACAAATCCTTGAGTATGTATCAACTAATATTCCCATGAATCAATGGGTAGTTTGTGTATAAATTACTGACCTAATGATCTGTTAAGAGAAATATTTCTGTGGTTGCCATGCATAACAAATGAGCCATATTTTTTTCTTAAGGTATTTTAAAATTAATTACTAATTAGTTACTTTACTTATTTTGAGATGGGATCTCACTGTACAGCTTTGGCTGGATTCAAACTCCTAGACTCAATGAACTCACCCAGATTCCATTTATTTCCATGGAAGAGTGATTGACAGGTTACAACCATTCACACTGTGATACCTGGTCAACATTTTCGCCAAAATAAATGAAGTCTACCTGTCACTTTAAGGAAAACTGACAGCATTTGTTACCAAGACATAATTGAGCTTTCAAGTAAAAATTAGAATTTGGAAAACTTGTATCTGTCACTGTGATCTTGAACGTTCCTGGTCCCTACATGAGATTGGTGGTAACAGCAAATATGCAATCTGATAGGCTATGATGAGACATATCACAGCATTTGAAAGATTTTTATAACTCTGACCACTGTATAATGTTAAATAATCATTTGAGGACCAAAGGCTCATTCAAAGTGTCTGACAGATAGGCATATTTTAATATAACTGAGTGAGAAACATTTGAAAATATAGCACCAAAAAAATCAGTTACTTTGCAACTGAATGTTAAGAAACTACCATTCTGAGTTGAATGTAATACCAAAACAAAAACAAAAACAAAAACAAAGCAACCCACAACAACAACAACAACCAAAAAAAAAAAAAAACCCAAAAAACAAAAAAACAAAAAAACCAAAAAAACAAAAACAAACAAAAACCAAAAACCAAAAAAGCCAATTATCCTAGTGGTTATTAAAATCCTTTTTTGTTTTCAATTATGTGTGTGTGTGTGTGTGTGTGTGTGTGTGTGTGTGTGTGTGTGTGATGTGAGACACGGCTGCCCCTGGCAGTCCCCCCATTCCACTTCAAAGAAGATGATGAGTACCAATAACCTCCATATGGAGTTGCTTCCGTTGTGGCAAGCGAGCCACTGGGCAAAGAAAATGCCCTAACTTCATATGCAGACAAAATGCTGTCTAAAAAGGACAAACAGATGCAGGGAAGTCGACTGCCAAGCTCTCCCAGACAGGGTAAGCAAGTCCTTCATAGTTCATCATTCAGAAAAGATCTGTCAGATATTCTGGCCCAGTAGACTGAAGATAGATGTTCCAACATTATAGAGACAATACTGGGGACTCTCTAGACAATCAGCCATCTCTGTAATTTTTATAATTTTTAAAAGCTGCATCCTTGCACTTCCTGTATACCCAGGTCTCTGGGTTGAAAACTAGATAGTCATAGCCTTATATAAGCTCAAGTTGTTTAGGATATATGATGATGTTCCAGGTCTAAGAAGATGTTTTTAGGTTAATAGTACAAGTTAGGACAGAAAATGATTTAGATATAGAACTCTGAACTCACCGAGAGAGGATAGATGTTAGGATACTTTGTCTAAGTTGCTAAATATCATACTTTAGAGTTTTTATAATTGTTTCATAAATGCTATCTTTGTATTCAATTTATATTTGAAATAAAAAGAGCCTTTTGTTGGACTAAAAAGGGGAACTGTAGGGAGACTATCTGGTGAATCGTATGGATGCATCATCTGTCAATTTAAAAGCCTATAGCCTATGGCTTAATCAAGAACTAGAAGTGGAATATCTGGGGGAGAGAAAGGATTCTGGGGTAGAACAAGGAGGGAGAATTGCCAGGAAGTTGTGAGGAGACAGAAGCTGCTATCTGAGCACAGGTAAGCAGCCATGAAGCAGAATCTAAGCTAGAATACATGGCATATTTTAGATTATATCTAATCAGAGAAGAGACAAGCTATACAGCCAAGGTATTTGTAAATATATTTTAAGTCTGAGTCTTATTTCTGAGAGCATAGGGCTAAGAGAACGAACCAGGCCCTAACTTCAACACTGATGTTACATTTTCTTTACTTGTTTCAACCCAAACAATGAAAGGTTAATTAAATGCAAAAGTGGATAGAAGAATCCAGCTATGCCCACCCTAGCCTTAATGCTTTGAAAAGAAACCCATTTCATTGATATTAATATGTAATGGATTGACCATTACTCTCTGTCTTATTGGTTCAACATTGTTACAGACAACCATGAACTTCAGAGTACTGGATCCAGAATGTATTATCACATTTGGTTTGGTTTAGTTTTACTTTTATATAAATTAAAATGTATCCGTTTTTAACATTAATTTCTGATAAATATCGACAAAGGAAACCCATCTTTAGATGAATAAAATATCTTTGAGAACTTTACTGATTTTAAAAGTTTAAAGAAGTATCAACTCCAAAGGAGCAAGTGTCTGTCAAAATCATATATTTTAATTTTAAAACACTATCAAAATACCCATAATTTAAAACCTTTCATCATTGGCATTTGCCATTTGGGGATGGATAGTCTTGTGTTTGGGGGCCTTCCCTGTACACTGACTGTAATATTATTTGAATTAGTTCTTTATTAATTATTAGTTAATCCCTCATTAATTGACTAGATTTTTCCTGTACCTATAGCTAAAATAAAAAGCATTATCATATTGTTAGATATTATTAAAAGAACATTTGCTTATAACCAATACCATGAAAAGTCAAGAAAATGTCAGTAATATAAATATATATGAAAATATATGTTACAAATGAGCCAAGAAATGCAAAACAATATGTTCCCATGTGAATCATTAAAGTAACATAATTAATATGTAAATCACAACAATCTTTTCATAGATCTGTGATTATATCCTTGTTCAATAGTTCATCAAATTGGGGAAAAAAATCTATCAATGGCTTTCAAGTTTCATAAGTAGTTTTATGACCCAGGAGTAAGAAGAATATGTAGGCTTTGAATTCATGTGCATTGAATCTGAACTTTGGCTCTGAACCTTCATTACTGTGTGGCTTTCTTAGTGTTATCATCTGTAAAAACTGATGACAACAATGTCCCCATCAATTACTACTATGAACAGTACACTCTATAATAATGTAAGTTTTAAGTTTATTTAAAAATGGAAGATTGAGCCTGGAGAGATGGCTCAGTGGTTAAGAGCATCAACTGCTCTTCCCGAGCTCCTGAGTTTAATTCCCAGCAACCACATGGTGGCTCACAACCATCTGTAATGGGATCTGATGCCCTCTTCTGGTGTGTCTGAAGATAGTTACAGTGTACTCATATACATAAAATAAATAAATCTTAAAAGTGGAAGATTTAGTGTACTCTGCCTACATCTCACTGAAATAAGAGTGACCAATGGAAAACATAAATCCACAAGGCAAAGAACATGAGGAGTAAGGAGTCCATATTGAAAGTAAGGTTCCCCACACACTGTGGCATGGGGAACCAAGTGTCTGTCCCTTCAGGCAGGAGGCAGGAGGGGACTCCGTAATTTGACAGGTTGAATGCCTACACTTCTTAAACAGAGCACTTGCCGCCTGCTAACTTTCTCTGCTTTTCCTTCAGTATTGACTATACAGCTTACTGGTTTCGTGCCTCCGCCAAATCAAAATTATATGCAGAGAGGCTGAGCGGTATAAACAAGAAGTGAATTTCATGAGGGAAAGTATCAGGACACAACAAATGCCTCTTTAAATGAAATACAAGTGAAATTATACACAGACTCAAATTTCATGGCCCTTATTTTCGTAGAATATATAACTAAATAACTTTTTAAAAGAGAGGCATTCATCTATTGCTTCTGGGGTTACATTCTTATTGGCTAATATCAAACACCTTGAAATAGTGAGTTTCTGTGGGCAGAAAAAATAACGTCTGACTAGTTTAATTAGATATTACCAAAGATAACAGGTAACCGTACAGCTCATGATGAGTTAGACAAACAAAAATTCTCTCTACACAAGATGGAAGAGTGGTAAGAGGTAGTGTAACACAGTGGTGAAGACTGTCAAGTGTACAGACAGGTTACTAAGTTTTACAGCAGCTGTGCAACCTTGGAGAAATTAATTAACCTTTCTATACTTCAGACTCCACCCCAACAACTGTAAAATAGAGGGGAGGTGTTCCATTTCTTCCTGTACATGTACATAGCTTTCCCCCACCAACTGCCCCCCCACCCCCGTGTGTGTGTGTGTGTGTGTGTGTGTGTGTGTGTGTGTGTGTGTGTGTGCATGTATGCACAAGTGTATATGAGTATGTAAAGGCCCAAGGTTGACATTGAGTCTTCACTGATCAATCTCCACCTTTAGATTAAAAGGGTGTCTGTCTCTCACTGAAGCCAGAGCTCACAGTTGAGACTGATGTGGGGAATTTTCCTTCTCCCCTTTCCATTTGTTTCACTACAGGCTGGTCATCAAGCCCACAGAGCTAGAATGTACATGGTACCAGGTATCAGAAGTCCCTTCCCCCCACTTGTAAGGAGGCAAGTGTTTCTTTCAGCTGAACCATTTCTCTAACCTCCTCCTAGTACTTATTTGACAGAGTTATGATAAGAATTAACTAAGTGAGTTAACATATGTAAATGACTTACCTCCTGGCACTTAGTAAGCTTTAAGTAAATTACATGATGCTATATTAAAAATAGTATACTGCTTGGCTCTGAAGTAACCTGCTTTGTTGGAATTGTGAAAATAGCTATTATGTATGTGGTTTAATGAAAAAAAAAATCTAGGGGGATAACCCCACTGGGAAGATGGAAGGGAGAGAAGTATTAATTGGTTTAAGACAGCTGAATTTTCATCTATCATAGCAGGAAGTAAACAGATAACATCTTTAATCAACAATCTTAAAATAGGACATTGTGCAATAATACACCAATTCCTGGAAGAAATAGTTAAGATCTGAAATGTAGTCACCCCTGGGGCAGAAAAGAGAGGGCTTGTAAATCATGGGGCAGGGAAGGGTTTTGCTGTTTGATTTTCTGACTATGTGTATTTATTAGTTTGAGTTTTTAAATTAAAGAATGAAAAGGTTAATGGATCTAGCAGACCGTCAGTACCTGAATATAAGAATAGACACATTGTACCGTGTTCTTTTATTTTATTCATCTTAGTAATTTCACTCCTGGGGACTTTTTTTTTTCTATTTAAAGGTACACTAACAAAAGAAAAACATGAATAAATCCATTATAGCTGAGTTCTTTATAACAACAAATAACTGGAAATGACCCAAATTTTCAACTACATGAGAATGGCTAAAAATTATGCAAACACCTGAGAGAATCTTATAAAACAGCCATATAAATTTATTATTTCAGATGGCTATACATTGGCTAAAATCACACACACACACACACACACACACACACACACACACACACACAGGAAAACAATCCTGATAGAGCAAGAAGAATTAACATGTCTACATTGTGCTCTTAATGCTAAATCCCCTGCACTCCAGAGTCCTTAAAGGGATGTTTTGCTGCTGTTTGGCTCACTGTGTACAAAGATTTTGTTTCTAACCCCACACCTGAAGCTGTGACACTTGTACTTCGCCTTCACAATTCTGTCCAGACACAACGCATTACCACACTTGAAGCCGCTGGTAGGAAAGGTAACGAGTATTTAGGAGTCTTCCCTATGCATAGTCAGGCTCAATGTTTACAAATCTTTTTCTTCTAAACTGTGGCACATCCCCCAACTAATCAGTAAAGACAGTGATGTAAATTTCATGACAGCACGGAGAAACTCTCTATACCACACCGAAACCACATAGCACATTGAAACCTGTGTGGTGCTATAAACCCTTCAGTGTCTAATGGGCAGTACCTAAGGAGACGAGGTAGGTGGATTCTTTTTCTACATTGCTACAAGGTTATAAAGGTAAAATAAAAGAATGTCTGGGACATTGCCAACCACATAGCTCCTACCTCGAGCAGGTACACAACAGGACTCAGCCTGGTGTGGCTGGGTGTCTGTGACTCACTCCTAAAATCTGAATCTCAAACTTTGGTGTGCATTATAGAATGTTTTGGAAGTCTTGCTAAATTCCAGGTTCGCTTTCAGAATTTTTGATCCAGTAGGCTTGGGTAGGGCTTGAACACTTGCAGAGTGTGTGTGTGTGTGTGTGTGTGTGTGTGTGTGTGTGTGTACTCACACACATACACATGGGTATATGTGCATATGTACACAGGTGATGTACATGTGTCATGTGTGCACATGCCTGAAAGAGGCCAGAGTCAACACTGGATGTTTCCCTTTCTGTCTCTCTGTCTCTCTGTCTCTCTGTCTCTCTGTCTCTCTGTCTCTCTGTCTCTTTCTTTCTTTCTTTCTTTCTTTCTTTCTTTCTTTCTTTATTTCATACTCTCTCATGGAACCGGGAGCTCTTGGATTGGATTGGATTGGATTGGATTGGATTGGATTGGATTGGATTGGTCAGAAAGCCCTGTGTATCCTCCCATTTCTGCCTATACATCACTGGGGTTTCCAGAGTATGTCATCACATCTCTCTTTTTATGTGGGTGCTGGGATTTGAACTCAAGTCCTTGTGCTACAAGCACTTTACCAATTGAAGCATCTCCCTGGGCCCTCAAACATTTGATTTTTAATGGATCCCCATGTGATACTGAGAAATCTAGATCAAAACATATAGACACAAACTTTAACCCACACCAACAGGGAACAAGATGAAGACTTTGGGGATAGAGAAACATTTCTCAACCTAAGGCTCCTCATTTGCTTTGGTTTTCCCAGGTAGAGCCTTGGAATAATGTCACTACTCTCATAATATCCTTCTCAAGCTGTTTAACAAGGTTCTCCCTAGAGTCTGAACCTCAACCTAGCTTTCCAAGTGAACTTCTGCACTGTAAACAATGACAGACAGCCCTTCCCCATCCTCCTGAAGCCTAGGTGCCAATGCAGAGGCCGCCCTTTTAGGTTCCAAGAAATTATGCATTCGTTATGGAGGAAATTAACACCTCAAAGCAAACTATAATTAGGAATTCTTCAATTCAGTTTATGCTTTTTCAATTAGGCACTCTATAATTTTAATCATGGGAGCATTAACATGTTTCTGTAATTTATATACCTGTGGTATAATTAAGCCTGGGAAACACATTGCTCCAAACCTGAATGGAAGTGATTGTTTCCCCTAACACTCACAGCTCCACACGTCCCTGACGAGGAGACAGAGCCAGTTTTAACGGAGCCACTTGTGTGCTGTGGAGGCCAAAGAGAATTCTCTTGGTTTGGGGCATGTGTGCTTGTCACAGATCATGCATTGTCTTTGAACATCTGGCCCATGTGTACACATCTGTATCCCAATCTATCCACTCCTTTCATGACTTTACAAACATGTCACCACTGGAAACTATTTTAGACAATTATCCTTGGGAAATTGATTCAATTCAGCAGGAACAGGGTGTCCTGGCAGAGGGGTTGTTACCTGTGAGCGGTGGGAAGCAGATGACTTGGAAATGGAAAAGCAACAATAGAGTAACACTTATCCTGGACTGGTACCCCACACCCTCCAACATCTATTCCTCTTCCCACTTTTCATGACTCTGCTACTCATAATTTCAGCTCTCCCTTCTGGCCACAAAGCAAGGCCCGAATCCTGGCTGCACAGTAGTTCTCTTGGGAGTCTGAACAGTTTTGCCAATTCAAGGAATTCAGAGGCACGCTGAAAGTTTTTTGTGCTTATTCAGACTGAACCTCTGAACTTTCTGAAGGTTAAAAATCTCCGTTTTTTTCCCCTCGTCTTCCTACTCTCCCTACAATAGCAAATTCAGATTTGCTGACTGCAATGAAAGGTAAAGGAACATAATCAAAACTGGCCCAGGGGGACAATGCATACAGATTCCAACCCAGCTGAGTGACGCGCCCATACCGCCACACTCGACATATTTTGTCTGATCTAAGAAAATATAGAACTTTTTTATGGAGTGAAAGTTGGAAAATGGATTTGTTTCTCCAAGGCTGCTCTAGCCTTCTTCTACAAAAGAATACAGATTTGTTTGGGGTCTGCTGTTCAGCTTTACCACACATCCATCTTCTACCTACGCCCCAACATCTGCATAGAGGCAATATATTAAGATTCACCATCAGCATGTGCCAACACAACATGAATTATTTCAGACACCAGTCATTGTCATCATCATCAGAAAATAGGGGTGTGTTTTTAGCCCCCGGGTAGACAAGAATAGAGGAATACACTGGCAGATTCTAGATCAGCTCTTATGAACTAACGCTGTTATCCGAATGCTGAAATACACTGCCATAGATACACGGGGTTCTGAAATCTGCAAAAAACGAGCCAGGGTGGTATCCCTATAGAATATAAAACAGCTGCTTTTCACAGCATAGCCACAAGCAAATATCAGCACCATAGAGAGCCTACCTGATTATCTGTACAGGCTCCTTTCTCTACCTTGGTCACCTATTGGCTAAATCACTAGTACTCAAGGGTGAACCAGCAGGATCAGCATCACCTGGAAATGTATTTTAAAGGCAGTTTCTTGGGTCCTATCTTTTCATCCCTAGTCATAATCAAGAGTCGCATGTGGACTAGCTCTCCGGGTAACTGTATGTTTTACAGAAGTTTGAACCATATGGGAATTAACCATGTCCTAAACCAGTGGTTCTCAACCTTCCTAATGCTGTGACCCTTTAATACAGCTTGCCCCCAATAATAAAGTTATTTTGTTGCTACTTCCTAAATGTAAGTTTGCTACTGTTATGTGTTATGAATATCTAATATGCAGGCTACCTGATATGTGACCCCAGGAAAAGAGTTAGTGGGATGCCTCCAAAAGGAGTCACAATCTACAAGTTGAGAACTGCTTGGTGTTAAGAACCATTTGAGAACAGGTTTAGAACCTATGCATTATTCCTAGGAAGGTGTTATACCCGAGGAAGGAGACACAGAGGTATTCTGAAGCTCCAGTTCAGTAGGTGAGGGTCTCAGCAGCAAGTGACTCAAGCACAGGGCTCATTATTCTTCAGGAACTTAATGTTTTATGCCTAGCTCTATGCTATACCCATTATCTTGTTCATGTCTCATGGAAGGTTCTCTGGACTTTATCTGTATCCTCAAAAACCTGCATCAGTATGATCTGAAACCATGGCCTCTTCTTATCCAGCATAGCACAAGGTGAGATTTTCTACTATGATGGAAATGTTAGATATGATATCCAATACTAACCATGGACAATGGACCCTATAAATGTTGCTAATAAAACCAATGAGCTAATGTTTTCTTTCATATATTTAATTTAATTTAAATATCCACATACTGTGTCTACTGTATTGTACGATTCAGGGCTATGATCTCAAACCCTTCTCTTATTTGGACTGTTACTTCCTATTCTCAAAATGGATACTTTCCTTATAGGTTTGCAAGCTTTCAAAACAATGTCTTCCCAAGTGGACACCTAAGTGGAAACACAGAAGCCAAAGAGCAAAACCTAAGCAGCTGTATCCAGGTCAGAAAATGGAAGTGGGAGGTAAGCATAAATTTCTTCTTCCTAGCCACATAGACTATAATCTTTCTGCTATCCTTTCCCTACCAAAAATCCGGAGTCTCCAAGATAATCTCTGCTGAGAGGAGTCAGCTCTCTGGCCAGCTCCAGCTCCAGGCAGCAGGAACAGACTTTGTGCAGAATGTGTTTTTTTTTTTTCCTCTCCCGGAAGAACAAGCCTCTTTGGATGCTAGGGTTGCACAACTGCATATGCTAGCTGAGAAATAACGCTAATAGATCAGGATGTGGAGATAGACTTCAAAGTCTGACCTTTGGGCAGCTGCAGACAGAGAGACTGCAGAGGTACAAACTGTCCTAGGGCCAAGAGCAGTATGAAAAGTAGAAGCCAGCAGAAAATAAAAGTTGGGGAGACCTGGAAATGTGGGGAAGGCATCTCGGTGCCATTGCTGCTCTGACAGTGGTTTCATGAGTTACCCCCCTCCCCATGTTGGAGGGTAAGCATCATGAAATTACATCTACTTTTAATACAACCTTCTCACCTGTCCCTGCTCTGTTGTTCCCTGATATATATGACTGTAAGATCTTGAATCCATTACCATGGATCCAGCATCTTTGTGCAGTTATCCCACAGGGAGTTTTGTTATTAAGGCCTAATTTCTAGCATCTTATCCCTGGACCACGATTTCCTGATGCTTTTTGCCTTTTTTTAAAATCTTGTCTCTGCCTTTTCTAGATGCCTCAGCACCTCTGCTACGTGCTTGTCTGTTTTTTAAAAATTTTATAAAAATTTTATATTTTTAAAAATTACTTTCTTACATTTTGTTGTATGTATGCATGTGCGTCTCTGTGTGGTTATACAGTTTCATGTGGGTGTTTGCAGGGGCCAAAAGTGAGTGCTGAATCTGCAGGAGCTGGAGGTCCAAGCAGTTGTGAGCTGCCGAATGTGGGTGCTGTGAACAGAGCTCTGATTCTCTGTAAGAGTAACCCAAGCTATTGATGGCTAAGCCCTTTCCTTCATGTTTTTTTTTAAGCAAGCCTTGCCCAGATGTTTCAGGTTCTGACACTCTGGTTAACAGCACTGTCTTCCTGTTTCTATTGTCCTTGGTCAACTTATGCATCTCTTAAATTTTCTTTTCATTTAAAAAAAAAAAAACATTATGTGTTTGTCTGTGTGTGGCTATATACAAGTGAGTGCAGGTGCCCGTGGATGGCAGAGGTGTCTGATCCCTCTGGATTTGGAGTTATACTCAGTTGTGTCCTGTCTGCTATGGGTGCTGGTAATCTAACTCAAGTTCTTTTCATAAACAGTTTGTACTTTACCACTGAGCTGTCCCTCCAGTCTTCTTTCTTATTTTCTATTAGAGGTTAAAGTAAAAATATTGGTTATTTCTTCTGTTTGTTTTTTCCTTGTAATCACTGTTTCTTTAACATTCTTGTTTCATAAAGAAAGTTGCAATACAGTCATACTGACCTGGGTTTCTTTCTACTTCTTCACAAGCCTGAACTTCTCTCTCCTCTGCCTCTGCGATGTGGCTTGGTAGAGCATCACAGAACTCGCTCCTGCTACTCACCTCTGCACCGCCCTTGAGTGTGGTCATCCTCTTTGTTAGATTTTTACACACCAGAGGTGCTGAAGTTTCCAAATGCAAACCTCTGCTCAGATGCCTCTCCAGCACCACAGACGTTTAGAGCTTAAATAGCCCCTGTGGTAGGAGGTGAACATGGCAACCACTCTCTCCTCTCCTTCCTGGCAGCAACAGCCCCAGTCTCTATCTCTCCAGATGGCAGACAGTCCAAAATAGAACACGAACACTCTCCATGTTCCATCGACTGCTCCATTTAAAATATTCTCCAAACACCTGTTTTTTTTTTTTCCTCCTTGGTTTGTGCCTGAGTAATATAATCCAAAATCCCAACACCAGAGCCAGTTCTTGATAAGCTGCATTACTGGGGTACAGGGTGTGGGTAGAGGTGGGCAGTGCTGGTTTATAATGGGAACGCAGCAGTGTAGCTAGGCTGAGCCCAACTGAATGCAAGCTATCCATATTAATCGAGTGTTACCTTTCTTCCCTGGTGTTTTCCTGTAAGATCTTTCTTTCCTTAAACAGATAAACTTTGTTACGCGCATCCAAGTTATGCACACTGCTACAGATGGGTGATAGATACATATAGATAGTAAGATAAGGAGAGATGTGCAGAAATTACCATAGTGAAGCCAATCAACACATCCACAGTTTTATACACTTCGCCTTTCCGCTGTTTTGCTTCTGTAACAGGACTGAATTATCTGTCTGCCTGTTGTTCTTTGGTTCAATACAGGACTGACCCTCTCTCCTTTGGTGGTTCCATGTTTCTCTAATTAAAATGATCTGTCCCTTTAGTGCCATACTTAGACTGTGGGAAGAAAAATGCAACAGCATGCATCCTCTTATGCCTTATTTTCATTGCTGCTTCTTGTATCTGGCTCCTCCTGTTCCCTAATCCGGTGTGGGTGTGATACATTCCCAGCATGCTTTTGGGCACAGATACAAGCAGTGTTACTTACTTACAGAGATAAATCGTCTCACAGGTTATATGAAATACGTCTCCTCTCCACCAGATGCTCCCTGCAAAGCAGGGCACACAGAACTCCTCATATTTAGTCCCTAGCAAAGGTGGCCCGGAGAACAGGGGGAACTGAACAAAACAAATACAGCTTAGAGAATGATTATAATTGCTGTCTCTCATCTACCACCATGTGAACTGGGACTCACAGTCTCCTCAGGCTGCCCCATGCTAATAAATCCTCCAAATTTTCATTTCTTCTTCCTAATTGGACACAATCATATGCTGGTGTCTGAGAATCAACTGGTAATGATTCCAATTTTGCTCGCTGCAGCTCCACAGACCAGCAAAACCCTTCTGTGATTGTTCTGTGTGCTCCCACTCAGGGCTTTGCTGTTATTAAAGGAATCCTGGAGGAAATTTGGCAATAGTTTTCTCTTTTTTTCCCAGTAAAGTTTCTTCATTCTTTAAAAGTTGGCTGGGTCTCCAATTTGCACTGCAACTAATCACCGTGCATTTCAGAATGTGTGATCCTAACTAGATGTGCCTGTCAATCGCATGAGACCCGGAGGTTCTTACCAGGGAATAAATAAAACCTGCTGTGACCTTTGGAAGCCATTGGCAGGATATACTGACTTCCAGTGTTCAGTGCTGTATATCCAATTATACAGGCTGGAGCTGATCCATAATAACAGGTCACAAGTACTAAGTTCACTTTGTAGATGGCCCATGAGTAGTACCCATGATGCCTCGGTAACACCTACCAGGTTCCATCCTGTTCTTGAGTTTACTGGGTTGCCAGAGCACCTACATTGCTATCAACCTCACGTTAGGGTCAGATCACTTATAGCATAGGGATATCAGCTTGCAACAGGCTCAGAAGATAAACCTGCCTATGACCACCTAGAGCAGGGGATGGGGTGGGGAATTTCCTTCTTCTGACTAGAAACTGCCAGTTGCCCTAAACTCTTTTATGTGACCTTCAAAGCTTAGTGCAATATATATATATATATATATATATATATATATATATATGTATATGATGTATATGTATATGTATATGTATATGTATATGTATATGTATATGTATATGTATATGTATATGTATATGTATATGTATATGTATATGTATGTGTGTGTATACACATACATACATATGTATTATATGTATATACATGTGTATGTGATATGTATATACATATGTGTACATATATATATGATATACATAGAATTCATATATACATACATTCTCTATTATCATTAGACAACTTGAGGATCACAGAATCAAGTACCTGGTCTTAATATACCCAATGAAACTGCTGGATAAAGCTGAATCTGATCCTAAAAGCCTTTCCTGTCCTACTGTGTCCAATTGGGAGGCAGAAGTGAGGGGGAGGACATATTGGTCTTAAGTTGTGTTCTGACCTAGCTCCTGTCCCCAAGGAGCCACAGTCACTGACACAGACCCACACACAAGTCTTGACAGAAGAGGGGTAAAGGCAGAGGGCACCATGGGAAGAGATAGTGCATTCTTCACTCAGGATGGAAGCAAGACAGTCTGCGATGTGGCAGCTGACCTGGATGCTGGGAAGGTAATGGCATATCTACGTAGTGTGATCAACAAAAGTCATTCACACAGAGGACAAAATGTGGGCACCTGCTAGATATCCCTCCTACATCTCATGACAAAGTGCAAACCCAGAGCAAAGACCTTCTTGATCTAGTCCCTGTCTGCCCTTGTCTTCCTGCCTCACCTCTTGCCCTGTTCACTGACTACTACTTAGGGCTCTTAGAACACCTCATGTGCCTTCTCTGTATGGACTCTTGGGTGCATTGAGTCCTTTCAGTCACAATCCTCTCTCTTCCATTAAATACCCTTCATTCCATAGACCTCAATTAGGCAGTACTCCCTCCAGGAAGCCCTCCAGCTTCCATGCCAAGAAGGCTCATGCTGAATGCCTGTGCACTTAACTCTCCCGAGAATCCTTAGCCACACACCTATCGTCATAGCCTCCTTTTCTCTTTTTTATACTTGTTTGCTCTTATCTAACTGCAGTGTCCCCAGAAGAAGACTAACGAATGGCCAAAAAAATGCCTTTAGAATGATTACTTTCATTAGCCACTAGGGAAATGCAAATCCACACTACAGGGAGGTATCATCTCATGCTATTTAGAATGGCTGTTATCAAAATCGAATGAAAAACAATGCTGGCATGGATATGAAATGAAAGAATCTCATAAGAAAATGAGTTTAATTTAAAACGGAGCTAACAGGCAGCCCCAGTCTACGACCGAGCTATCCTACTCCAGCACATAGTATCAATAGAAATGATACAGAATCAGCCTAGATGCCCACCAGCCGATGAGTGGATAAAGAAAGTACAGGATATCCACCCAACAGAGAGCTACTCAGACATAAAGAAAGATGAACTCCTGTCATTTGAAGGAAAATGAATGGAACTGGAGAAACTATGCCAAATGAAGTTTGCCAGACACAAAAAGGCACAGACTGAATGTTCTCTCTCTAGAGAGACCCCAAGCCATGCAGAACGGTGGCAACTCGAGTTTGCATGCCAAGGGTAGGTAGAGGGAGGTTGGCTTTGATCAGTGTGTGCTGTGCCAGCGTTAAAATATCACACTGATCAAAAGTGACCACCATAAAATAAGCCAGTTTCTCCGTTATGGCAGGAATGCATCAAGTGCTTGACAGTCACGTGTTGGTCGGTGGCGATCAGACCAGATAGCTCACAAAGAAAGGCATCTTTACTGTCAGTGAAAGATCCATCTGATAACTACTGTGTTTTGAAATAGAAGGAAGCTAACAAAATGCGTGGCCTTAGCATCTGGAATGGACAAGGTTGGCATGACTGATACGCTGAATTAAATAATCACACGATTTATTAACTACGTGTTGGGGTTTTTGTTTGTTTGTTTGTTTGTTTGCTTTCTTCCCTTTTGTGTTTTTGTTTGTTGGCATCTACTATCAGCTAGACATTATTCCAAGTTAAGGAGGCCCAGTGGCACCAAGACTTCAAGTGTCTTAGGGCCAAGACAAGGAAATCTAAAACAATAAAACAACAAACAAACAAACAAACAAACAAAAAACCTCTCAAAAACAAAGAAAGCTTACAAATGCGTAACGCATTCATAACACAGTTAAAAGCTCGGGGATGAACCAGGAAGGAATCACGTAGGTCACCGTTGAGTAAAACCTGGCAAAGGGGCAAAGTGAATTTAAATGAAATGAGAAATAAGGTTAAGGGCTGATGCTGACAGGCCTTGAATTTCATGCTAAGAAGCTTGAACTTAATGCAATAGAAAACCAGTGACCCATTTAAGAATTTTAAGCAGGGAAACTAACTTGATCCAATTTGTGCTTCCCGAGGACCACTCCAGCCACTTGGTGGGGGGACAGACCTGAGACGGAGATGCTCATGACAGACATATGAGGAAGGACACCTAACTGGTCAGGAGAATGGGGCTGGCAAAGCAATACTGCCAACCAGGGCTGATCTGAAAATCAAGGGACAATGCAGGAGACTAACTGGATGAGAGAGGAGAGAACAGGAAAGGATCCTGGCAAAAAGGTCTGCTGTAGCTGGGGGAGCATCTCCCACAGATTTTTTTTTTCACAGAGCCCCCTGTCTCACTGCAGGGACTGCATTATGGGTGATTAATTCATGGCCAAGTTACTTTCTTATGAAGGTTACCACAGATACATCAGCGTGACAGGTGGGGCGTGGGGGAAGAAGGTTCAGCGTGTTTGAGTCAGAGCTGAATATTAGATTCCAGTCACCATTTGATTGATCTTTTAAGCAATTCTGGGATTCTGTCACTTAAAAACCAATAAATCTTTGAAGGCCCGAGGAGAGCAATACAAAAGCAATAAATCTCCATTGTGGAGTATTAGAAAAATAGGCCAAGCTGCCGAGTTGGTTTGGCTGGAGGGTGCAGGAACCTCATGCAGTCAGCTCCTCAATGTCTCCCCCACCCCCTGCCTTCTTGCTCTGAATTCTCAGCCCTACTCAAAGGAAGGAGTCAAACCTGGGAGGCTTCCAAGGAGTGGGAGGCTGGAATTTGGCCCCATCAGCAGTTAAGCAGTGTGGGTTGGAGGAAGAAAAGACTGCCTAGGGGCCTGGAGGCCAAGGCTCAGGGATGAATCCGTAAGAATTGAATAGGTAAATACATAGAGGGACAGGTTATAGGCTGGGGCTATGTGGTTCAGACTTATAGGACACACTCCTTACCCCCAATATCATCCCCAGATGGCAGAAAGCTTCATTATACAGAACCCACTAAAATTCTTTTCAGTTTCCCCTGACACAGTGGGACTATAAGCCAGAACTATTGGGGCAGCAATGACCCTAGACTCTGATCTGTGTTCAGCTACCTAGCTCATAAGGACATGAGTTATCAATGGATCAGAATCTAGAAGGACTGGATGGCATATCTATGTAAGGGAATTTCTAGACTGTGTTAATTGACATGTAAAGCCATATCCTAAATGTGGGCAGCACCGTTCCACAGGGCTGAATAAAGAAGAGAAAGTAAAATGGGCACCACAGCTCATCACTCTCTGCCTCCCGATTGAGGATACAATGTGATCAGCTTCCGGGGTCTCAGGTCGTCATGACTGGTTGCTCTTTAAACTGTGAGCCAAAATCAATTCCTCCTTCCATAATTGTTTTTGTCAGGAGTTTTGTTATCACAGGGAGAAATGAATAAAACACGGGCTTTGTGTACCAGGACCTTGGACCAATAATTTAACATCTCAGACTTCATTTTCTCCACCCTTCTCTCTGAAATAGAGATGGTATTTCTTAACTAATTTACCCACCAGAAAACTTAAGAGTCAGGCCATGCAACAGAAATAAAAATATTATCAATTATGAAGTATTTTTATATATTTATATTGCATTTATATTTTTGATTTGTTGGGGGAGATAGGGACACATAAATTTGAATGTCAGGGGACAACTTGCTAGGCATCAGGTCTTTTCGTCTACCACATGGATTCCCAGGAACTGAATTCATATTGTTAGGTTTGGTGGCAAGCACCTTTATCGTCTGAGCCATCTTGCCAGACAAAATTTTTTTCTTAACCATGGCTATTTTCCAACTGACGTATAATATTGTACTTATTTATAGGGTACAAATGATAATTCAATACCTGAACACACTATATAACATGATTGAGTTAGGATAATTGGGCTTCTGAAACATGTCATTTCCGCATGTTGGGAACTTTGACATTTTTCTAGTTATGTGAAACGTGTTTTAAATTATTGCCTGCCACATCTACTGTACTACGTTAGCAGATATTTGGATGCTTCTCTCAACAACTTTAAAGTATGATTCAAGGGATCCTTGGCCAAATGCCTGAAGCGAGTTGGAGGGATGAGGATGGTCCCAGCTTATAGAGCATCAGGTTGCTTTCCCTACAGCTCCCAGTTTCCAGCTTACAGAGTAGTTCATCTCTCCATCATGCCCACGGTTCCTCTCAGTCTGTACAGTCGGCTCACTATATCCCTTGATTTGCTTCATGGCTTTGTTTGTTTACCTAGGTACTTGTCTCACGTTTCTGACCTGTTCTATGGCAGACTTGCACAAGGACAAGCCTCAAAAAGGCAGAGTGAGCTGTTCTTGCTTCTTACTGTACTCGAATCGGTTAGTTCACTTCACTACATAGCAAGTGCTCAATAAATACCTGTTGTGGCCAGCTGCCTCCAAGATGCAAATCCTATGCCCAGGACTCGTGCCCAGGTAGACAAGGGTAACTGAAATGTACAGTAGTATTTCTGCTCTTAGAACAGTTGTCCTGAAAGGCCTTCCTTACGTCGTTTTTTTAGTCTCCTTCCCTTCTTGGCAAATGCCCAGGCACTGGTCTGAAAATAATCCCAGAGACAAGGCGTACTCCCACTCTCAGTGAACCAGAGCCTTGAGGAGGAAAGCAGCCAGAGATGTCTAGACACCAACCATTTCCCCTTTGAGCGGTGACATTTCCTTCCATTTCTCGAGATGGAAATGTCAGCAAACTATGCCGTGCATACCATCCTCCGAGTAAGGTGGCTTGGTTCAGTAAAACGAATGTGAGGTTAAGGGTTGGAACTAGGCTTCAGTCTTGTCTGGCCTATTTGTTAGATGGTATACGTCAACTCATCAGCTTCTGTTTGTCTCAGTTTCCAAATCCTAAGACTGGGAGGAGCTTGGATGAATAAACAGAGAGTACTGTATAGATGATGAGGATGCAGCAGTAGGTTGTGGCTCCTTCAATACCCTCGTTTCTATGCCTGAGCTTCCTGGTCTGAAAATGAAGATACTGTCTCATGGTTTATACAGAAAGTTAAATGAGTGTATAATGCTGTATCAGAGCAGTTAGTGGGAAAGCAGGGAGTGGGTACCTCAGTCGGAAATGCCAGCATCTGCTTTGGATTATTAGAGGAAAAGACAGTTTTGACACACTGTAGTGAGAGGCCCATAAGCCTCATCCCAACACATGGCAGGCCATAGTCCCCGGGTCATCCCCAAGTCCGCAGACTAGACAAAACCTTCTGCATTTCTGTTGCTTCATTCTGTTGGCCACATCACATACTTTCTGGGTAGAGTGGAAAGAGGGATGAAAATGAAGACCAGGAGTGTACAGCTCAAAAGCCTTCTGGGCTTGTCTCCCAGCCTCCCCCTAGGAGCAAGCTAGGTGATGCCACTAAAAAGCCAACCCCTAGTAGATCCCCATGGCTCTCAAATCAGCCTTATTTGGAAGGACTGAGGGCCTGAGACCTGAAGTTTTGAGCAAATGCAGCAGCCAACACTGTTGCTTTATACAAAGGGAGCCTTGTTTAAAATGAATGTCAATCCATCCCAACAGCTATGAACTTGACCTGATCAACCTAGCTGATAAGATTCTGTTCTTGGTGCCTGGGTGCCCATTTGAGACCCAACAAACTCTCCTTATAATAAACAATGGGATACTGCAGGCATCACCCCTGTGGGACTCACTCTAGCACCTCATAGCTCTGAATAGAAAGAGCCCCAAGGGCTCATTCTACTTGAAATTTGTGATTAGATTCTTTGGAGAATACAGTCTGTCTGTCTGCCTGTCTGCCTGTCTGCCTATCTGTCTGTCCATCTATTAGAGCAGTGAGTCAGTTAATTTTTCAAAAGCACTGTGTCTTGATTTTTCTACCCACAAATTACATTTTTCTTAATTATGTTCCAGAAATTTCTTACCCTGGCCATTTCAGGTCCCTATCAGGATGTTTCCTTCGAACTGATGTTCACTGTAAGGAAGAGCCTGACCAGTACCTTCCTCCAAATTGGGCTTGAAGTTGCTGACCATCTTCCGTGTAGCAAATCTGGCTTCTGGATTATTGAAGCCAGGCATGCTTCCAGGCATGTGACTCACCTGGAGGTATAAGGTACAGAGGGGAAAACCACAGATCATAGTTCCTTACCTGACAGGGGCTCCCCGGGACTGGGCGGGTTTGAGCATCACCGTGATGGTTGTATCTGTTTCGTTGAGTGGGGTATCTGCATCATATTCAGGCATTGATGGAGCTGGGAAAGAGAGAAATTGGAGGTGATGAAGCACACGACCCATATGTCCCTTGACACTTCCCGTCCCATCTCATCCCATCCCTTTGATCCCATCCCAGCAGAACAGAGGTAGTGAGTGGTAATAAGAACATCACGATATCTGAGCCCCTCAGTAAGGGTGGCCTTGGCTTCTCATCTACTTCTCTCCTAGTTCAATAGTCTGACGAGGGATCAGGCATACTCATCATTAGAAAGTACCCCTCCCACGAAGAATAAAAGGAATATGTGGAACATGTAAGTACTTTATAAAGATGTGAAAAGAATCAGCCCTGTTATACACATTTAGATGCAAATTAAAGGAAAGATGAATTAGCTCCATTTTTTTTTCCACAAGACCCTTTCCCCCCACAGGAGTGTGACTAAATCTAATCCTTTGAAAGGGTAATTTAGCCATTTGTATTATGAGCTATTAAAACCCACATCTCTTTTAATTCTTTTTTTTTCAATTTCTGAATTTAATCCTAAAGCTATAATCCCAATCAACGATTTAAAGTTTATTTTGTAACATGTTTATTGGAGCGCTATTTTATAAAAACGTAGAAATACCAAATATATTCCACCACAAGGGACTGTTTAATTAAATTACGTCCATCCAGTTGACAGAACATTATAATGAAAGCAATGCAGCAGTGTGGGAAATACTTAGGGAGAGGAATAAGTGGAAACATTAAACTACGGAAAATCATGGCTTCTGCAAAACCACATGCAAAATACAAATGCATGCAGACTAGATTGCATAGATATTCCAAAATAGGGAAGCTGTAAATAAGCATTCTGAAGTGGTTCTGCTTATTGTTGTCAGGCAGGGTGGTGCACCCTACTGGTAGAACAGTTTGCAATCTTAGGATTACTGCAGCTTGGCCATTCATTCCTTCATTCCTTCATTCCTTCATTCCTTCATTAGATATTTGATGAGAGCCAGCACTGTGGGTATCTTACACTAGAAAGTATCTATTGGGAAAATAAATTTACAAACCAACTTTTATAGCTCTGTCTGTCTGTCTGTCTATCTCTGTGTCTCTGTATCTCTCTGTGTGTCTCTGTATCTCTCTCTGTCTCTGTCTGTCTCCCTCTCCCTTTTCCTCTCCTCTCCCTCCCCCCCTCTCTTTCTCTCTCTTATTTGTTCATTCTTGCCCCCCCTTCTTCGTTCCAGCCAAGGGCATGTTATTCGATGAACTTCAGGAAGTTTATCAATTGGACTTTCCACAATCCAATAGTGACCTTATTATCTAAATTGTTCTATCGCCATCAGTGAGTTAAGTTTGTCTCTTTTTATTCCAGGAAATTACCAAGGTTGCAAGAGAAGGAGTGCAACGTGCATACCCCTCTTTTCTCTTTCTAAAAGAGATACCTGAAATCTTGGTGGCAATTCGAGTGGTGACTGGAGGTCCGAAGCCCTTGGCTGTGCTGGCCTTGATGGTGAAAGAGTAGGTAGTCCCAGGGTACAGACCCACAAAGAGGTGGTGGGTTTCATTCCGGAGTTTGAACACTTTCCCCCTCTGGCTGGATAGGTCAGCACTTGGATCCAGCGAGCCAACAGCTTTGTAGTTTATCTGTGTGACAAAATGATATAGAAGCACATAAATGCCCTACTCAGTAACCAAGGGAACCATTGGAGAGGGGCAGCAGGGGCAGATGGAGAAGAAAGACAAGCTAAGCTAGCATGTGACAGAGCTACTCAGTACCATCCACAGTACACACAACCACAGTCCTGAGTTTTCTACCGACAAGTCCACGAAAAACCATGTCTAAGACAATCAGAGCAAGACATCTTAAGTTGTCTATCCTCCGTCAGCCTCCAGAGTTCACAAAGAGGATAGTTGTAGGGGAGTTACCTCAAGGGAGAGGAGATAGTAGCACATACGTAAAATGTGGGTGGATCAGGAGGATGCTGGGGGTGGGAAGCTTTAATCAGGATGAGGGATGGAAGATGAGGAGATGGGAGAATAGGAAAGGGCTAACAAACGAAGAGGGTATGAAAAGCCACCTAAGAATAGAAACTTGCTATCTTTGCTATCTCCTGATCCAGTTTATACAACATAAAAGAATTTGATAGCAGATGCCTCTCATGGCTGGAGAATGTCAGTCCTAGGAGCAGTGGGCCACTAAACAAAATTTCCAGTGCCAGGCATGGGATACCTCTGTGACTCTTAGGGAGACTGTTCCTGAAGACACCACAAATGCAAAGTCTAAAGAAATCAAACTGGAATTGAGCTAGAAGCTTCCTCCCTGATGAAGACTTTTCAGTGTTATGGTCAACAGTCTTACAAGCTGCTGAAGGAAGGAAAGACATTAATGGTTTAGCTGGCTGTGATCTCTATGGGTTACACTACCAACCTGTCAGGTAAGATGTGCTCACTGGTACAATAATGGTATAAATATAATATGAGTAACTGACTACTCTTGGACTTGAGGCCAACTCCATGAGAAAGAACCCATCCCTGGTATCATTTGCCCAGTCAAACATTTGTAACTGAGGAGGTACCCCAATGGGAAAAACTACTACACTGTTGCTTAGCTAAACTGACATAGCATCAAGCTGCCTTCTACACATCCATGTTTATACCTACAAAGGATAATCTCAGCCCTAATTAGAGAAGCCTGTCTTTACAGTGAGGAACAGTTTATTTAGAACTTGTGGCTGGACATGATGCTGAGAATAAATGATAGTTAAAGACTTACCCCAAACAAGACATTTATGCCATGTCCTAAAAAGGTGATTACAAAGATCATTACTAAGGTGGCGTGGAATTTACAAGCCCAAGATAGACAGAAAGGCTGCTAAATACATTCTTTTAAGCATGACAATGTCATGGCAATCATGAATTCATATCTGTTGCTGTTACTAACACTGAACCCACAAAAGAATGCCCTAGCCAACAGCCACCTATGGACTGGGGAGGAGCTCATGGGGCCTTGCCACTTACTGCTGAATTCCTGGCAGCTAACAGACTGTGTGTGTGGGGGGGCATAGTATCTAGTGGTGAAGCCACTGGCGAATCTACCAAGTTCAGATGAATTGAATGGTCCAAACCCAGGATCACACTTAAGATGGCCCAACTTAAATGTAGGGGAACATAAAACAAAAGATATGAAATCTGGAAAAGGATCAGTAGGGAAGTAGGGGCTGGAAAGAGTGTAGGAAGATGAGAGACTGAGAGGCTACTCAGAAAATATTATATGCATGTACCAAATTGTCAAAGAAAACTGACTAGTAGAGATACACTGTAGTAACAACAAAGTAAATTTATCTTATTACTCGATCCCATTGGACTCCATACATTCCACTGTGCTATCATTTTTAATCTGCCGTCAACGCCAAAACGTTAAGGAGGTAGTTCACATTCTATAACTCATTTTAAATCTTAGAGATCTTGTATGTATCTGGTATTTAACATTAATCAATTGGACTAGCCTTTTCCAAAGTATAGTAACTCCTGTGTTAGAAATGCAGACCATAGGCTAGGGATTGCTCACAAGTAAGACAACTAGGGTTCAGTTGAATCCATGTAAATGACAGGTGGAAAGCAAAAGGTTTGGAGACCAGGCATCCCCCCCCACCAACCCCCCCCCCCCAGAATGCCACAGAGGCAGAGTGGTACCCTTGAATTCTAGGAGTGATACTGACTATATGTCAAGTTCTAGGTTGGATGAAGAGAGAACGTGCCTTAATGAATAAGGTGGGAGAATCATCAAAAAGGATTCCCAGGATCAACCTCAGACCTCCATATGCACATACACCCACATACCCAGAATGACATGCATAGGCACATACATATATGCCACAGACGTGCAAAAGAATGTAGACCATGTATTCTATCCTACACACCAGTAGTATCTGGTCACATCTTGTTGGAAGAATCAGGATAGTTATTTCATGAGCTGCTCGGCTGGTGATAACTTGCATTAAATTGGTACTTTCTGAACTGTCTGTGATGGGGTCTCAGTGCTGTGTTTTCCAATCCACTGCAGACAGATGTTAATGTGAAGACCATGCTCCGAGACACTCAGTACATGAGTTGACAACAATCTGACCCTTCTATATTCTGCAACGTCTGTGTCTGCTGGTCACTAGGTAGATGTCATGGAAATGCCAAGGTATTTAAGTCTTGAGGTCCCCTCCCTCAATTTCTGCATTTGACCTGCTGTCAACGTAACTAATGGTAACTGTACTATAAGCTGTCTTCCGTGGATGATAGTGTGAGTGTCAGGAGCCTGTATCGTATCGCTCTTACATTAGCCCACACAGGATTCTTTTAACATAATATTTTTGTTAATTGCACACAGAATATTATGATCACATGTGATCCCTGCTCTACCCACTAACTCTTCCTACCTCCTGCCTCACCTCTTCACCTTCTCCGAACTGTGTGAAAAAGATTGATTACTTTATTTTTATTTTATATCATTAGCACTTGCCTGCATGCATGCATGGGTTCCATATGCATGACTGTTTCCCACAGAGTCTAGAATATGGCTTTGGGTCCCCTAGAAGATCCTCTAGAAGACTGTAAGTTGTTTGGTGTGGGTGCTAGGAATTGAACCCAGGAATTGAACCTCTATAAGAGCAGCAAGCACTCTTAGCCACTGAGCAATCTCTCCGGCTCCATCTTCTTTTCTTTCCAAAAGCTTACTGGGTCAAGTTCATGCTGACTATACACTCACAGGTGTGGGGCCATCCACTGAAGTACAGCTGACCTTTCAGAGGCCATGTCTTTAAAGAAAACTGTTTCCCTTTCTAGAAGCCATCAACAATCCCTAACCCACAAACCAAAAGGTTCACTGGCTTGATCTTGTACAAGTCTCAAGAAGACAACTGCAGCTGCTGATACATAGTGTTTTTTTTTAATTAAAAAATCTACTTTGTTAGATTAAGAAATATATTATTAAGGGCTGGCTAGATGGCTTAGTAGGCAAGAGTGTAGCCATGCAAACCAAGTTCGATGCCTAGAAGCCACATTAAAATTGAATGTGGTAGTGCGCATCTATAGTCCAGTGTTCCCACAGCAAGCGCAGAAGCAGAAACAGGAATCCCACCCATCAGTTAGCTAGGAGTATGCAGTGCAACAGCCAAGAGACCCTTCTTCAGCTAGGTCAGAAAAGAGAACCAACTTTAACAGTTGTTTTCTGATTTTTGTATGTGCAGCATACACACACACACACACACACACACACACACACACACACACGCACGCACACACATACACACAAAACATTTAGATAATAAATAAATAAATAAATAAATAAATAAATAAATAAATAAATAAATTCATTCCATGCTTCTAGAACAGTGAAACCAGGACAAAGAGGAGGCCCAGATTCTTTATGGAGAAAGTGAATATTTTCTTATCCCTGGCATAGGTGGCAAACATGTTGGAGACAGAGTGATTTCCCTCTCTTGTGTAAATCAGTAGTGACATAGCAATTGTGCCATGTGCTTAAGGAGAAAGGCTTGACTTGGCAAGGATCAGAGTGAAGCTAGAAGAGGAATCCCATGTGCTGACAACTTGGACTTTATAAGCAGAGTCTAAACATGCACACCCATCCACAGGAGGCTAGCAACTTTATCGTGTTCTGATAGGACTGACTGTCTTTCCAACCCAAGCTCAGAGACAAACACTGTAGGCCCCATCTCTCCATGTTTTTCTGGTTGGGGCTTTCCAGGTGACTGCATTAATTCACTAGGTAATTTGATAACCTGGGGATTTAGCTTATTTACATTCAAATGCATGTCATGGCACACATCCAAGCATGTGCTTGATTGCACACACACACACACACACACACACAAATTAAACAAAATAATAAAATAATATAGTAAAATAAAAATTTATTTACTATAAATTATTTACTATAATTATTAATTTAAAATTTTTATTTACTATATATAATATATATTTACTAGATATAATGCAAAATACATATTCATATCCACTGGCTACCTTAGTTTCTGTTTCTCATCCTGTGTCTTTTTCTTTTTGGTGTTTCTTATGTTTCTCAATCATTTGCTCAGCTTCAGATCATTTGCTTTGAGGCTGCATCTGAGCAATGCTGAACCAAGATTCGATGCTCAGGAAAGGGACTTGGGAAAGAAAAGATGCAAACCTGAAGCGTGGAATGGAGTCAGAGTAGATGGAAAAGCCCGGTGTGTTCCAGGCAGAGACAATAGGCAGCACAAGGACCTGAGGTGGGGGAAGGCTCACACAGAGAGAAGTCCAAGTTGAAGACAGAGGAGAGGGCAAGTGGGGAAAATGTACTGCTGGACTCTCGTTTCCTAGCAACAGAAGAGGGAGATGCTCAGGGTGTGCCTGAGGCCAGGGACCCCAGTGCACCAGTGGAGAGGATATGCCTCTGTATTTTCTCAAAAATCAGTCTTTGTGACCTGTCTGGCCTGGTGGCAAGTCCATTGATACACAGACACAGGGAGCGGAAGCTCATGCCTTATTTACTAGCCAGTTCCTTTCCATGTTCCAAATTCAATCCAAAAGCCACTCGATTTCTACGGAGCTGTCAATATAATATACCACGCTCCCCTGCTCTCCTAACCTTTCCTGGTATTACAGGATCCTCACTTACTTGTAATGAAACACTATGAATAAATCAATGTATGTTAATATAGCATGTCTTCAATTTTTTATGAAGGGCTTCACCAAATCTAATTCCCACTGCTTTGTCAGAAACAGTCTTTGAAAAATTTAACTTGCAAGTTTTACAAAGTTAGTGGGGGATCAGGCTGGGGAGGGGAAGGAGAAAAGGGCTGGGAGCCATGGCCATCAGTGAAGAAGGTGACAGGAGTCTCTGTTTGGTGGTGTGGGAAAGGGAAGGTTTATTGTGACAGCAAGCATGAGAGGGAGGGCTAGTCCAGCTAGGCATGAGTCCAGGGGTCTGGAGACAAGATCTGGCTACAACAAAATGCTGGAGGCTGTTCTTTTCTCTGTCTGGGGACAGTGAGATTATTAGCTAGAAACCTCATGTATCTTATTATGAGAAATATGCTTTCCCTGGGTTCTTCAGGGTGAGACTGTCTCCTTGCCCCTTTGATTTAGCCAGCTTAAGATCTGAGCTGATTTCTGGCCTCCCTCTTGACCTGAAAGCCTAATTTTACTGCTTAAAAAGACTTACAGTCCATTTAACCATGGGGCATTTGAACAAGTTAAGGTGTTAGCTTGACCACTTCTTCCTTCCTGTGCTCTCTCCTTTTGTTGTGACTCCTCCTCTTTGGACCCCCCTTAAGGTGAGACTTTGCATGAAAACCTTCTGTGGCTCCCAGTTACCCCTTCCTTATATTTTCAAAGACATCTAGACACACCATTTCTGCTTTGATTCAATAACTTTATATTAATCATGCAGTGATTTCATCAATAACTCTCTCCCAATCTTCCAGTTTGTGTCCGGTTTTTGGTAACCTAGAGATTGACGGAAGAGAGACTACAAGTCAAATCCAGCAATCACCTAATCACCTGCTTCATAAGAAATATGCCCTCTGACCTTTTATAGAAATGGGTTCCTGACCCATATGCTATGCTAGAAGCACCTCTTTCTGTGTCTCTGTCTCTGTCTCTCTGTCTCTGTCTCTCTGTCCCTCTGTCTCTGTGTGTGTGTGTCTGTGTGCGTGTGTGTGCACCTGTTCGTCATATGTGTTCATGTGAATATGCAGGTCCACATGTGTGTGGTACATATGTGTGTGCATGTATGAACGTGTGTGTGTGTGTGTGTGTGTGTGTGTGTGTGGTGTGTGTGTGTGTGTGTGTGTGTATGCACATGTATGTAGCATTCAGATGACACCCTCCCGTGGCTTTCCTCAACGATAGCATCCACTTTACTTTTGAGACACATTTTTTATTGGCCTGAAGCTAGCCAGCAAGCCCTAGAGGGTCTGCCTGTCTCTGCTGAAACTACAAGCACATGCCACCATCCCTAGCTTTTTGTATGAAAGGGTTCTGGGAATTGAACTCACATCTTTGTCACTGCAAGGAAACGCTGACTCAGTCATCTCCCCAGCCAGACAAGAGTTTTCTCTTTGCCCAATATTTCCTCAACTTGCTTTTGAAAACAAGCAAACATATTAGCTGTGGGACTGGGGCGGTTTGCTCAACCTCTCTGAGCCTCTGGTTCTTCAAAAGTAAAACACAGGTTCTAATTCTAGTTTCTGCTGCAGTGACCTCTAGTTTTCTCCCTCTAAGCAGAAAGGCTATGTAGGCAACCTGAGCTTCACTGGACACAGGGACATCCTGAGAGGAATAGGCTGGTCTTCCACCAGAGCTGAATGGAGGGAACAAGAAATATAGCAGCCTCCTAAAAGGCCCCACCAGGGAAGACTCTGCTCTGGATGCTGGCCAAGTCAGGGGTGAGGCTCAGCAGTCAGTCTTGTTCTGAGAGGACAGACAGAAAAATCAGTAGTGGTACTGAGGCTAAGAGGGTACAAAGGGCTAAAGATAAAGCAGGCAAGGATCACTTGACCAGCCCTCTCAAGCACGTGATTAGAAGGCACAATACTATAAAAATTTTTTTTGAAGTACACATTTTACTCTAAGTACTTGGGAGGGAAAATGTGTTCACATAAAAATAATTTAATCCAAAAAAAGAAATGATATAGACTCTGTGGTTGTCCACATTCCTCTGAGGAAACTGAAGCCAAAAGAGGATGTGGTCAAGTGTGGGCTAGGGTAAGGTAGTCTGTGAGTGGGCTCAGGCAGTAACCACTGCAGGGACAAAATACGGCTGACCCTCTCTGTGGCTGCCTCCCTATAGGCCCATTTCTCAGATGATGTGTGGATGTGGGGGTCACTGAGTGCAGGAAAACCCAAAGCTAAGGACAGTTACCTAAACCAGTGGTTCTCAACCTTTCTAATGCTGTGTGGCCCTTTAATACAGTTCCTCACGCTGTGGTGACCTCCAACCATAAAATTATGTCATTGCTACTTCATAACTGTGATTTGACTACTGTTGTGAATCATAATGTAACTATCAGACATGGAGGATATTTGATATGCAACCCCTCCAAGGTGGTCATGACCCAGGTGTTGAGAACTACTGACCTAAAGAGATCACCCCAAGCTGAGAGAACAGAATAATAAGTAGAGAGATAGTTAAGTCCTGGTTATACAGTTATATATGCTCAAGTGGAAGACACCAAATTTGTTTATTTCTCACTGCCAAGAGCAAGGTGGGTTTTAAACCAACAACAAAATAGAATACTACAAACAAATTTGATTAAATATAATAGTTCTGCTTGTTGGGAGAACCACATGAACTGAGTGTATCCCACTGGCTGAAGATTCCAGAAGCCTCCTCCAAGGCTCAACACCCTTCACTTTCACAGTGACCCTTATATCTCCATCTTGAATTCTCTAGGAGGGTCAACCTCCTAATTTGTCCTTCCCAAGAGTCTTTGCCTTCCTGCTGGGCTTCCTGCTCATTCACCCTCTGGAAGTCTCTATAGACCAGAGTTTTAGCAAGATCACAAGGAACGCAGAAGAAGCCCTTTCATTTAATAAAGGGGTTAAGTGCTCTTCTTTAAGCTCAGAACAACAGGTTATTTTCTCCCTCTTCAGAAGCATGGTGAATGTGATCCTACACTTGACCACAGCTACCCAGGGGGCTTGAGGCACACATCTCAGAAGGGGCCCAGCTCAAAACAATCCCTTATTAGAAAGAATAAGGGATTTTTTTTTGGTTCCTGGATACTTTAAATATAAATTGTAATGTGTCCCTCTGGAAGAGGAGTGGAAGACACAGATGTTTGCAGTGAACTTGCCAGTCACTCCCTGGTACCAGTGGCCCTTTTTCCCTAGACAGCTGAGGTTTTTTATAACAGCAGAAGAGTGACTATGACTGGTGTTCCCGCTGTGTATTTCTGAGTTTGGAGGACTGGGGAGCCAAGAAAAGTGCATGGGGACCAGAGTTTCTGTGCAGTCAGAGGCCAGTTGGGCTGCTACTGGAGCTACCAGCTTCTGAAAACTAACTTCCTGTTTGGCTCTGTGCTAGAATCTGGGGGCAAGGGAGAGGCAGGTGAGGCCCTATAGGCTTTAGGAAAAAAAATAACAAGCAAGTCCTTGGGAAAGGCAGGTCCCAGAGTGATTGGTTTGGCTGAGGAGAAAAAGGAGAGACAATAGGAGAGCGAGAGAGGGGCAAAAGGAGAGAAACAGAGGTGGACTAGAGGGAAGAAATGCTATTGGGGAGAATCAGGAGACAATTCACTGCCATGTGAGAACCTGGCAGAGAAAAGGAGGAAGTGATCCTCAAAGTCTGAGCTCTTCTCTATCAAATACAGAGGGGAATTGTCATTCTTTACTTTTGGTAAGAATATCATGTTTTTGAAGAAGTTACTTTGAGAGAAACTTGAACACAGGGTAGGGAACTCCCTAACAGGTGGTGTGTATATGTGTATGTGTGTGTGTGTGTGTGTGTGTGTGTGTGTGTGTGTGTGTGCACATGTGTCCATGGATGTGTGTGTGTGTGTGCATGTACATTTGCATCTTTTTTTGTAAATTCTCTTTAAGTATGTAAAAATCATCTCAAAATAAAATGCTGAAACCAGGTATGATCCTGCACGCCTGTAATCCCATCACCTAGGAGGCAGAGGCAGGAGGATAGATAGTGGGAGAGCAGCCTGGCTATATAGTGAGACTTTGCTGGGGTTGTCTCAGGGTGATTCGCACTTACCATCCAATAGCCAAAGCCACAAAGCTGGTCAATAAGGGAAGAGACAGGAACTAACATGGGTGTCCTTACCACTCAGTGTCCTCCCATCCCCCCAAACCACTGTCACCCTTCAGCTTCCAGGCAGGGTCCAAGTGCATGAGTCTTGTCAACAACTGCCTCCTCTATCAACCGCTCCTTCAGGCGTTAAGTTCTGGCCTGTTTCCTGCACCTCACTCCCATCCTCCACTCTGCACAGGAAGGGAGGTCATACAGTTTTACACAGATGATCCCATTGCAGGGCTAGCATCAACTCAGACAGCTGTAAAGCTCCTTTTGCCTAAACTGTCATAATGCCACTTACTAATATGAAGCTTAAACCTCCCTTCAGCTTTTAATCTCCTGCTGGGGTATCTGGGGTGCTATGATTTTGTCACTTTCACAGAACCCTTCTTGCTTAATGAGTCTGTCTAGTGCTATTCCTAATGGTTTTGAGCCAGCAAAGCAATACAACTCAGGTTTCTGAATGTAAGCTGCTTGCCCTTCCGACTTCGCACCCAGTCGACTTCGGTTTTGCTAAGTTGAATCTGGTTAAACTGCTAAGGTCCAGGATGAAATTCTCCCCAGTTGGCTTTGAGCAGGCATATGGGAGAAGCTTGTCACTCTATGCCATTGCTCTTGGGAACCTTGGAGCCACACCAACAACCTTCTAGGCAGGGGCAAGCAGGCCGCACCCTCTATTGAGGGCACATCCCAGTTGCTTTGATGACTGGCAAACACCCATGTTGTCATAGAGCAGCAGCTGACAGAGGTTTTTCAAGTGAGGAAATTATTTTGCCAGTGTCTTCAATTTTTAATCCTGCCACCCAGCCTGACCCTAGCTTGAGTGACCAGTTTCTAGGGGTGAGAGGGTCAGCTGTGTGGACCTGTGACTGTTCTACCACAAGAAGGACTTGCCCAGTGTGTTAGTTACTTTTACACTCCTGGCATGAGCTACTGTAAAGCCCAAGCAACTCCATAGGCAGTTGAGAGTATAGACTAAAGTCAGGGATGGGCCTTAACACTCACTTAACACTGCCCAGCTTCTCAGGGCAAGTCCATACTTGGCATACTGCTAGTATTAAGTAATTCTTAAATACCCTTTTTAAAAAAAGATATGAGATACAAATGTGGGCTCATCTCATTGATTTTTCTCCCCATCTCGTAAGATTTAGGAAGTGAATAAAAAGGCGGGCTTAAGACCATCCTCCATAACCAGGCAAGGCTTCAAGTGATGAGATTGGGACAACTCAGACACAAAACTCCCACCTACACTTTGTCCTGCCTGCAGGATGTGCTGGGACTAAAGTATAGCATCGTCATCATCATCATCATCATCATCATCATCATCATCATCATCATCATCATCATCATCATCAGAGAGACAAGAACGATTTCATCCAGCAACTGATGGCATCAGATGCAGGGTCCCACAGCCAAATATTGGGTGGAATTTGGGAATTCCTGTGGAGGAGGGGAGAAAGGATTGGAGGAGCCAGCAGAATCAAGGACACTACGAGAACACAGCCCATTGAATCAATTGACCTAGACTCAAGTGAGTTTACAAAAATCAGGGAGCCTGTTTGGGTCTGACCTAGGTCCTCTGCATATGGATGCATAGCTTGGTGTTTCTGTGGGACTCCTAACAGTGGGAACAGGGACTGTCTTTGACTCTTTTGCCTGCCTTTGGGACTTTTTTTTTTTTTTCTGCATTGCCTTGTTCAGCCTTGATGTGAGAATATGTCCCTGGTCTTAATTGTAGCTTGTTATGTTGTGTCTGGTTGATGTCACTGAAAGGCTTATTTTTTTCTGGGGGGAGGTAAAATGAAAGAGGGTGGATTTGGGGGAAAGGGGAGGGACTGGGGGAGAGTCTGGGGAAGGGGAAGGAGAGGAAACTGGTCAAGATGTAACATATGAGGGATGAAAAAATAAAAACAAAATAAAGATGGATTTATCCCATGAATCATGAGATCCCTGGGCCACAGGCAAAGGCTAAATCTTAATTTCTAATCACAAAAGTACCTCAACTTATGAAAGAGTCATGGCGCATATAATCAAGCTGAAAAGTACATTTAATGTTCCTCATCTAAACTGCATAGATGGTGATGATGATGATGATGGTGACGACGATGATGATGACGGTGACGACGACGATGACGGATGACGAAGATGAATTCAGTCAGGGTTCCCCTGTGTATTTCAGGCTATCTATAACTCACCATGTAGCCTAGGCTGGCTTCAACTGTGTGAGCTCCATACCTCAGCCTCCCAAGGCATCCTAGGAATGAGCTACCACTCCTGGCTAGCCTATCTGATGGTCTTAGAACACTCAGCCTACAGTCGAACAGAATAATGGAATAGGAAGTTTACTTTATATGAAGCAGTGATGTGTCAGGTAGGTGACCTACCCCGGGGTACTCTACTGAGAGTTCAAATTAAAATGGCTAAGCCAGGACAGCCTTTTGTATTGTCGTAAATACATACTGCCGTAAGTTGTCAGAACTACCTATCGCAACATTGATGCGCAAGAACATTTCCTTGCACCCATCCTTTCTCAGGAATCCTGAAAAGCACTTTCCAATCACTATTCATGGAAACAGGAAGTTAGACCAGAGACTCCTCCCCCCCCCATTCCCATTCTGCAGAGAGGAAACTAAGGTTTAGAGAAAAATCATTATAATTCCCTAAGTTTATGCTTTTGTAGCTGGCAAGAAGCCTGCCAGTATAAACCCAGAATCCACTGGCCTGACTCTTTGCTCTACAGTGACCATGAAGAGTTGGCACCACCTGGTTCTCCAGGTCTGGAAAACTTGTTTGCTCCTGAACTCTTGTTTTCGGAGAAATTTTTGACAGAGATATTTTAGTGGGCTTCACCTAATAGGGTTAAGCAGACCTCCTGTTTAGGAAGGTGGACACACAGGAGCCAAAATTAAGGGGAGTTGGGTAGAAATGATTTTAGACAGTCAGGCATGTTAAGGCATCAAGGTTGAGTTGAATTTTCTTAGCTCTCTAAGGAGGTCCTTCCTATCACCAGAATAGAACTTCCTGCCTCCTTGGCTGAGATGAAGGCATGGGGCAGGTGTTTGAGACCTTCCTAGGGAGAAATCCATTGATCACAGAATCCCATGTTCCGGGAAGGAAGCGCCAGTGGAAGACTGAATTGGAAAGTTTCGCTCTGTTGCATTTTTCTTTCATTCAGCATTTTTCTCATGAAATTAAAATAGAATTGATTTCTCTCCCCCATGGCATTAGGCATTAAAAAAAGAATAAAAGGGCAGCCTGATCACAGATCCAGGCACCAATTCCACCCAGCAGGGCAGCATTCTTGAGAGTGGTTTTATTAGTTTCCATTTATCAGGGAAGCTTTTCAAAGAGCCTATTTGAAGGGATGGGTTTCCTCCTCCCCAGAAGAAACACAAGCTTTTGTTTTTCTCCTTCCTTGGTTAACATGATTCTCTAACATTCTCTCCATCCTTGTGCTCTCCTGTTAGAAGATCTCTCTCTCTCTCTCTCTCTCTCTCTCTCTCTCTCTCTCTCTCTCT
>JANHMN010000002.1:222358516-222377829 GCA_030674055.1 Rhabdomys pumilio
TCTCTCTCTCTCTCTCTCTCTCTCTCTCTCTCTCTCTCTCTCTCTCTCTCTCTCTTCTCTCTCTCTTGGTTTTTCGAGACAGGGTTTCTCTGTGTAGCCCTAGCTGTTCTGGAACTCACTCTGTAGACCAGGCTGGTCTCGAAATCAGAAATCCACCTGCCTCTCCCTTCCATGTGCTGGGATTAAAGACATACACCACCACAGAAGGTCTCTGTTTTTTAACTTAGTCCCTTGATATCATTGTAGGAGCAGACAGACACACAGTGAGTGATATCTACTCCTGCAAAGCAAGTTTTGAGGAACCTATCTCCTGTTCAAAGTGGCCCTGGACTCAGAGCTTGAGGTGACCTTTCCATTTGTATTGTGCTCAGAGGAGAGCTGGGTGTAGAGAGAGGAAGTTAAGAATCAGGGAGACTAAGAGACTTGGCTAAGGCCATAGAATGAGTTGGTTCTTCTGGAGCTGTAGCTGGAAGATTCATGGCAAGGCACTTCATTGAGTGAGACCAAAGACTAGTGTGTACCCCTTACACAGATGGCCTTGCAGAGCAACATTGCCCAATACCAGCACAGTGTGGGGCACATTTGTGATCCTTGTGTTAAGACTCTCACAGAAAGAAGGAAGAAGGAGGCTGGTGAAATTAATCTGGGTCATATACTTTATGTAGCCAATGTAGCCATACTGTTACTGTTATAATACACAATCAACACAAAATTATTAAAGGAACAGCTTCTATTCTGTTTCCATGCTGAAATCTAGTGTTTACTTATGACTCAGTTGGTAAAATGCTTGCCCCACATCATGGGGACCTGAGTTGTTTTTCCAAGCACCCTGTTAAAAATAAAAGCCAAACATTGCGATGTGTTCTTGTCATCCCAGCTCTGGGGATGTAGGTCTCTAGGGCTCACTGACAAGCCAGCCTGGGTGGATTGGCCATAGGCCAGTGAGAAGCTCTGTCTCAAAAACAAAGTGGATGGCTCCTGAATGTGACATGCAAGGTTGATCTCAAGGGCCCCACATATACACATACACATGTATCAATACACAGGAATATATACAAACACACAACATATATGTCTTTGGCCATACATGGCCACTGGACTTTTGATTGGACATCCCTGATGTGTGTTAGGTGTACAAATGGGAAGAGGAAGACACTTTGAATCACTTGCCATCACTATTAACACAACCTATTTTCAACTCTTGGGATAAGGAGGATACCCTGTAAGGAGTGATCTAGAATAGTCAATAATGTTGGAGGCTCCTGTTCGAATCTTACATTGAGAATTAAGGTGCGGATTAAACGATGCAGATCTTATGGTTGAGCATCTACTGGTACTGAGTGTGCCACTGGTTCTAATGTCAGAGTACTGCTGTTCTCTACACATCCCCACAAACACTGCCATGGAACCCCTCTCCATTGCAGGCGATTCCCAGGGGGTACATGCTACTTGTCTGTGTGTGGTGTGCTGTTCCAGGGGAGTTTCCCACAGTGCCCATAGAGAAAACTAGTCACTCTACCCTTCAGTGTGGCCATGACTCAGCCCAGAGCAAGACCTTGTGGACAATATCTTCCCTGCCACCCTCTTTCTAGAATCCTAATTGATGACAAAGGGATAAAGGTACCTTTGTGGGGCAGCCAAGGTCCTGGTACACCTAGACCAAGCCTTCCTTTCCTCTCCTGGGTATCTATTGGCAAAACTCAGATGGACAAGCTTGTTACCCCTACATGCTTGTATGCAGCACATGCATGTAAAACTCTCTCTCTCTCTCTCTCTCTCTCTCTCTCTCTCTCTCTCTCTCTCTCTCTCTCCCTCTCTGTCTCTCTATGTTCTAAACTTCTCACTGCCCCCCAGAATTGGGAGGTTGTTGACTATGAGCAGAGTGGCTCTCTCAGTCTATTGAAAGTCAATGTCCTCTGCAAACAGGCATGCAAGTCTGATGCTTCAGCTCTTGAGAAATTCTGGCAGATGCTTCTCTCCATTTTACCTTCTTATTGACCAATAGAACCTACTTCTGCACTAGGGGCTCCCAAGGACCCTTAATGTATTGTCATAACTGTCACCTCTGTCTAGTTCTTCCTTCTGTCCTGAGTGAGACATAATCCCTGAGGCAATGCCAGAGGTCATCCATGAATCATCCAAACTCCTTCAGAGACACAAGTGACACATAGCTCTTTCCTTTTTAGCCTGTGATTCTGTCTTTAGCCAGGGCTGTCGGAACATATGTACCCATGTCAGACAAGACACATACAATTCCACTCTCAGCACCTCTAGCCATTCCACTAACTATACAGTCCATGTAGACCTAACTGATTGAAAAAATTCAGGGTCCTAAGTGGGAGATTACTGCATGAAACCCACACAGTGAACAGTGTGATTGTCTGGCCTTCTAGAGCCATGCCTCACTAGGCAGCTACTGTAGGGAGAAACTAAACTCCAAACTGGAAGGGAAAATCACCTTGGGACTTTGCCTGTGTGTGTGTGTGTGTGTGTGTGTGTGTGTGTGTGTGTGTGTGTGCACGTGTGCGTATGTGCATGTATGTATGTGCCTGTATATTGTTGTGTGTATTGTTGTGGCTGTCTTACTAAACTTTATGCTAAATGTTTAGTTGTTGAGTTGCAAGAGTTATTATGAGCGGTACTCTGTGCAAAAAGATGTTCTCAGAGATGTTCTTAAGGTTTGGCCTCCCAGGGATAAGAATCAGGGCTGAGATCCAGCAGAACATCATCACAGACAAGATATACTGCCAGGATAGCGCTCAAAGTAACAGGACCTCTGTATATGGTTTACATCTGGACCTCCAGCCTTGTACATTATACTAAAATGTACAAGATGATAGAGGAAGACGTCAGACATCAACTTCTGGCTTCAGGTATCTAACCTGGAGTCACTGACAATTATTGGAACAGAATGCATGGTGAGAACAAGCTGTTAAATGTTTAATGTTTGTTTTTAAAGGTAACCATTGATCCTAAGTGTGAATATTCCAATTCACACCAAAGATGCAGAATCCTAGGATTCTACCACAATACTTTGGCTCTGGATACCTGGGAAAGAAAAGAGATTGGTGAAATGAACCTTCCTTAAAAAACTCTGGGCCTGGAGGATTTGTAGAGCCCAGCCTCTGGTCTAGCCTTCTGTAGAGCCTCTGGTCTAGCCTACTGATCCAGCTGCTAGAAATGTAGAAGGGGAAGAACACGGTCGTGGGCAGGAAAAAAAAATGGTCAAACAAATTCAGAACATTGAGGTTTGCAAGAAGAGAACCATCAGTCAGCATGGCTATCCAACGCTGAATCTTACCAGTGTGTAGAGTTTGAATCCTTCATGGTGAAGGTTGTTATGAGCAGTGCTCTCTGCAGGCAGCATTCTCAGAGATGTTCTATGGCACATTAAGGTTTGGCTTTCCAGGGTCAGGTATCAGGGCTGAGATCCAGCAAAGCATCACCAAAGACAAGATATACTGCCAGGATAGCATCCAAAGTAACCGGACCTCTTTATATGGTTTACATCTGGATCTCTAGCCCATTATTAAGCTTATAAATCTCCCAGATGTGGAGAAAACCACCTAAGACTCGTTACCCGGCATGCTAAACATGTGCAACTCAAAGGCACAGGGTGTTTTGTGTGGGTGGTGGAATCATTCTGTCAATTCAGATGAAGGCTCTTTCATTGAAAAAAAATATCAAAAATTTTATGAAAGACATTTGATAAAGTAATAACAGTAGAAACGGTCTTCCGATTTCTCTGAATATGAGCATAGAAATTCTCCAATGTAGATCCTGCTTGTGTTTTGCTGAGTTCACTGTTGGCCCCAGAGGTCTAAGTACCCTCTGGGATCATAATGATTCCAGACTATCTAATTCAAGTATGGCTTGGTGGGGAGAGCTATACTAGTTTGTGTCTTTCCAACACTGTCTCTTTTATCTAATAACAAGCTTTCTTGCTATCAGATTTGGCCCCAAAGAGGAAAGAATCAAGTAAGCAACAGCTAGGACTCTAAATTGGGGCACCCAGGAGAGGTTCACTACCCCATTCACCCCAGACTCTTGCATTGAAAGCTACCTCCCCACTTCCTGGATTTTCTTTGTCATTTTGGTGACTGGAGCCAGTGGCCATACACATGCATAATAGAGTCTGGAGGCAAAGAGGACACAATGTAAAGTGTCAGAATGCAAAGAGCCAGTAGTGGTGATGGCCAGAGTTATCCCTCTGCAGGCTGAAGACACAAAGCCTTAGAAACAGGTGCCAGAGAACCCACAGCTAAGCAATGAGGAATGAAGCCATCGTTCCAACAAAGGAAGGAGCAGACATGCCAAAGGAGGCATGAAGCAGATACAGAAAGGGAGAGAGAGAGAGAAAGAGAGAGAGAGAAAGAGAGAGAGAGAGAAAGAGAGAGACCCAGAAACTGGATTTTCTGGTTGCATATCTAGGATAGACAATCATTTTCATGCATTGTTCAGAATTTTTTCTAGAAAGCCAATCTGATATATACTTTGAGGGAATTTTATATTTCTTCAAAGGTATATTTCCTTGACAGAAACATCTTACCTGAAATGGCTGCCTCACTTAAATCTTTAATAATTTTCTTCTTCCCTCCCAAAACCAGACAGATAATATAGGCTACTCTAGCTCTGTGACTACCTTTATGTTTAGTCCAGCCAACTATCCCATATCCACGATCCATTCTTCCTCATCCCAAGTCATGTAGCCTGCTTGCTAGGAGCCATGGGTGTATCTAAAGTTCAGGCTCTGAACCACATTAATTCATATGGGCACCTGGCACTACCCTAAGGCAACATAGCATGTGTAGACAATGGTGCTGAATGCTGATGTCTTCACTTTAGTGACACCTGTCACCACATTCTAGGAGACTCCAAGAGCCCTTTGCTTCCTGTCCTAGTTGCTTTTCCACTGGTATGTTAAAACACCATGACCAAGGTGACTTGGAAAAGAAAGCACTTAACGGTGGCTTATGGTGGAGGAGAATTATCCAGTTAATGATGGTGGAGCGAAGGCAAGTACGCTGTAGGAGCTAGGTATTATATACGAAGCTTAGGAGAATGAATACTGACCAATTGGGTATCATATACGAAGCTTAGGAGAATGAATACTGACCAATGTGTACCACCTCCAAGTAAAGCAAGAACTCTATGTAAACTTACCAAGGTGTGGATTCGCTTCACCTTAGTTTCCTTCAGCTCTAGAACTACTGACTGCCTTAGCTGTATCTCTGAAACTGGGAAGAGCCAAGATCTCCAGGGACCTATCCTTGAATGCTTGACCTTTAGTACATCTTGAAGTCTTAGGGAAGTTTCAACAAGAATGGTACCCCATGAGCTCATATAGTTAGTGGAGCTGTTTGGGAGGTGTGGCTTTGAGAGAGGAGGTGTGTCACTAGGAGCACGCTTTGAGGTTTCACTGTGTGATCTTAGCAAGTATGGACTTAGGAGGCTGTTGGGTCAGAAGGATTCTTGCCTTTTATATCGACTCTGTCATAGAGGCACCAGAAAGGTACCTTATCTCTTCCTGCATGTATGGACATAACAAGAAAATGCTACTTCTGAAGAAGCTGGACCTTGCCAGATACTGAGTCTGCCTGTATCTTTATCTTGGCTGTGAAAAATAAACTTCTGTTGTTCATAAGCTGCCTAATTCACACTAAGCCGTTGAGGCTCATATGCACTAAGGCAACATCACCCCTGCCCCTAAAACATTGAGATTCTGCTACATTTTGGGGGACAGAATGACAGAAATCTCAGTCAAGTAACATGCAAGACAGTCATTTTACTGAGCACCTATTGTGTACATGGCACAAGTCTATACTCTCCAGAATATGCTGAATTATTTAACATGCAGAGCAAACACTGTGAAATTAGCATTATCCTTCCAATTTTACTACTGATGGGACAGAGTCAGAGAGGGTGAGTGACTTTATCAAGGTCACAGAGCTAGTGATGCATTGCCAGGCAGGGCTCTGGCTTCTGTCCAAACTGTGACAGGCTTGTAGGTGTCAGCAAAGGGATGATGTCCAAGACAGTTACAGAATTATTGGATCATAAATATTCATCTTTGTCCTTGTTTTCACAGTGGAGCTTAGAGTTTCTAAATATTTAGACTTTTATTTACAAACCAACAGGATTCTACCACTGATGGACTCCAGGGGCCTAGAAGTCACTCCTACTTGGTTATCAGTCCCAAATGACCTGTCTGTAGGGTCAATGCTTCTACAGCTGTGGCGTAAACATTGGCCAGCAGTAGCAACTTCCAACTTTAACTAAAATTATTGATGCTAAAATTAACTTTCAGTTATGATAATAAAAAGTACAGACACATATATATAGCCCTGTCATTTGGAAAATACAGACTTTCTTTGACTCTTGGGATAGATATATATGGTGAACAAAATGGTACAACCACACACAGGAAAATAAGAAAGCTTTGGAGGGGGCACAATGCACCAAGGAGTAAGGAGGTATGTCTGCTATATCCATGGCCTATCTCAAGTCTAGCACTCATTCATAGCTCTGTCTATCCTACCATTCATGCACTCCACACAGAAGCATCATAGTAAGGCCATTGAGGCTCAGATGCACTAAGGCAACATCACCCCTGCCCCTAAAACATTGAGATTCTGCTACATTTTGGGGGACAGACTCACTCCAGGAACAGCCACAGACACCAACAAGACCACCTTAGAGCAAGAATTATGCAAGGCCCAAGGAAAATTCAGAGCTGAAGACAGAGTGATTCTAAGTGGGGACTTCCAGGAATAAAATCAGCTCCCCCTAATAGAGAGAGTCCAAAGTCCCTTTGGAGCATTAATTTCCTCCCAGGATAAGACTTGGGACAGGAAGCAGCCCATGAAGCAAACAGGAATATTCTTATAAGTTACCAACTTTTTAATTTTGCACTCTGCAAGTCCCTTAGCACTAGCCTCTTACATCTGAAGAAGGCAGAAGTAGCTTACAGAGGGGATGGTTGCCACCATCTGCCCCAGAGAATTCCTACAGCTTCTTTGTAACATGGTTGCCCCATGCATATCTACTCTTGATGACATTTCTCCTTTCCTAAACTTTATAGAGGAAGGGCTTGTACCACTGTAGGGTCGAAGAAAAGGACAGTTAGTCGGTTTGTAAACAAGGGAAACATTCAATCAAGTCATCTAATGCAATGTAAACTCATAAAGTAATTAGCAGATAAAGTATGTTGTTTGTTTGATCTTTTATGTTATACTTTTGTTCATTCAAGCCGATGAAGAAAATAGATCTTGAAATACAGAGCGATCGAGTTTGGATCATGTTTTATTTTTTGAAACCTACATATTAAAAATATATTAAAAATAAAGGAGCAAAGTAGAAAAATCTATAAATACATATGGTAGAGAAAGTCAGTGTCCTTGAAATGGAAAAAGTTCTCGTGAATCAATAAAAAGGATGGTCCTACCTACAGAAAGAAATGAGAAATGAAGGAGAAGTCCACAAGGATCACCAATGGGTGTAGTGGTGCTCAACCTCACTAGAAGTCAAATACGAGCAAGTTCCAGTTAAATATCCTGGTGTGCTTGTCTAATAGTGAGGGGAGATTAACATGATAAGAGAGATGGCTCAGTGGTTAAGAGCACTGGCTTTTCTTCCAGGGGACCCAGGTTTATTCTTAGTGCCCACACATATATTCATAACCATCTGTAACTCCAGTTTTAGGGCATCCCTCTTGTGGCCTCTGCTGCCACTTCATACACATGTTGTATAGGCATATATGCAGGAAAAACATACATAGAGGATAAAAATAAATCTCAAAAAATTAAAGTGATAACAGAGAGTATTGCCAGATGGACAGTATGTTCATTGCTGATGTGACTGTAAATCTCTTTTCTGGGTGGAAATAACTGACCTCACAGCTGGAGGTCTCCCACATGAACGGGAGAGGCTGAAGCTAAATTGCCAAAAGAAAACCAAAGCAGTTATTTCCAAATCTAAGTACAGGCAAGCGCAGTGATCTTAAAGGAATAAGAGAGTGTACTTCTACTATAAAGGAGAATTTATCTCAGGAAATTGAACATCCTTACAATTAAGATTCCACCACAGAATTCATCTTATTTCTTAATGTTGTATGTGTGGGCATTTTGCCTGTGTATCTGTGTACCACATCTATGCAGTGCCACTGGGGCCAAAAGGGAACATTAAATCCCCTGGAACTAGAGTTGTGAGCCACCCTGTGGGTGCTGGGAATTGAACCCAGTTCTTCTGGAAGAGCAACCAGTGCTCATATTTATGGAGCCATCTCTCTAGCTCAGAATTCCTATTGTCTGTAGCTCAAGTGTCATCTCTGAGGATGTTATCCGTTTTTAGCAAAGTCAAATATAAATTTCTTTAAGAAAAGCAGTATCTTTAGGATCTAAGAATGAAAACTAAAGCTTTCACACTTGGAGGGAGAAAACCATGTATTATATGAACAGTCTTTTGCTGAGTGTCTGCTGTGTGCATGTCACTGAAATGAAGAGCCCACGTGGAGGCTCCAGTCTTTTGAGACAGGTTATGCTTTAGTATGAAATCCTTCCAAGGTTTGCACTGAAGCCTAACTCTGTAAATGGTGGAATCTTTGGGGGAGGTGATTATGTCCTAGGTGCTCCATCCACATAGGTGGACTGGTGCCTTAGAAGAGGGCTGGAGGAAACTAGCTAGCCTCTGCTGTCTGCCACCTGAAGATACAATGTTCCAGGCCCCACCTTGAAAGAAAGAACTTGATCTCCAGCTGACACTTAGTAGGTTGTTGCTACCACTGTGGACTTCCTAACTTCTTAGAACATTAGAAATCAAATCTGTTTTCTATAATTACAGCCCGTGCCTTACTAGCCGAGCCATCTCCTCAGCCCCCGTAGCAGAACTCTTTAAGGACAAAAATATGAAAGGCACATCATTACAATAGTTGCAGCATGCAAAGGCTGAATCTTGCCAACATCAGGCTATTGCAATAAACAGGGAAAATTGCATCCCAATCACAGTAGAAAACCGTGATGAAGAGCATTGAATAGAAACAAAGCTTTCCAGATACAACAACATGGGCAGCCATCACGTGGGGGCAAACAGCAACCTCAAGTTCCAAGGACCCAAGAAGAAAGATTTTAAAGTTCATTCAGTACAAAAACTAAGAAGCTTGAGCAGGAGAGAACCTTCTCACGCTGACCGACTCACGCCTCACTCTTAAGAGCCTCCTATTAAGGAGTCATCTCACCGTGAGAACATCTCTGAAAAAAAAAGTACATTCTCTCCAGGCCACAGCTGGCTGCACCTGATGACAGTGATCAATGGCTCTATTATGTAGATTTGTCTCTGGCTCTGGTCCTGACCACCAGACAGCCCAGTTGACTGTCTGGAACAGATATGCCAGAATGCTTTGCCACAAACACAGTAAACTCTCTGGAGAAGTTTTCTCCTTAACTTGGCTCGTTGCCACCACTGCCCTCAAGAATCCTCACCCTTTCGATATCACCTCCTGAAGAGAAGTCTGATCAAATGTAAGGAGCCCAGTCTTTGGTTCGAGGTAGACATTAATATTACTCATGGCGTGAGATGGGAGTTAGGAGTCTCTTCACTGGGTTAGAGGAACACACCAAGGCAATGTTCCTAGACAAACAGCCTGGGAATGTAAATCACAAGTGAACTTCTATACTATGGAGTCTGGTGGGGTAAAAGAGAGAGAGAGTGGTGACTTGGGGTCAGATAACCACACCTTGAAAAGCTCCGATAAGAGGTTGAAGCTTTGTGACAGAGGCTGTAGCAAGGCGACCCTGGAATTAAACCAGAGACTGACATTATCACATTTCCCATTTTAAAGAGAGAACAAGCTGATGATGGTCTAGATTCATGTAAAGAGAAGATACATAGCAGGAGAGAGAGTGGAGCTGTCGGCTGCCTGTCTCCGAGTTCGGTTTGCAATTACTGCCTTTCTCTGATAACTGGGATAAATGCCATCCACACCACAGTGCTTATGCTCAGAAAAACCCAGCATGTCCCCATGCTGAGCAACCTGTCCTGGAAGCTCTTAGGGCCAAAGGGGTCATGCACAGTATGGAGTTGATAGAATGGAGTGGAAAACCAAGGAGTGCTATCCAGCCAGTCCCTGAGTGCAGTGGCACCCTAACTCTATCAATGCTGAAGTCTAATGTGGCTGCAACAACCCTATTCATGCCTAAGGACAGAGAAGCCTAAGCAGTGACCTCCCCTCCCCTATACACAGTATAGGACAGTATAGTAGGACACCCTCTTCCTACTCTAACACATATATGCATGCTTGCATGCTTGGTTGTGCTTTTCTAACCACATTAGTTAGAATACCAGTAGACACTGCTCTTTTATATGAATGAAAGCTACACACCCTGGTTCACCTGACGCCCTCTGCTTGGCTCCACAATACCTCTTTCTTTCTCTCTTGCTCTTATAGGATAATGAGCATGTTGTTCTTGTTCAGGGTTTGGAGCTACTTTCCCTGACCTAATTAGGAAAAGAGTCCCGTGTCCTCTTCATACAGGGATCCAAGGATTGTATGTTAAGGTAGGTTCATGAGCATATTCTAAAGCCATGCTCTGTAAGCTTTCATGTGCAACCAAATCAAACTCTGAGTATGTCTAGGGGCTGAGCCTAGCATCCTTCAGCTCTCACACATCCCCAGGTGATGCTGATACAACTCCTTAGTGGCTCAATTCTGACATAGCCAGATGTGACTGCCATAGACTCTGAGCTCTTTGTATCAATTTGTAAGTAGCACTGGGGTTAAAATGAGTGACCTGGGCCTATGCCACTTGTCAGCCTCGTAAGGAGACATGCCTCAGTCTGTCGTCTGTAAGTGGTGACCTGTGAAAGACATAGCTAAGACATGAAAACTTGATGGCTTTGGAGGAATGCATGCAGAGGAGGAGGATGCCATCATGAAGTAGAAGGAACAGTACTGTTTATTGGTCACAGTTATAACACTATGAGCTCCTTTGTAGGACAAGCATAGTGAGTAGTATAGGAATCATAAGTCTTGTAGGTAGTACATAGTAAGGTGAGGTCATCAGAAAAGGGAAAAGGCCAGGCTGTTGAAGACTCCTATGCATTGCTTTCTAACTGATGGATACTGACAGTTGATCCCCCTTTATCAGGTCTACAACAGCCCCACTGAGCCATGATACTAGGAAAACTACCTAACAGTCCTTTGTTTTCTGCCTCTGAAGCCATCGCTGTGGGAGTGTTGTGGTAGTGAGAATATAGTGGAGCATACAGGAAGCTGAAATGTTGCTCTCTGGCTGAGAATAGGTGAAGCAACTGACAAAGGCAACCTGGCTAAGATGACTGTGCTAGCTGAGGAGTACCCTGGAGGTTCAAACTGGCTGAATTTGAAATCTCAACCCCACCATTTACCATCTCCCTGACCTTTTACCACTCCCTTAGGCTTCATTTCTTTATCTTAGGGTCCAGATACTGAGGAATTTACCTTATAACATATGTAAAGGTCAAGATAATTAATGAAAAGCACTTAAAACAGTTCTGGCACACAGTAAGTAGTTGACACAGACCATTACATTATATATGTACATGTATAAACATTACAAGAATTCCATCATCACTATGAATGTCACCTATAGAAGAATATTCATTGAGAATTCTACCCAAGTGGATAGATATGTGATACTGAACAAACTTAGTTTAGCCAGTCTTGAGCGTAACTGGTCCATGCTTGGTCCTTCTGTGCCTCCAAAGCTCCATGTTTGTGTTTGGAATGCCACATTTCCTCTGTAGGATGCATAACTTGCCTCTGCTTTCACATTCATGTGTCCTTAGCATATTAGGCCACCAGTCTCATGGTCTACCTTCTCTTCACCCATTTTTGCTCTGGGAGTGTGCTTCTATATTTGGGCATATTTGTTTAGCATGTCTGTGACAGATACCCCAAATTTCTCTTAGCAGTTTCTTGTCTCAGGTTGGTCTTCTTCATGGCAGACCCCCTTGCCTTTCCTACAGTGAAATAGATGACAATGTTCTCGTCATCTCTCTCCAACAATATACAAATTCCAACCATTTTCTCATAACAGAATTAAAATGAAGAAACAACTAGTGTGAGTCACTTGGCACAGCTCAGCTGATTATGATGTCCTGGTCACTATCCGTTGCTGAAACTCAGAACCCCCACCCGCCACCTTGCCATCTCTACTCTATGTGGCTTAAGAGGAGCTAATGAGTCTAGTACCTCCTTCCCTTGCCCTCAGCCCTGACTGTGAGACTGGCCAAGGCTTGAAGCCATTTAATTGTAATTTCAAGGCAATTTGAACTCCTTTCCTCTTGGGGATAGATGTAAAAGCCAAAGTCTCCTGGAATCAGCATGTGGAGATCCGCAAAGAATTAAGATACTCCTGTGTCCTGCTCAAACTCCCTGTGAGACCCACCAGATAATCAATTTCACAGTTCTGTAAAACTGATTGGAATGTGATTGTAAAGCCAGGCAGAACATTTTCTCCAGGCTTTAAAAAAAACAAAGCCCCATTACAGAAGAATATAGAGTGTATAATGTGTGCCTATCACCAAAGCATAGGATTCCTTTCCCTCTCTGGTTCCCTGGGTTCCAGCACCAACTCTCTCAAGACTATAAGCTCAGTGTATGGTCAGTAGTGCACTAAGACTCTGGGCTTAACTTGATGGGCTCTCGGATTTTGCAGAACCTTGATTAGGAAAAAAAGCGAAACTTTGATGTGGGCCTGGGTATGAAGCAATATTCCTGCTCTCTCACTCCAACATTCCGAGACGCTCATTGCCCTAAATCATTCTGCCTCTTCCACAGGACAGACCTGTCTCCAACCAAAGATTCCTTCTTAGCATTCATATGAAACAGATGCCATTTGGTAAGCCAGGTAAAGATCAGGATTAGCTCTGCATTGTCTGCTCCCTTGTGCATTGCCTCCTCGGAAAGGAGGCCTGTCTGGGCTGGATGCCTATACTTCTCCTTCTCCTAACCCTATGGCCATGTACAGGTATCAGTACTTGTGGGCATAGTACTGTGAGTTTCCCTGTTGGACATTGTACCCCAGTGAGAAAGGCAGTTTGTCATACAATGATGAAGAAGAAGGTCAGCACAGGGAGGAGGAAGGGCCCACTTACTCTTAGGGTTCTTGGTCAACCTTTTTCCATGCTTTATCTAGCCCTGTCTCTTCTGGTTCTCTTCTTCTGGTTTCTTCTGGTTCTCCAACAGGATCCTGAGCTCTCTAGCGGCAGAATATCTTCCTAATTCATTTTGGGATACTGGACTGTTACATTAGCTGCCTCTCAGGGGACCTTTTAGATTCATTGTAGAATGAACTAATGTAACTTCTTTGAAGTCAGGCATGGCAAGCTGACTTGCTTTTGGCAAAGAAACATGAGCAGACGCGACCTGTGACATCCACGTCAACCCTTAAAGGACTACAGGCTGACTTGTCAAATTCTCTTTTCACTCCGGCATATGAAGTGACAATGTTCGTCACAATGGCAGCTCAATCAGCTTGAATCTTTGAGTGGCTCTGGTTGTCACTGCTTTATTATGTATGGGAAAGGAGTTGATTTAGGAAGTTGCTGCCTAGCTGTATAGTATGAACAAAAGATGAACTCTGGATACTTAAACATTTAAGATTCGGGGGGTTGGTCATTAGTACAGTGTAAACTAGCTGTTCTAGTCTGTTCTCCAGCCAAAAGCATCCTGAGGGAAAGAAGGGTTGCCTTGGATTATATACCTTGATGTCACAATCCACCATTGAGGGATGTCAGGACAGGAGCTCAAGGTGTGAACCTGGAGGCAGGAACCATGGAGGAATGGTCTCTGCTGGCTTATTCATTGGCTTACAGCCTCATGCCGAGCTAGCTTTCTTACATAGCCCAGGCCAGGAAACTGCACAGCCCATAATAATGTAGAAAGGAGGTAGCCTTCCTACATCACTCAAGACAATCCCTCACAGATACACCCAGAGAACAACCTGGTAAAAATGATGGCTCAATGAATGAGCCATTTTCCCTTTTATTCCGAATCATTCCAGACTTACCAAGTTGACAGTGCTATCTTGGACACTAGCCTAAGCTGAATAATACAGACTTTACGTGTTACACAGAGAACATGAGACAGGAAATGATAGGGAAAGAGGAAGAAGAAAGGAAGGGAGGGATAGAATGAAAAAAGAAGTGTGGGAGACAGTATTAGAGGAAGAGACAGGGGAAAGAAGTAAATGACAGAATTAATTTCCAGCCCTCTTTGGGGTTTTGCTTCTAATTTGGACGTTTGGAAACTATGGTTCATCTTGCCCTGCCTCCTTTTGTCTATAATATTCTGAGAACCCCAGGAGTATTCGGACATAAAATCCATGCTTCTTTGTGTGGAAGAAAATTCCATTTTCTCAAATCTAATGCATAACAGAGCAAAATTTTTAGAGAAAGGTGGCAGCAAAATGAGGCAGGAAACAAAGCAATTGTGACTTTTGGGCAATATATCCAAGCCATAAAGATTTCATTAGGCTCTCTAATACATTGCTAATGAAAAATCAGACCATTTCCTATTTTACCTACGTTCTGAACATTAGAATCAACTTGTCTTCCCAAGCTTTGCACTCCATTTACATTAATTAGAAAGTTCCATATTAAGGAAAGCTTTTAATGGGCTGTTATTGTAGATGATTTTACTGGTGAGCTGCATTGTTCTGTTTAATAGCACATAAAATGGCATCTATAGAGGGGGCTTTGATAAAATTGAAGTTTTGATGGACTTGGGCTGAACTGGTCATTGCTAATAGACTGGAGTCCAGGGAGATTTACCAGGAACACTTGTATAACATCCATATGATTCTGCCCCTACAGTGTTTCAACTAATATTGATAGAACAGGAAGATATAAGAATAAATGTGAGCATGTATATTGTCCTCTTCTTACTACGATGTTGGGTTTGGGACAAGGGCTTAGCTAACCGTATTGTCAGAATGCACTAAGCAACATGGTGTTAGCTCTAGGAAGAATTCTAATAGGGGCCATTTTTATTATATAATGTGTGTTACATCCTAGTAATTGAGAGGCTGTGCATTTGTTTAGGAATTTGGGTGGAGTGCATAAGGAAGTAGATAGGACAATAGAAATGAAAGATTTAGCCATTTGAAGTTGATGCAGTGAAAATCGGGTGGTTACTTTCCACTGTTGCATGCTTCGTCACTATGGGAATTCAAACTAAATGTGGACTCATTTATCACGTACTTATGGAACACGAACCGGCCCAGGGTCAGTGGTAATAGCTGGAAAGACAAGATTAATAAGCTCTAGTTCCTGTTTCCTAGCAATTCATATTCCTGTGGAGCACACAGACTCATAAACAGATATTTACACCAACAATATGTCACACAAACTAATAGAAACGCGTACAAAGTTGTCAGAACAAAGGGGTAATGAGAGGAGGGAGGGAAGAATACAGGAGGTCAGATGACGCTCTGGTATGTGGCCCGTTCTCCAAGATGAATCAGTAGGATGCTCAGGGGTAGACAAGGTGAGACATTGTTTCTAAGTCAGGAAGCTGCTAAAACAGTATGGTGGATATTTCCATTACCTTTAACCATTAACTCATGGATGAGCATTGGGTCACTCGATAGCTTGACTGTTAGTGTGGTTAACACTACAATTAAGATGAGAATAAATACAATTTCCTTAAGATACTGATACCAATTTTATAAAAATAGGTCTCAAGAAATGGCATTAAAAGGGCATAATTTGTTGGCAAACTCTTCACTGTATTTTCGGTTCCTGCAGTGTTTTAGGGTTCCTTAAGCAGAATACAGAGTTCCATTATTATATAATGTGTGTTCCTTTCCCCCACTTTCTTCCCACACCTGTTGTCTTTAGGGGTGCTTGTTTACTTGGATGACAGTCTTCTTATCAGGTGTATTTTTGACGTGTGTTTCCACAGTGATCAGTGATGCCCCATCATTGCCTGTACCTCTGGGCCATTCATCTGTCTCTTCGAAGAAACATCTATTCAAAGTCTTTGCTCACTTACATCAGGGTTCTGCTCTTGAGTTACATTAGTTCCATGTACATTTTGAATATAAACACTTTGTCTGATCTATGGTTTGTAAATACATCTTTCTCAACCTTTACACTTTGTGCTCTCTCTTCATTCTGGTGACTAGTTCCTCTGTTGTGAAAAAGCTTTTTAGTTGGCTGTTGCCCATTCTTCTAGTGTCACTTTTGTAATTTGTGTGGTTTTTGCGGGGAGGGACTTGTCTTTGTCTTTGTTTTTGCTTGTTCGCATCACATCTAAGAAAACCCTGCCTCAACCAGTGTCACGACTCTTTTCCTTCATATTTGATAGCTTCAGGTGGGATGGATGTTTAGTCTACATCGTGACATCTGAATCTTTAATCTGTATTATTTCATTGTTAAAATGAGAAAGCCCTGCCATTCAAGATAGCATACATGAACTCAGAGGCCATTTCAGTATATGAAATAATCCAGTCACAGAAATGCGTGTGCATGAGTTCATGTATATGAAGCATCTAAAGTAGGTAAAGCAAAAGATGTGGAGAGCAAAATCATGATCACCAAGGGATCAGAAAAAGAAGAAGTAAAAAGTCAATTTTTGAACTAGAACACTGTTTAATGATTCAGTGCTATAGGAGAGTAAATTCTAGAATCTTTACAACATTATGCCTACAGTTGATAATACTGTTTTGCATACCTAAAACATGCTAAAGAGGTAGATATTATATTAACTATCCTTATCATAACATAAGTAAAATAAATAGCTCCCTTCATTCTGAAAACCAGCAAACACAAGTCTATTTCATACCACACATATAAGGCAGAAATCCATTATTTTATACACATATGCATGTTCACACACGGTAGGCGAAGTAATCTAACCACAAAAGGACCCATACATGATTCCATTTCTACAAAGCATCTAAAGTAGCAAAAGTAAAAGATGCAGAGAATAGAAGGATGATTGACAGGGGCTGTGAGAGAGATATACTGATGAAAATGCACACTGATGTGCCCAGCATGGACAGAGATGGAGAGTGGTACTCCGGAGAGTGGTACTCCTGCAAAGTTTGGACATGGCTAGAACTCAGGATGAAATAGAACAACACAAGAGCAGTAAAGATGGAGCCTAGAAATGGGCTCTTCCCTTGGAGCTGGAGTGCTGTTATGCTGTGAGACTTTGGGAGTAATAACAGATATTAGTTAGAGAGTGAGAGTAAGAATTTTGTCTCTGGTCATAATTACCTAATTGGAAAATTACTATAAGAGTCCAATAAGAAATTATAGGAGTCTAACTAAAATAGGGAGGTTAAATTGAGGGGCTCTGAAGTTCCCCTGGATGTGAAAGATGAAGACTACTTCTAGGCCAGGCTATCTCCTGTATTTCTGGCAGATCATGTCTGGAGGAGGCTGGGAGGAGTTAAACTGGACAATTTATGTGAAAGATGGACATGTCACATTTATACCTTTACAGTATATCTGCCATTGCAATTACTTCATGTATCTTCCTAACACTCCTTTAAGGGAAAATTATCATGTTCATTACAAATGAGAAAATTGATGTCGGTTTGTGTGTCCAAGACCAGAGACCTGATGCCAAATTGGACTTAGCAGTCATTTTGTTTTCCATACTAGATCCTCTAATTTTTTTCTTAAGATTTTAGAATTCTAAGCATATAAGATAATTCTTGTCTGTTCAAAATTTGAAATAAGACAACTGTTAGTAGAAATTATTTGACACTATACCCAGCCTGGTTATACAACCCAAACACATTAAACTTACTCATAGAGAGTCTACACAGTATCTATAAATATCTTTCCAATAAAAGTGAGGTCACGTATTTCTGAGTGATAATACCCTGCTTGGGGCAGTGATATAAACCAGCAGGCTGAAGGCCAAACAACTTTAACCAGCCCAGAGATTCAATAAGTTAAAATACGTTTTGGAAAACAGCTTCAGGCTACATCTGCCTTTTTTTTTTTTTTTTTTTTTGGCAACTCTTACTAGACACCTTATTCAGGACAAGTAGACCAGCTCCAGAGGATGAATGTCTGCTTAAAGAGACACTGGCATGGCATGCAGGTAAGAGTTAAACATAAAATTATACTTTGAATGATTTTTGATATTGCTGGGTTTTTTTTAAAGTTTATTTTTGAAAATAACTGTCAAAACTTTCACTACGCCCTCCCCTCTTTTTGAGACACCTCAACACTGTTTATTTGAGAACTTGTATAAGGCATGTAGTTCTATACTAGGGAAACTTTGCCCACAGGGAACGTGTGGAACATTTGGAGACAGTTTTGTCTATTACAATTGTGTGTGTGTGGGGGGGGTGCATCTGGTAGGTGGAATTCAGGGATACTGCTAAAAATTGACAAGGGAGGGAGAGGAAGTAACCCCACTCTAAAAGGTAGCCAGTCCAAATGTTAGTAGTGCCAAGGAGGAGAGGGCCCTACCTGGATTGTCAAACTAAATGAGATGTTTCCTGTTGATGGTCTTTCTGCTAGTTCAATTCTATATTCGGAGCACCACCCATCATCACATTTTGTAAGGATCTATTTGTGTGATTATTCATTGCTATGAGCTTAAATATGTCCTTTTAAAAGTCTGTGTTAGGTTTAGAAAGAATACATACTGTGCTTCTATTGGGAGGTAAGGCCCAAAAGAAGGAGTTGGAGTTATGAGCGTGCCCCTTAAATGTAATGCCAAAGATATTTTTTAAAGGTCCAAAGAATGGAAATTTGATCTTTCCTCTCTAACCTTCTCTGCTGGTCTGTCATGGGACGGCATAGCTAACAAGCTCCTACTAGATGCCAACCTCTCAGTATTGGATTATCTTAGCTTCCGGAAGAGTAAGCCAAAACATTGCTACTACTCACACTCTGCCAACTACGTGATGTTGTACTATAGCAACATAAAATGAACTCGCTTTGTGAAGAGTTTGCTGACTTACATTATTGACACTCGGAGAGGTCGACTGTAACACTCATCTCTCCTTTCACAGCATCATTGCTTCTAAGAATCAGAATCAGTTCCTTTAAGAGCCATAACTGGGCAAACTGAACAATTGTACTGGAGAGATTATGGACAAAGGAAGAGGGATTTGCAAATCTTTTGGGAGGGAGGAGAGAAAGGGAAGTGCCTGTGGATTCTAACGATTAGGAACAATTATTCTCTTCCTTGTAAATTCTTAGACTCCACACCTGTGCCTCTCAGATGAGTTGCCTTTTATAATCAAATGGAAGCAAGGAAAAGAAAGAAAGAAAGAAAGAAAGAAAGAAAGAAAGAAAGAAAGAAA
>JANHMN010000002.1:222377839-222396384 GCA_030674055.1 Rhabdomys pumilio
AAGAAAGAAAGAAAGAAAGAAAGAAAGAAAGAAAGAAAGAAAGAAAGGAAGGAAGAAAGAAAGAAAGAAAGAAAACCAGAGATTTCAATATGATAGCAAAGCTTGAAGGCTTTTCGGGGGCAAAGACACAAGCTGCTCCAGCATCATGTTTTGAGTCTCTAAGGAAGCACAACCCAGGAATGTTCCTGTTACTGCCCTTGGAGGGTCGAGAACAGGCAAAATCAATACAGGATCTAGCCTACTATCTTGGAGGGACCACAGACAAAAGGTCTTTCTTGGAACTTCAGGAAGTAAGCATGCCAAGGGGGTTCTTTGAAGAGCCTGAAGAATGAGAGGCAGCTTGGAGGTGTTGCCAAACCATGCCAGAGGGAGAGACTTTTTGTTACATTCTGCAAAGTAGAATAAATCTTAGGTGATATTGCCCTGTTTCTCATCAAGCAAGCAAGTCACACAACTGAAGACAGAGCTAAGTGTTCGGTCACAGTTAAATGCCATTGCATTTCTTTTCCATTAAAACAGGAGGGAGGAGGAGTTCAGTGGATAGAGCACTGATCCATACAAGTGTGAGAAACAGAGTTTGAATCTCTGTAATCCAGTGTAAAAAGCCAGACAGATGTAATAGCTGCCTGTAATTTTAGCCCCTATGAAGACAGGAGGAGATTCCCAGGCAAGATGAACAGCTAGACCCGCCAGAATCCATGAATTCCAGGTAGAGTGAGAGGGTAGCTTCAGTAAGTACAGTGTAGCATAATCTGCCCCATGCCCTCCCTCCTCCTTCCTGATAGCTTTCCTGCTATTCTGTCAGACTCTATACCAGATGTCCCCCTTTTCACTTCCAGGGTTAATTTGCTCCCAGTAGGCTCTGCATTTCCGCTCTCTTGCTTCTATTTCAGTTAATTCGAATGGAGGCAATCGCTCTGAAACTCACTCAGTTCGCAGACAAACGTTTCTTTCTCTACTTTTGCTTAGACCTTGAATGGAATGCCTTTGTTCTTTTGTTCTGTGCTAACTGTGAATCACTACAGACCTGAAAGGTAAGAGGGCTGTTAGCATATATCAAGAAAAGGGAGAAAGAAGGAAAATGATAGGTTTTAATAAGGAAATGGAAGTTGACATTTTCTTCTACCGCAGTTTACTAATCTTTCTTCTGATGGTTTCTCAAAGAAATTGACTTCATGTTTCTTACCCCAAACCACATATTTACCTTCTCTTTTAAAAAAAAAATCACTACCATTTGGCAGTGACCAGCATTTCACTTGGCCTGACATGGAATAAAGTGAGAGGCCACAGTTGCAAATGGTACTCTCTTGGGTTTCTAGAAAAGATTGCTATCCAATCATAGCTACATGGTTCTGTCCATATCCTCAGAGATTTGGGGCATCACAGTGTAGATGGGGGAAAGCTGAATGGGCCCTGGGAACTAGGAGGGGGCATCCTCTACAGAAAAGAAATAATGACAGACTCAAGGGGTGGCATGTAGTCAGAATGTGATGGAGACAGGCATAAGAAGCAGAATAGATTAAAACATTCCCTTCTTCACTCAGAAAAAAATAGAATTCTTTCCAGGATATGCTAGGTTCATGGCTAAGGTATCTTTAACAAAAGACAGACCAACAAGAGAAAGGCACAGACAATTATTTAATAAGTTTTGTGTGACAAAGAGTCTTTAGAAATGAAGGCACAAAGACATAGATGCTGGTATAATTTCTGCTTAGATTTGATGAAGACTGGACAGTTGTGCAGCAGTCTGATTAGACAAGGGCATAGCATGCAGTGATTATCCATGATGTGAAGCATTAGAAAGACTTCCAGATTCTTCTCTGAGTCCCTTATTTTGTGATAAAGGCATTTCTTTCCTCCAGGAAGGGCATCAATGGGATGGCTGTAGGACTGTTGGCCTAGTAAGCTGGGTGAATAGGGGCAAATCTATACCACATGATTGTATGTGTCAAGGAGCCAGGCACTGGATAGGACAATAGCTTTCTTTCCCTTCAAGGTCTCATCACTTTGTCTCTTAGAATGCTCTACGTCCCCTTAATCGCTCTCTCACTTCAAGGGCTGACCATGCCCTGTTCCTGGGATTGGTAGACTCTTACAAAGCCCATCTGCCATTTCTATTTCTTATAACACATAATTATGACATAGCATTCGTGTCTGAGTGTATACCATTCTATGGGAATGAAATAGTAACAACAGAAGAAAACCATCATCCAGAGGGGCCACATCTGTAGAAACACAGAAATGTGTGCACACAGCCCCAAACCCCTGACTATTGCCTTAGCTCAGCTGCTTCTGGGCTCCAGCTTGCTTGACATTACCAGCTCCCCTTCCTTCCACACTTGGTCTGGAAAAGTGATTCAGCGTTCACATTTACAGGCAAATCTCAAGCAGTTTTCAATCTAAAATGCCACATGTATTTACATGTATGCGCTTAAAAATTATTTAACATGTTTGAAACCATGACTCTTTTATTAGTGATTTTTTTTCTTTCCTTTTTAAGGGAGGCAATTTGACCACTGAAAGTTTCTGTACTTTGTCTTTAACTCCATTTCTCCCTTAGACACTGCAGGGTTCTTGTTTTGTTTTGTTTTTTAACTGTACAATTTTTGCGTAGCGTGATAGTTCTTTAAGAACATTTCAGTCATATTTTATCCAGACAGATTATATTCCTGAGTGCTTGAGAATCAAGTAGGGTACAGATCAATGGAATCTCAACTGAAGATGAGCTGTGCTACGACCTACAGACCACACATAAGGTAGGATTTTATCCAAATTTATGAGAAGTAGAGTAAAAATGTTTTAATCCTAGGATAACATTATAGGTCTTTAAGAGTAATATTACAAAGTTGAAATGAAGACAGAAGAGATTGGTAAGAGGAAGGCAGCAGACTTGATGATTTACCTTCAAAATCCACACTAAGGTGTTTCTCTTTGGCAGATCCACACTTATCTTTCTGTTTTATCTGTTTTCTCTACTGGAAAAAGATTTACAGAGCTGAATACTTCTCTTTATGGCCAGAGACACAGCAAATGTGATGTCATGCTCTTCTATAGGATAAGTAATGAAGCATTTTAGCTAACCTCTATAATGTCATTGTCCCATTGGTTCATGTGTGGGTATGTGACAAAATTCTGGCCAACAAGATAGGAGGAAATTTTGCTTTGATGGCTCATACCTATAAACTCAACATTTGGAAGGTAGAGAAACAGGAAGACCAAGAGTTCAAAGTCATGCTGGGCTACGAGAGAGTCTGTCTCAAAGAAAACAGAATCAAACCACAACAGACATCAACAGAAGACTAAACAAACACAAACAGACACTGTTCCATACACATACCAACCACACTCCCCCCTAATTGGCATGCTTTATTTTCTATAGCTCCATCATCACCCAATTTAATAAGAACTTTTCATTTTAAATAATCTGAGTTTTGAGACAGGGTCTTATTCTGTATCTCAGACCAGCCTGGAGCTCACTATATAGTCCATTTTATCCTCAAATCCATGTCACACCCCCTGTGAAAGCCTTCCTCAAGGCTTTTTTTTTCTTTTCTTTTTCTTTTTTTTTTTTGTTGTTGTTGTTGAGACAGGGTTTCTCTGTATAGCCTTGGCTGTCCTGGAACTCACTCTGTAGACCAGGCTGGCCTCGAACTCAGAAATCCGCCTGCCTCTGCCTCCCAAGTGCTGGGATTAAAGGCATGTGCTATTACTTCCCAGCTGCCCAAGACTTTCTAATGTCCTGTGGCCTCTACTTATGCAACCACCATGCTTTGAGTGAACCATATACATATACACATCATTGGGGACCTAGATTTCCTCAATTTCTCGTAAGCAGGCTTCCTTCCTCATGGAACAGGTGCTGTCACCTCCTGCACACCACATTGGAATAGGACAGAATCCTCACATCTTCTAAGATTCTCTCATTTGCAGGCAAGCAACTGCTTCCAAAGGGTAAAACAAATTCCACCCCATATACCTCCTTGACTTCTCTGGGCTAATATGCGTATATCCACACACTGACACATATACATAAATTACATAAATTTCTTCAAAAATGCAAAATAGCATGGCCTGGTTTTGTAAAGCAGACACATGAAAAAGACATTATTTATTGTACACCTAGTTTGTATCACTTATATCGTTGAACACTTCTTAAATCACCAAAATCACAATCTAAGGAAATAGATACTAGCTCCCCACATAAGGGAAACAAGGCTTGAAAAATGTAGGTAATATACTTTGTGCCCAATAGCTAGAAAAGAATTGAAAGTGACCCATTTTTATCTAGTTTGAATATCAATGTTCTGTGATATCCTTCTATAGTGTGTGTGTGTGTGTGTGTGTGTGTGTGTGTGTGTGTATGTTTTCCATAACAACTTGTTTAAAAATTGAGTAAATATACACAAGGGCCATTTCTTAACAAAACACTAGATAAACAAATAGCCAACAGGCATGTGAAACTCTCATTAAACTCATGGATAAAATAAAGTAAAATTAAAATGTTTTGTTTACTTTATACTAAAACAAAACCCTTAAGCAGCTGTACCCATAATGCATTATTAAAGATTATCATTTATCTGTACAAAGATTTATGTGCATTACAGTATTAAGTATAATAGTCAAAATGACCTAGTAATAGGCACTGGTTAAGTAAATTATATATAATACAATGATGGAGTATTATGTAGTCATTAAAATGACGTAAAAGATTATTTATGAGACATGAAAGTGATGAGGATATTATTACAAGAAAAATACAGGTTTTCAGATATGTACAACAGAATTCCAATAGTGTGTCAACAGGAACAAAGCCTCTTTGCATATGTCTTGATTTGAATCTTAAAATTATGGAAGAAAGTCAACTGTAATAATAATAATAATTATGCCTGCACAGAAAGATCATGGGTGATAATTTTCCATTTATGTATTTTAATATAAAACCAAATCAGATTATCAATCAGTACTCTAACCTCAGTGGCTTAAAATGATAGTAATTTATCATCCTGTAAAACAGCTGCATCGGCTATTGCACTAGAATCGCCTGGGATCACTCAGACACCTGTCACCTGAAGGCTCGCCTGAGGCTGGAGGTTCTGAGACAACCTCACTCCTTCTTGGCTGTAGACACTGACTCTTCCTTAGGAAGCTTTGTCAAGCCCTATGTACTAGAAGAAAAGACTCACATTCTCTTCAAAATGACCCCAGAAATCAACAGGGCAAAACCAAACACTCTAAGACCTAGCTTTCTGATCTTCATAGCATCATTTCTGTCCTGTTCTTTGGGTCAGAGAATCCCTATATCAGCATAGACTGAAGGGAATGAAGAAAGACACATTCTCTCTCTCTCTCTCTCTCTCTCTCTCTCTCTCTCTCTCTCTCTCTTGCAAGAGTGATAGCGGGGCAGGAGAACCTTTATTATAACACTGTGAAATCTAGCAACCTGATATAAAGTATAGTCAATTATTAACTACCTTTATCTCATTGAAAAAGGCCTTCTCAGGATCCTGTTTTGAACACAAATTAGGTCCCTCTCTAGATTTGTCTGAAATTTTCTGGAGTCTGATGACATCGCTCCACTAGGACTTTGTTATGCGCGGTGGTTCATTACTGTATCATTGTAGTTTATTATAAAAATTGAGATCATCATAGTGACATAGTACATGCTCTGCTAGTGTCTTGGGAGACATTCCGTCAATAGGATAAAGTGTCTTATATGTAGATTACCTTAGAGACGCATGCCTCTGTCCAAATGTAATAAGAACAAGGAAGAAACAGAGCTATTTTAGTTATTTTTAAATGAATCCCATGATGTTGATAATGGAGCTGGTAACCATGGCAGCGTTGATCTCCACATTTGGGTTGTCAGCCTTCTCCCTTGGTGGAGATGGAAGAGCCTGTTCCTGTGAGCATCAGCAATGCAAGTCTACACCTCAGCATCTTCCAAGTATGTACCATGATCAGAAGTGGAGCAGTTGGAACTATGGTACCTTACAACCCTCCAAGGTAACTGCCTACAGAACTGTGACTTTGATCTTGATGGTGTTGTAGGAAGGCATCCCCAGTGCCTAGGAAGTGGGCAGTGGGAAAGCTACTGAAGAAGTTTAGGTAACAATACACAGAGTGCTGGAATCACCAGGGTGGGGTCTTTTTAAGCCCCCACATTTCTGGATCCCACAAAAGATCCTTATTTTGATATGCATATGACTAGAATAATGGATCCTAATAAACTCTTTCAGGATAAGCCAGACATTCAAACAACTTTGGAAAAATTATGGTCTAAACACAGGATATCCAGAGGCTCAAACCAGTTTTGGAGAATATTGAAAAGAGGCTGATTTTCCTCTCATGACCAGATTGTTCCAAGATATTGCTGTGAGCTGGGCAGCATGGGATATATTTACTGACTCATTTTGCACAACTATCGCAACAATATGAGTTAAATGCAATTCTCTGGGTTCTAGTCGCCATTAACATCACTTTTTCACCCTGGAAAATATATTGTGTCTTTCCAAATCTGACTTATAAGATGACTCCAGCAATATCACCTTTGGTAAAGTGAGGATGGCCTATAACTGGGTTGCCTTAGCAACAAATAGGATTGAACATTAACAATTGAATCCAGATGGCCATTATAGACAGACAAGAAAACAGTCCCTGCTCACTTTGGAATGTGTCCACCATCCAGTAGTACATCAACCTACAACAGTGTCTTAAAGCATGTCATGTCTCCTCTACCTCTAGTCAGAGCCATAGATACAGCATATCTTGGGTTATATTACATGCTGTCTTTATTAATGAGACAACAGGGCAGAGTACAACAGATCACTGCCATCTTAGCAAAATGCTGGAATTTGATTTACATATATCACTCAAATCATATGAGACTCATATATGGCTTCCCCCTTCCCAGTAAGAATGGATCTAGACAGACACAATTGATTGATCGATTCATTTATTCAAATATTTTTTTATCAGAGTCCCTTTTTTCCTGGTCCTGTGCAAGATTCTCAGGATAATTGTGATGGCTACAATTTCTGCCCTCAAGGTGTTCCGCCAGGAGAGCAGATGGTATTTAAATTCCTGCTGTGTTTGAGAAGAATTTCAGAAAGATATTCACAAGAAGAGAAGCCACATAATGACAGGACTACCCCGTTCAGAGAGAGTCAAAAAATGCAACCTCAAGGGACTAAATATTATTGGATATGGGATACTGGAAAAGCAGAATCAATGTAGAAGGGGGTATCGTTATAAAGAAATGGTGTTTGCAAGGGCCCAAACTAGATATTTTTTATGGTGTACTAAGGCCATGACAAGGATGCTGCCATGATCAAGGATGGAAACAGCAAAAGGTGACTGGCAAGTCACATTAGGTGTTCAAGCTAGAGAGAAGAAAACAACCAAGGGATTTTGAGCAGGTAGAGTTGGTAGCAACTATGCTGGGCTATTTCTGTAGTTGAGGCAAAGCTTAACAGATGAAGTTATAAGAGATACTTGGTAAGGAGGTGGATGTGGGATGTGAGAGAGACAGTGAAGCCTAAGATACAACCACCACAACTTTCTGGCTCAAGAGTATAGTTTCTACTTTTTATCAGGACAGGAATTTAAGAGCAGAAGTTTAGAAGAGCAGATTGGCTGACTCACGTTTCAGCTTAGGATAACTCAAACATAAATGTTAAAATACTAAGTAAATTAACCTTTATTTAAAAGCATTATCAGGTTTGGCATTTTAATGTATCATAGGTTTAATTTCTCAGGAACTTAATGATTTCTTCCTCTATTCCCTCAGTCTGAATACCATCACTTCCGAACACTCCCTGCTAAGACGACATGTAAGAAAGTTCATCAGAATCAAGCCAACACTTGATGTAAACCCTGGCAGGGTAGTAAGAAGCCTGGTAAGTGGAGAAAGTGGTGAGAGTGTAATATTCATACAGTAAGAAGTCATTTTTGAAATGTTTCTCCTAATTTGTTTTACTGTAATAGAGATCATGCAAAGAGAATATATTATTTCTACACTGTTTTATAGTTAAGAGAACCATTTACATATGTACATACACATAGATAATACCAAGCAATGATGGGAGTCAGCTGGATCAAATACCATACAGGAACATAGATAAGTCTCCCTGAACTCTAACCCTTTAAAGAATAGCAGTGAGTACTACCACTGTGGTACTTACGGGCTATAATGCCAGTGTCCAGCACTGTCTTAAGGATAGCGGGTTAGGAGGTCAGGCAGCATGCTATCAGTGTCAAGGCTGGTGAACACACATTTTGTCTTGGGACAGCCATATCCTTTGTGATATCCTGTATGATCTCATTCCAAACAGGCTAAGAACAATTAGGAGAAGATGGGATACAGAATGGCACATTATTCCAAGTAAAGGATCATAGCGTAGAAGAAAAAAAAAAGAGAACTGAGGACTGAATGACACCAGGTATTAGAGGAGACAGAGAGAGTATCAAGGGGACAGAAAGAAAGGTAAGGTCGTGAGTCCATGTCTCAGTTTCTCACGTTAATGCTGGTTTTCGCACAGCCTCCCTGCCTTAGACTTGGGGTCTATCCCATGCTTTCCAGGAAATCTCTCTCTTGATTAAACCAGGTGGAATGGGTTTCTATTATTCTGAACTATCCATGCCTGGGACAAAACAGATGAGGGTCTATTTTCAGATAATTGGGCCCAAGAGGCAGGAGACAAGCATGCAACCAACATATTTGTGGGAAATGCAGAGATTTATATGCTCATTTTCAGAAAAATGTCCTATTTGCCTCTGGAAGATGAAGCATTACAAACAGAAAAAGGGAAACTGTGTGGAAAAGCCAAAGATTCTAGTATTAACCTAGTTCAGAGCAGGATCTAGTCTGACCCAATGACCTATATCCAATTATATACAGTCTCCATGAAATGGTGGGGTTCAAGCACACAAGAAGGGTGACTCACATTTCTAACAATGCAAGTGTGATAATAAAGTGTGCTGTGGGTTATAGGCCATTTAATCTTAGAAACCTACATGGTTTGTCATCATCTATTACCAATAGTGCCTGTGCTTTGGCTCTGGAGGGCTGTGGTGTGCATGTTTATGTACATGTATGTGTTCATGTATGCAAGTGATGCTCTATTTACTCACAAGTGTGTAGGTGTTAGAAATATGGCTTCATCATATAAATCAAGGAATATGAAAATACTTAGATACAACAGTGATGTAGTTTTAACATTTTTGTCTCATTATTAGGTATATATGGTACAGAATTCAGGAAATATATCCAAGAAGAGGAAAAAAGTCTCAGTTTTATTGCCCAGGGTAGCAACTCCATATATTCTCCTCTGGTAGCTCCTCACCTCACTCTCCCCTTTCCTGGTCTTTCATACATAGTTTCAGTCACTCGTGACACAAATTTTTGGTACATATGACTTATGTTACATGGTACTTATTGTTGCATAAATCTGCAATCTTGACACTTGAATCACATTATAAATGATTTCAATTATTTTGTGATATTTCATCATGAGCAAGTATTAAGTACCTAGCTGTTTTTCTATTTTCACATTTCTAAGTTGTTCTAAACTGGTTGGTTGTGTAAATGAGTGTGTTTTAAAAGTTGGGCTTTAAATTTTTTAGGGTGCCACAGATACACAATTTTCTCAACAGCTTCATAGAAGGTGGTACATGGATCCTAGGTTTCATATTTGTTATTGAAGTATTTCTTTTCTGGTGATATATGGGTTAAGATATTTGGTATCATGCTTAAATTTTAGTGTTAGAGAAGTCAGTTTCTTTTTATTCAAATTTTAAGACTCTGAGTCTTCAGTTGACCCCCAAGGCCCATCAGTATGCAAACATACCAAGTACTTTGTGACTACTTGGCTAGTTACCAAGTCTTCAGAGTCCTGTAGAGAAGTGAGCTACTGGTACAGGTGATCTGTTTTTATCATTTGACATAAGGAGCCATTCTGTTGCCCTTGGTACCTATAGCAATACTAGATTTTGCATGTCCTTTGGATAGGAGTCCACCTCTTCATCATTCCAAGCCATCTGGGATTTTGCCTCACTATCAAAACCTACTTTGGAGCCCCATCCTGAAACCCAGATTAACAAGGACTCTTGAGTTCATGTGGGCTATTCTCTTTACATTCAGACTTAGAGCTATTCTCTACCTAACTCTACCAACAGAGGGTGACTATTCACTGAACACAGTTGTGGGCATAATGTTTGGCAAAGCTCTCCCCTCAGCCATGGCCATGTGTATGATTAGTGGCTACTGGAACATAGGTGGAAAGGTTCATCTGATTTCAATTCTGGCTTAAAAGATATATGTGGAATCCATCACTCTTTTTCACTTATAGATGTCCCATCAGATCCTGCCAAGCACTGAAATTTCATGAGAAATCAAGAAGATGCCAGAAAGAACTCAGGACCTTGCACTGAGTGAAGAAGTAACCTCCACACACCTGTCAGCACTCAACCAACTATTATTAGAAAACAGGACCTTGTTGTTGTTGTGATTTGGGGCCCATGTTAAGTGAGCTAGGTTCATAGTTTCATAGAAAATGATTCAACCAAAGTGAACTTGAAGTATTTGGCCTATTAGAGAGAGGCCATATCCATCAAATTCAAGAGGTATGACTTTGGACAACTTTTGAGAGGGGGCTCCATGTTCAACTTCTTAGAACAGCAAGTCTCTTCTCCATGGCTTGAAGAATGTCTCTAGATCTAACGTTTATAGGAAAGATCTAAAGTAACAAGAAACTTTCAACCACAGGGGATGAAGAACACATTGGTAACTGATAACTTGGATAATAAATGTAAGAGCACAAGAGCCAAAAATTACCACTAATATGAAGAAAGTTTGGTAAATTCAGCTGAGCGTGAGATTTTAATCTTTTCAGCAGTTAAAAAGCATTTTTATATTTACACGTTGCAGATAGAATAAAAATGAATATGCATATAAAGTTTGTTGTGTTCAACGTGAAATACTCCCATATGTTCATGTGTTTGAGTACTTGGTCCCCAGCTGATGGTACTGTTTAAGGATGTTGCAGACCCTTTGGGAGATGGGACCTTGCTAGAGGAAGTGAGTCACAGAGGGTAGTCCTTGAGGTTTTATAGCTTGTTTCTACTTTCTGTCCATCCTCTGCTTCCGGAGTGTGGGAGCAAATGTGAACAGCCAATAGTGGGTGAAAGCTCTAGTTAGGTATCATCTGGAATTTTCCATGTCCAATAAGATATGGGAGTATTATCTTCAGCATTCGGGGCCTTACCATCAGCTCTTAGAGAACAACCAATAGCCTTGGCAATAGCCTGAGTTATTTGGGGGTTTCCATGAGGCCCTTTTACCCAACAACTCAATTAGATGTAATCCACTTATGGCACTGAATGTTTCATTTGGTGATGAGAACTGTCTAGTTGGGGCCTTATCTCTCTTGTTATTTGGTGACTCCATTTTGATTTCTTTCATATAAATATAGTATGTATTTAGGAAGCTTCTACAGTAGTAGGTTTCCACATGACCCATCAAATGTCCCTTAGTAATAGTAGTCACAACCTGTATCCCTTCCCTTTCCCTCTTCTTCCAGAATATATCACATGGAGAAGAAATTGCTTTCAATAAAAATCATAGATAAATAAATTGCAGATTTTCTAGGCCTGGGGGTTATCTAGAGGGATACTGGTATCAGAGATAAGGCTCTTGTATGTGCACATTGAACACAACAAAATGTTAATTGAGGAATGCAGTGTCTTATAATTAATAAAATTATTTGATATAATGACAAAAAGAAGGAGGAAGAGGAGGGTCAGAAAGAGAAGGAAGAAGAGGAAGAGGATATAAAAGGCTACCATGCCTTCCCCATCTGCTGACATGTCTTATTCTCCTTTTATTGTCTGTGTCCCTATGACACTAAGCTTAAAAAATTCCTTCCTCTCCTACGTTGCTTTTGTCAGAGTGTGTTGTCACAGCAGTGAGTGAGTAACTAAGACAGAGATCAAGGAAAGAATCACATTATGCAACAAAGCATCATTTAGGAGAACAGTGATCATTTTAACTGAATATACACTGAATTGAATATATTCATAAATTTTCTTTCCCTCCCCTCTCTCTCCCTCTTGTCCCCTCTCTCTCTGTCTCTCTCTATCTCTGTGTGTGTATATATGTTTAAATTTCTTATTTCAATACAATCGATTACAGGAGCAATTTTACAAGTCACATTTTGAATCATCCCATGGTCATACCTTTATTTTTTTGCACGTGAATAAACTTTATCCTAAGTCTATAGACCTGAGATCATATAGAAGAACCCACAGACAATGGTGAACTAAATGCAAGAAATGAAGAAAAATTTTTCATGCCCAAAGACCTAAAAGCAGCACCAGGGAAATGTGATTCAAGCATTTCAAAATTACATATTAAGGAAAAATAACAAAACAAAATCAGGAGGCTACACAAACTTAAAACACTAACAAATAATACAGAGGCATTAAGACATAAAACTGGCCTTTGAGAAAAAATGAATCTTTGCTGGAACAAATAAAGACAAAGAATGTAATATAAAATATTAAAAAGAAAAGGACATTGTAACCACAAGTAGGAAAGAGATTAAATGCATTTATAATTTTAAAGAGATTTTTATGTATAACCCCAGAGCAACAAATTTGGAAACTAGAGAGAAATGTTTTTCCTGAGACAAAAAAGGAAATAAAATTCAATCAAGAAGATGAAAAACCACAGAACAAGTTTAAAAAAATCATTGAAATATCTTTCACCAACTCCCATCAAATCTAGATCCTGTTTTTCCAGCTTACTTAAGATATATCTTTTAAAGAAAGCAACTCTAATTATTAGTATGTGGATAATATGTAAATCCTTATTCGTGTGTGAATAATATGTAAATCTTCTCAGTCCATTTAAATCAAAGCTTCTTTATTCATTTATGCATCAAAGATGATCTTAAGATATGACACAAACAAAACAGAAAATTAGATGAGACATCAGTTCTGTTTTATGAAACAGATGGAAAATATTAAACAAAGGACATTTGTCAGCACATCAAAAGGATAAACCATGACTAAGCAAGAATTGCTGCAGGAATGGATAGCAATCAGCAGATATATTACCCCACTTGCATCACAACCAGAGAGTAATAAGCAAAGCCATATGGTTGAATCAATAGACACTGAAATGACGTGTCATTGAGCCACCTTCTTCCTTCACTCCAGTAACTGACACCAAAGCTTTTGTCTGGAGAGGTACCAGACTTAGACAAGAATGTACTGTACCCAACTTAGGGTAGGGCTTGTGACCTACATCTGAGCCAATCAGTATATTATATTCCCCCTGGTTAGAATGCTTTCTGGATTCAGAGATGAGCCCAGGACAGCACTGAGGTGAGTGAAATGCAGGGCCATTTTTCAGGAATCCTAAGGACACCAGCTCTTTCCCTAGCCCTGGATTTGAAATGAATTACATGGGTTTGTGAATTGCTGCAGCCCCTTGGGTGTCCACAGTGACAGTCTGTAAGAGTTATCAGACATTGGTGACCTAGTTTGAGACCTTCTATCAAGTTGGCCCTCTGCCAACATATCCTGTTGTAAAAGCTTAGGCCAATTTGAGTCAAGAGCGCTTGGTTATTTGTCACAGAAGTCTTCTTTGATGTATTTGTCAAGATAAACTAGGTAAAATCCAGTAAATACATTTAATGAAAACTTTAACTAAAACAGGGATTGAAGGTCATTGAGAATTAAAAAAAGACTTTTAAAAAGTCTTCAGTAAACGTCAGGTTTAAGATGTAAACTATTGAAGCTGTTTTAAAGTCATGATGAAAGAGATAGGCCATCATTTCTATTTCTATTTTGCATTATTCTCCTGGCTTAAGCCAATGTATTAAACAATAAGTAAAATATTCAGGAAAATACAGAAACAGAATATATATATATATATATGTGTGTGTGTGTGTGTGTGTGTGTGTGTGTGTGTGTGTGTGAATGTGTTGGTAATTTGTATAATTATAAACTTAGAAACTTAGAGATAGCCTACAAAACTATTAGAATTTATATAGCAATGGTTTACTTGGCTAGAATTGGTATAAATAGAAAATGCATGGCAATGATCCAAAATAAGAATAAAGGATTTCCATACATTTGAATGAGAAGACTAATATATCACTATATTGTAAATATATCAATACTTTTGACATCAATACATGGACGGATCAGAATTTCATTCAGAATCTTAATGATTTTCTTTTAGAAGAGTAACTTCCAGGTGATATTAAAGGCTATGTGAAACAATCTGTGTATAAGGCTACCTAGAAAGCTATGGAAAGTAGAGAGAGACACCATTTCTCTTTAAAGTGACAATAAAAATATATTGTCTGCCCAAGAACAAGTAGTAATTCAGTGGAACAGAATAGAAATTTCAGGATTCTATGACTACACAATAACTAGAATGCAATTTTAACTCAGCTGAATCCATGGACACTTTTACTTGAGAAAGATTTATAAATATATAAGATGATCTTTTCTTGAGACACTTAAGAAAAATATTTATTTTGCAAATAGCAAAATTAGGAAATGTATTTAGGGAATCTTGAAGGTATAAAAGTAAAATAGCTCCCCTTTCTTTTGATGGAAAACTGGATCCTTTGTGTTAAATCTTGAAATCCTTATTTAGTGTTAAGAATATATTATTTACCACCTATACACTGAGTGATCACAGAACGAAACCCAATAAAAGAATTGGAGATGTAACTCATGGATCTGATGACTTGTTTAAAATCTCGAGGCCCTTGGTTTTATTCCCTAAACTACAAAACACACAGTATTAAAGATCAATTCAATCAATGATCTTTCAATCATGAAAGAATAAGACAAAAGATCTGCGTGATCATCTTCATCTGCCTTACTGCTGTAACAGAAGACTGGGAACTGGGTAATTTATAAACAAGAGAAATGTGTGACTTCATAGTAGTACAAGCTGGAAGTTCAGGATGAAGGTGGTGTGCCTGGAATGGGGGGGGGGCTACTCTTTTATTCCATGTATGGCTCTTCTTGTTGAGTCCTCACATAGAAGCAGGAGCAAACAGCTTTCTTCATATCCCTTTCGTAAGTGCTGATCATGAGATAAGAACACTTCACGACTCGCCTCTGGAAGGCTTCACCTCCCCGCTGTCACATCAATGACTAAGTTTCAACATTTGAGTGTGGAGAGATACATTGAAACCATACCACTGATAGATCTGATCTAGCAAATCTCAACTGTCTTTGAACTGTAACAGCACAATGAAACGGACTGAAATCAAGAGTAAGGTCACATGAAAGCATTCGTTACCTGTACGAACTGAGGCTTTAACCATTTCTTATGCTATAAAGGCATTAACAGGCTGCTGGAAGTCATTTAATGAAAGATGAGAGAATGTGAAACTGTGGAATCAATTGCTATTTACATGAAAGCATCCTTCTGTAGCATAGTAAAATGGAAAATAATAATACTGTTTTTATCACAACACTGAGGTTATATCTTATTTTGTTATCTTATTTAGCTTCAGAATAAAACAAAATGAAAGGAAACAGAAGAGAAACAAGAATTCAAGTTAGAGGATCACTGATTTCTTTATTTCAGTGTTGATCTTGGCCCAGGGACCGAAGCCTGCCTTCCTTTATTTTCACAAGTAAAGTATTATTAAAATACAGTGACACACATTTGTCATTTAGTGTCTTCAGCTGCCATCACGATCCTCCTAGGTGGCTATAAAGAAAACTTGTTTAATTCTAAAGACAGACCAGACAATAACTACCTGAGACTTGGTAAGTTTAAAAACAATTATAAATATAGAAATACACAAACAAATACAATCAAAATTTGATTCAAAGGAGTCAAAATCACAGTTAGTTCTAGAAATTTCAGAAAAGCATAACTATGGTCTCATCCAAAAACGTTAAGTTTTGCTGCCACAACTGAGTATTGTGTTGCCTCATTACAACCAAAAGAGTGGAGATAAATTATTGACAACATGTAAACCAAAACATTGATGGGAAAGGCATAACGATTCTTAGACAAGAAGGAAGCAAAATTCACAAAGGAGAAGTTAGGAGAAGAATACATTAAGAATAATACTCAAGGTTGTTAAAACAAAGCCTCATCGCAGGCAATAGCACACACAAACTAACAACTGATAAGATGACTGGGAATATAAAATATATAGGTGCACATGGTAACCATGCTACATAAAGTAGCACAAGGATGCCCAGCACTGGAAGTGCAGAAAGCAAAGCAGAGAATAGAAATCTGCAAAGCTGCAACTTTACTTGAAATTTGATAGAGTAAACAAGAGAAAAATCATTAAGTTTGAGAAGACCGGAGCAAAGCTAGAAACCAATTGCACCTAATTAATTTTAAGTGACTCCACCTGCCAATGGTAGAGTCTGCTGCTTTTCAAGTGCATTGAGCAAAGTCACCCAGAGAAACAGTATACAGTCCTACAATCCAAACTTGATGAATCTAAAAGAAACATGATCAGGTAGGATGTCATTTCTGACTATGATGTACTTCCAAGTAAAAAGCAACAAAAAAGGTACATCTGGAAAGTCTATCTGTATTTAAATTCTTCATACAAATGTTACTTATAATCCATAGACCAAAGAAAAAGATAAGAGGGAAATGAGAACGTATTACATTTTTGGAAATGGACATTCAGGTGACCTAACTATGCCTAATATAGTTATATAGTAATATAACTATGCCTAATACAGTCAAAGTAGTATCTAAAGGGAAACTGATATTATACAATACTCATAGGGAGAAACTAAAATAAAACCAAGAACTGGAGAAGTGGTTTAATGAAAGAGCTTTTAGGTAGCATATACAAGCTCCAGATCTTCAGAGGTAGAAACGGAGACAGAGAAAGATTTGACAACTATGTGAAGCTTTCAGGAGAAAAAAAAATAGGAAAAAAGCCCCACAGGAAAAAGAGGCAAAAAGAAAGAGATACAAAAGAATTACAATTGAAAATAGACAATGAAGAAAATTATAGGAAAAAACAAATCTAAGAGCTGATTATTTGAAAGATTAACACAGCCTGACAGGTGTCAAGACAGACAGACAAAAAAAGGAAAGAGGGACAGTAGGAATCATTCACATGAATAATATAATAGGGAACATTATGAGAAATGACTGGGACATCACTAGAAAGGGGGTATCTCAAGTGTCGTATGCTCATACATTTGATAGCACTCACTCATAGTGATAAATAAACAACAAACTTCCTGGTCATCTGAGGACACTGCATATCAATAAAGAAGAAAGGGGTTATCTGGGAAGAGGAGGGAGCCAACAGGAGTGGGGGAGGGGGTCAGGTTAGTGGTGAGTGAACAAGGTCAATGTACATAATGTATGTGCACGAACATGTCACAGTGGTGTACCCAACAATAGTTTGGGGACATCTACACTTTCTGACATGAAGAGTTAGAGTCAGGGAGGATAAGAGATGGAGATGGGATGCTGTGATGGAAAAGCAGGAAAAGGACTTATTGGAGAGGAAGAAAAAGGTGCCAGTGAAAGGGGGCAGAGAGGAGGAACAGAACAATGAGAATAATCACATCTATGTATGAAATTGTCACAGCAAAATCACTTACGTTGTATGCCAACCAAAATTTAATTCAAAATTAATGACAATTAACAAAGAAATGTCATAATGAAACTCAATAGTCTGTATAATCAATATATATTAATGATTTTTTTTTTTAAGAATTTAGTGACCCACCACTATTTGGATTTAAGGCTCACTCCATTTCAGAAAATGAAACCATATCTGACACTACTAAAGCAGTCAAGAACCTGAGACTAATAGGTCGCCAGCCTATGGAAGTCTGATACTTTTATTCTGATAAGTGAATATAGCAGTAAAGTGACTCCTAATGACACACTGTTATACCCAGAGATCTTAGCATAATCACTAAGCTCCCATCAGTGAAGCAGCCTCTTGTAGTAGATGGTAATTAACAGAGACCCACAACTGGATGATGTGTAGAGAGTGAAAGGCTTGGCAGAGCTCAGCCCTAAATAGAATGACTTTATCAAATTCCTTCCCTCAAGGCTCAGGGATCTCTATGAAGGGAAGAGTGGGAAGACTGTAAGAGCCAGAAGTGGTGGACTCCAAGGAAACAGGATCTTCTAGACATGACAGGGTAGACACACATATGAACTCACAGAGATGTTGGCAGCATGTACAAGGCCTGCACAAATTCAAACCAGACAAATCCCAACACGAAGAAGGGGAAGTAGACACAAAGCCCCATCCCTAACCAAGAAGCTATTTCCAACTGATACCTTCTGGGAAAAGAAAAGCCTTGTTCTCTGATGGAGTGGTGCCGTGTACATCAGCCATGCTCCAGAGCAGACCTGTACCCAGGAGTGTCTGCTTTTTGTTTTACTCTGGTATTTTTTTGTCTTTTGAGGCTTTTTGTTTTGTTTGCTTTGGGTTGTTTTTGTTTGTTTGTTTTCAAAGAGAGAGAGAGAGAGAGAGAGAGAGAGAGAGAGAGAGAGAGAGAGA
>JANHMN010000002.1:222396394-222423077 GCA_030674055.1 Rhabdomys pumilio
AGAGAGAGAGAGAGAGAGAGAGAGAGAGAGAGAGAGAGAGAGAGAGATGAAGAAGTTGGGCAAGTAGAAAAGATCTGGGTGGAGGTGGGTGAGGGGAAAGAATATGATAAAATGTATTATATGAAAAATTTAAACAATAATAACAGCAACAGAATTCAGTATTATGAAGAAGATTTAACTTCCAAGTTTAAAGACAGGCATGAGATCCAAACAGTATCTTTGAGGAAGATGTAGAGAAAATATGTAAGATAAGTGCATGAAATAGCTCTAGCATTCTCATTCACCAGGGACACTGATATGAGACCTCAACCATCCATTTACTCCTGACTGGCTCACATACAGACAGAGTCAAAGTGAGAGGGGGAAGATGGAGCAAAGACATCAGCAGCATGGAAGGCCACCGGGACCCTTGTTTATGGCTGCTGGGGATGCAAGCGACACAAATGTTTCAGAGAAAAATCCAGCAGATTCCTAATGTGTGGGAAAAATACGGCTGGGGAATCCAGGGTTCCTCCTGACATGTTGTGGGTAGTGGGCTGGGAACGTTCTGGGTTCCTCCAGCTGGAAGTTAGGCCTGGCTGCTCATTAACTAAAAGCCTCTCCATGGTTCCTCACGGTCACGGCACGGCCCCAACACACGAGGAAGTCCTTGGGTTTCCAAAACTGGTTTATTGGTATGGCGGATGGTGGATGGATCTGGATTCATACCCCACAAAACCCAGGCCATGCCTGAGTTAAAATAGGGAGGGGAAAAGGGGGGAGGGGCTGGGGAGGAATGTTTAGTCGGCTCCACCCTCTGGTCTTCAGGTACCTCATTAGTATGCAAATCTCTCTAGGGCCTGGGGGCCTGTTTATCATGCCCACCACCTGTACATGACTGAAAGGTGGAGATTAGGCCGCATGTCAGGAACCTGGGTTCTGAGGACATGGCCGAACCCACAACCCAAGAACCAGGATACCCTTCCATGGCCCAACACTAATGAGTCAAACATAAAGCATAGATGAACACTCAAACACTTGTACATAAGGACTCAGATCAGTTGGCTTCACAGTAAACAAATGAATTCAGTCATGAATAAATGAACTGTGGTACATTTGTACAATGGGCAATGACTCAGTGATAAACAACATAGTGTGTACATGCTGAACAGCCTGAGTAAACCCTGTGATCTCTATGGCCTAGGAAAGAAAAACATTGAAAAAGTATCATACAGAGGGATACCATTCAAGACACTTTCGAAAGAGAAAAACTTTAGGGACAGAAATCAGGGCAGTGGCCATTTCTAGGGCCAGAAAGAGGGAGGGGTTGACTACAAAGGCATGAGGAACATTTATGGATGTTACAAATACTTTTTATGTTGGTGTTGGTTGCACTTCTTCAACTTTATACTGAAAATAGAGATGACTGTATCCCATGATAAACTGCCCTCTTATGAAAGTTACATTTTTTACAACAATGGCTTGAAAAACTTAATTTAAAAACATACCCACAAAATTATTTATGAGACAACAGCACCTAAACCTCACAAAGACCCAACAAAGAAAGAGAACTACAGACCAATCTCTCTTACGAATATTGATGTGAAAATACTCAATAAAATTCTCGCAAACTGAATCCAAGAACACATCAAAACAATCATCCATCATGATCAAGTAGGTTTTATCCCAGGAATGCAGGGATGGTTCAATATTTGGAAATCCATTCATGTAATTCACTATATAAACAAACTCAAAGGAAAAGAAAAACACATAATCATCTCACTAGATGCTGAGAAAGCATTTAACAAAGTTAAACATTCCTTCATGTTCAAAGTCTTGGAAAGATCAGGAATTCAAGGCCCATACCTAAACATAGTAAAAGCAATATACAGCAAGCCAGTAGCCAACACCAAACTAAATAGAGAGAAACTTGAAGCAATCCCACTAAGATCAGGGATTAGACAAGGCTGCCCACTCTCACCCTACCTATTCAATATAGTACTGGAAGTCCTAACCAGAGCAATTAGACAACAAAAGGTAGTCAAAGGGATACAAATAGGAAAGGAAAAAGTCAAAATTTCACTATTTGCAGATGATATGATAGTATACTTAAGTGACCCTAAAACTTCCACCAGAGAAATCCTAAACCTGATAAACAACTTAAGTAAAGTGGCTGGATATAAAATTAACTCAAACAAATCAGTAGCCTTCCTGTACTCAAAGGATAAACAGGCTGAGAAAGAAATTAGGGAAATGACACCCTTCACAATAGTCACAAATAATATAAAATATCTTGGAGTTAATCTAACCAAGCAAGTGAAAGATCTGTATGAAAAGAACTTCAAGACTCTGAAGAAAAAAATCAAAGAAGATCTCAGAAGATGGAAAGATCTCCCATGCTCCTGGATTGGCAGGATTAATTTAGTAAAAATGGCCATCTTGGCGAAAGCAATCTACAGATTCAATGCAATTCCCATCAAAATTCCAAATCAATTCTTCATAGAGATAGAAAGAACAATCTCCAAATTCATTTGGAATAACAACAACAACAACAAAAAAACCAAGATAGTGAGAACTATTCTCAACAATAAAAGAACTTCTGGGGGAATCACCATCCCTGACTTCAAACTGTACAACAGAGCAATAGTAATAAAAACTGCATGGTATTGGTACAGAGACAGGCAGGAAGATCAATGGAATAGAACTGAAGATCCAGAAATGAACGCACACACCTATGATCACTTGATCTTTGACAAAGGAGCAAAAACTATACAGTGAAAAAAAAAGACAGCACTTTCAACAAATGGTGCTGGCTCAGCTGGAGGACAGCATGTAGAAGAATGCAAAATCAATCCATTCTTATCACCTTGAACAAAGCTCAAGTCCAAGTGCATAAAGTACCTTCACATAAAACCAGATACACTGAATCCAAAAAAAAGAAAAAAAAATGTGGAGAAGACCCTTGAATACATAGGCACAGGGTAAAAGTTCTTGAACAGAACACCAATGGCTTATGCTCTAAGATCAAGAATTGACAAATGGGACCTCATAAAATTGCAAAGTTTCTGTAAGGCAAAGGACATTGTCAATCAGAGAAAACGGCAACCAACAGATTGGGAAAAGATCATTACCAATCCTACATCCAATAGAGGGCTAATATCCAATATATACAAAGAACTCAAGAAATTATACTTCAGAAAACCATATAACCCTATTAAAATGGGGTACAGAGCTAAACAAAGAATTCTCAACTGAGGAAACTCAAATATCCAAGAAGCACCTAAAGAAATGTTCAACATCCTTAGTCATCAGGGAAATGCAAATCAAAACAATCCTGAGATTCCATCTCACACCAGTCAGAATGGCCAAGATCAAAAACTCAGGTGATAGTAGATGCTGGCGAGGATGTGGAGAAAGAGGAACACTCCTCCATTGTTGGTGGGATTGCAAGCTGGTATAACCACTCTGGAAATCAGTCTGGTGGTTCCTCAGAAAAAGGTCACAGCATTACCTGAGGATCCAGCTATACCACTCCTGGGCATATACTCAGAAGATGTTCCAACATATAATAAGGACATATGCTCTACTATGTTCATAGCAGCCTTATTTATAATAGCCAGAATCTGGAAAGAACCCAGATGTCCTTCAACAGAGGAATGGATACAAAAGATGTGATACATTTACACAATGGAGTATTACTCAGCTATTAAAAATAATGAATTCGAGAAATTCTTAGGTAAATGGATGGAACTAGAAAATATCATCCTGAGTGAGGTAACTCAATCACAAAAGAACACACATGGTATCTACTCACTGATAAGTGGATATTAGCCCCAAAGCTTGGAATAGCCAAGATTCAACTCACAAACCACATGAAGCTCATGAAGAAGGAAGACCAATTGTGGATGCCTAGGTCCTACTTAAAAGGAGTAACAAAATACTCAAGGGAGCAAATATGGAGACAAAGTGTGGGACAGAAACTGAAGGAGGGGCTGTCTGGAGACCATTCCACCTGGGTATCCATCCCATGTGCAGTCACCAAAGTTAGACACTGTGTGGATGTCAGGAAGTACATGCTGACAAGAGCCTGATATAGCTGTCTCCTTAGAGGTCTGCCAGAGTCTGACATATTCAGAGGCAGATGCTCACAGCTAACCACTGATCTGATCAAGGGTTTCCCAATGGAGACATTAGAGAGAAGACTGAAGGAGCTGAAAGAGTTTGTGGCCCCATGAGGAGAGCAATAATACCAACCAACCAGAGCTCCTCAGGGTCTAAACCACCAGCCTGGGAGCACATAGGGAGGGACCCATGACTCCATTTGTACATATAGGGGAGGATGGCCTTGTTGGGCATAGGTGGGAGAGGAGATCCTTGGTCCCAGGAAGGCCGAGTGGGGCGGAATTTGAGGGTGGGGCGGGGGGAGTGGGGGGTACGTGGGGGCACATCCTCATAGAAGCATGAGGAGGGGGGATGGGATAGGAGGTTCCTGGGTGGTGGTGGGAATGGGGTAAGGGGATAAAATCTGAAATGTAAATATAATATCCAATAAAAATATTAAAAAAAGAAACAACAGCAAATCATCAGAAAGAAAGATGAACTTAAAGTGATACATGACATTAATATTTGCCTGATTTTATCACTATTCTTTTGAAAAACCTTAATGAGTGTCCAATAAGCAAACAAACAAAAAACCCTAAACAAACAAAAAATACGAATTAACAAAATTTTCCTGAAAGGCAAATGGAAAGCTCAAACAAATCCACCATACACAATAAACACAAACACGTATGTCAGTCACATCACAGGACAGCCCTTCAATCTTTTATATCGACTTTTCTGAGGGCATAGTTACAGCCCTTTAAACATAAAAACTCACATGATTCCTACAACAGTGAGATGGTGCTGAGACAGATAATGGGACAGTCAATTTAGAAAACCCTTGTAAAGTCAGTCCAATGGGCTCAGTAGACATTTGCAAAAGCTGGCTGAAAATATGCCTCAGCCAAACATAGTGTAAGTATGAGGATGTAAAACTTCAAAATTAAATTCCGTTTAACTGAGCAGCCTAAGAGAATAACACTGCATGGCAATTTGAGGAGACTTATTTTGGTTATATGAGATGGTTGGGTGCCAGGAAACGTGTCACCGTCTCTCATCACATTAAAAAGTTGAAGAGACAATGTCCTGATCATTTCTGATCTCATTGCTTGATATGTTTCCCACTCCCATGAGGCTCTGTATGCCAACCTCCTCTGCAGATGGCATCCCTCTGAGAAGCAGCCTTCTCAGATGGACTGTGTTCTTTGAAAATTTGGCCCACGCTAGCCAAGGACCATCACTTTCTGTGAAGGGAGAGACTTTATTTCCTGCCTTCACTATTCACCAAATATTTGCTAGATGAATATCAATAGATGCCTTTCTGAAAAAGCTTTTAAAGAAATTCAGCATCCATCCCTGATAAAAGGTTTGGTAAAATGGAAATAAATGACTAGTTTTTAACATGATAAAAGAAAAAGCTATCTCATATTTAAATCTTCCCCTCATGCTTAATGTTGAAATAATCCAAGCATTTTCCATTAGATTCAGGACAAGAGGAAATGTCCTCTATTCCAGATATAATTGCCAAAGCAATTAAACTAGAGGTTGATATAAAAGGCACTCTTATTGTTAAAAAAGAGATTTATAAAAAAATCATTATTGTTTGCAAGTCAGCCATAGTGAAACAGCTGTAAAACATATTAGAAAAGAACTGGAGGCATTTACCAAAATGGCTGGTTATAAAATTAATATAAAATGCTAATAGCTTCACAAAATAAACAAGAAATGCAACGGAAATAACAATCAATTTGAAAATGTAGATCAAAGAAAATTTTATAAAGAGAAAAAAAATCAGAAAAAAAAAACAAACAAACAAACAAAAAAACCAACCCCAAGCCCAAGCTTAACAAGAAACGGGCATACCTGTGTGAAGAACAATGTGAATAAAACCTCAAAATCCTAGTCAGAAATGGAGAAGGTTTTATGAGGCCATAAGAAGTTCAATCTGGTAAAGTATCAATTCTAAATTAATCTACAAATTCATCGCAGGTATGATATAAACCCGCTGGGATTTCTATTACAACTGCACCGAATTCTCTACCACTTATCTAGAAAAATAGCCACATGAACATATCTAGTGAGCTATGAATTTCTCAGGACAGTATACCTGAGAAGGTGAGCTTTAATCCAGTGACAAGCATCCTTCCACGGGAGAAAGGAAACCTACAGAAGGGAGCAAGATGGCCGTGTAGACAAGCTATAACGATTTTTTTTCACAAATCAAAAAAAAAAAAAAAACAAGGGTTACAAGCAGGACTAGGGACTCTGAGAATATCACAGGCTAAGTCTAGAAAAGTCAGTCCCATTGACAACTTGATTTAGGCTCTGACCTCTAAAAGAATTAGAAATGGTTTTATGTATATTTTATATGTGTGTCTCTGTGTATACACATATATGTATATGTATACATGCATACACACACATGGTTAAAACACCAGGAGTGTAGATATTTGTTAGAGCAAATAATACACTACTCAATCCTATCAAATCCTAGTATTTACAGTAAAAAAAAGAAAAAAAAATCCCCCCCAACTCACCTTGTGTGAGAGCTACCCAACACACTTCCCTGAAATTAAATGGTTGAAATCCTGGCCCTATGCATAATTCAGGCTGACTGTGGCTGCACTGGCTTTGTCAGCTCCTGATCCACAAGTTACAGAGACGCAAGCATTATCTGGGTAGGGTAACTGTATCCAGTAAGAGAGGCATGGGTAAGCAGATTAGGGTCTGTCAGTTTGATGAAATATTTCACAGTTACCAAGTAAGATAATCACTAGCAATGTGAGTCAAGGAATTTTTGACACAACACCAAGCTAAGAAAAGTACATTATCTGATCAACTCTACACAATAATCGCTGTGAATAACATACTCCTTCAATAGGAGCAATGCCTACCAACAGCTTTATTTGTTGGGCTGTGGGGTTATCTTACTTCTTCCTTTGATGGAGTCTTAGAGGTGTCAGCTTGATGATGTTGTGGTACAGAGAAAATGACAAAGGTCATTCACCCGTACCCTAGCAGAAAGAAAAAAGGTGGCCAAGACTCTGCCAGAAAGTTCTCTCCTGGGAGAGAATAGAATGCTTACTGTGAAAGGATGGCATGTTGTACAATGATTCAAATTCACGGTGGAGTGAAGCTCCAATGCCATCTGGCAGATTGCTGGTGTGGTTTCTAGTCACCAGCTCTGAGGTGACAGCAGGCAGACTAGCCAGATTACTGTCCTGACACCCTCTGGCCCTCCTGGATCCAACCTTTCCTGCTGCTGGGTGCTCCTCCCACTGAATGGAGATCTCTCTCTCTTTCCGGTTTTCTGCAAACACAAAGAAGGCTGTTCCTTTTTTCTTCCTCTTCCGTTTGGACAAGCCACATGATCATTTTGTGAGGCTCATCCCCAAGTCTCTTGGAAATTTCCTTGGCCAGACCACGCATTTGGTGCACATCTACAAGGAAGTATAGGCTCATTTTGAGGAGGACACAGTGTCCAGAGGTGTGCTCCATGACTGGATGTCACATGGAGCTCAGAATCTTGCAGACTGACCAGCTTCCCTAGTCTTACATCTACTACTGTTGTGCCAGGGACAAGAACTCTACAGGAGAGCCTTGTTTCCATGGAGTACAAAGCATGGGTGACCTGGAGTAGCACTGTGACAGGAATGGTGGAGGCTACTGCCCAGGTGGAATGAGATGATGAGTGTGTAGGAGGAGAGAAGGATAGCAGCAAGCTAAGACAACATATGGTCACATGCAAATGCTGTCAACCAATAGAAACCTATTTTCTGGAACTTCTGGATTCTAGAACTCTGAAATCTAAGTGTCTATAGGATCAGACTTTCTCTGAAGGCTAGAGAGGGATCCCGGTTTGCCTCTTCTAAGCTTCTCTTGGTTTCCAGGAATCATTGGCATCCCTTGCCTATCTGAAGCATCAATCATAGCTCCGCCTCTCTTGTTACAGGGTTTACCCCCAATGTGTCTGACCTTGCATCCAAATCTCCCCTATTATTATACAGATGGAAGTTATTGTCTTGGGACCCAACATAATCCATAATCCAGCAATGTGATGTAATTATGATTTCATTATATCCACAAAGACACTTCAATGAGGACAAATCTATAGGTGTGAATGGAAAGGCTTTTCCATATCTTTTGAGAAAGAGAAATAATTTGACCCATCACAGAGAGTGATCTTAATGGAAATATTAAGGTAAGAATGGCAAATGAAGCATCAGCTAATAAAAGCATTGAACACATTATCCGTCGGGTTTTAAATGCTTATTTGTATTTTTAGGCTAACACTTGGCCCCTTCTTAACACGCTCAAAATGGACAAATAATACAAAGGTAGGAAGAGCTTAACATTTGTTGATTATTTAAAGGGGCTCCATGATTTTTTACATAAAACATCATTTTTTTTTGCCCTCATAAAACTAGAACTGACATTTGTGTTCACATTGAACAAATGAGGACATTGAAGTCTTCCCACCAATCATTCAAAGTTTGGCTATTCTTTGTCCAAATGAACGATGAGTGTGAAATGCACACCACGTTTTTAATTCTTAGCACAAAAAAAGGGGATGTGAAATTTCTCATCAACATTTTTATATTAATGACATACAACTGATACTATTTGAATATGGTAAGTGAAATATGATTAAAATAAACTTGGTCAATTGCTCTTTGGTTTTTGTTTTAGTGTAGACACTAGAGACTTTTAAGACACAAACATGACTCACAGTATTTTCCTATTGGAAGATTCTGGCTTAAGAGACAGAACTGGCCAAGGGATCTGGCTTAGATACACAATAAGGAAAACAGAACACCTCAGGTTCATCTCTTTGGTTGATATTCCATCCTTACAGTGAAGAATGAATGTCTGAAATCTTTCCAGAAACAAGGCACAAATGATTTAACAAATACACTGGGGAGTGAACAGAGTAAGTAATCAGTATGTGGTTCACAGCTGATAAAGGAACGAGAATTACAGAGTCAGCAGCTCATCCTTGGAACCAATGTCTAAATCAGGTGAGATCAGAGACAATGCAGATTATCCTGGTGGAAAAGAAGAGTCCTGGGATCTGAGCTGCATACTGTGTTAGCATTCAATGATGCGAGATAAGATGGGGCATCAAACCAGGAGTGCCTGTTTTTGAAGTCTTGACCATAGACTATTCTCAGCTCCATCATAGGAGGGAACATTCTGGCAAGAGGATACCCCATCTGATCTTGGTGTGACAGAGGTGGAGGCCAGTCGATGCTCTATCAATCTGCCTTCCTTGCTTTTGGAAAAGGCTCACTAAGATTTCATGAGAGATGCTGAGACTGAAGCATGAGCTCCTGGAGGAGAGAATTTGGTGTCTAGTTGGTCCACTGATGTATCCAAGCTGCCTGAGATAGGTGTTCACTGAATGTTGAAGAATTAGGTTAATGATTGAATGACTGGTCTTCCCATAGAGGGAGTCCACAGGGAGACTATGATGAGCCTGCTTTTCACTGTGATGCCCTTTGTATGCACCTACTGTATGAACCCCACTACTCTATCTAGTTTTGTCTTGCCCAATATTTGTAGCTGAGACAGAGCCCACTCAGCAGGGATGGAGTAATACTCAAGTTTCTCTGCAGATGCGTCTAATTGACCTGAGCAGAAAGAAACCCGAGCAATGATCTCCCAGGTGCCTGCAGTTGCTAGGACAGCAGGAGTTAGAATTTTGGGAAAAACTGGAACATTCCTTGTCTTGGCATCACTCTGAAGCAAACCATCTCCTCTTAGAACTTTGTGCCCCTGCCCCCATTACTCCCCTCTATGCCCTGTCACTCACCCACACCTGGTTTGAATGCAAACCGTAGAACGCAAAGCTAGTCTCATAGAGGACTCCTTTCCCTTTTGACTTTTCTCCCTCTCTCCTCTTTCTTCCTCTCTGCCCATCCCTTAGAGTTAATCTTGTCGATTTATTTTTAGCCTTTGCTTGTATGCAATTACATATCATTTCTCTTCCCAGATCTTCTGACAATGAAGTATCAGTCAAGGACCAAGACAGATAGACAGATGGGCAGATGGGAGACAGACTGGGACCTAAGATGATTCAAGTTGATGTGTTAGCTTCCTTAAGATATGTGGACAAGATGCTGGCCAGTCCTCTGGTGCTCAAGCCTTGTGTGATGGAGATGCTTATAGCTTTTTAGGGACAAGGAAACCCAGGCAGGACTGTGTAACATGCCACTGATGAGTGTTTATATGTTGGTCAGAAGCAGCAGCAACAAGTGTGTGTCTGGAAGCAAGGGAGGCTGAAGACAAAGGAAATTATTCTGCGCACTTACACACAGCTGTCTGCTGACACGGCCCCGCAGTGAGCATGAAGGGAATGGCTCAAGTGGATTTTCATTGTCCATTGAACTATATGCTTTGGGAAGTGAGGTCCTTCTAGGCAGTAAGGTTAAACTGAGGCCACCAGGGAGGTCCCTCATTCGATACAAGTAGCACTCAAATGAAAAGAAGAAAGTAGACACAGAAGAGATGGATGCATGGGAGAAAGGTATCTGAAAATGAGACAGAAACTAGGGGGATGTGGCCACAAGCCAAGGAATGCCAAGGCTGGCAATGGGGGGAGTTAAAAAATTGACATGGATTCCCTTGACCACAGTATTTTATTAGTAATTTCTGCTGCAGACTATATATATATATATATATATATATATATATATATATATATATGTGTGTGTGTGTGTGTGTGTGTGTGTGTTATATATACATACATATATGTGTGTGTGTGTGTGTGTGTGTGTGTTTCTATTTGTTTTGAACAAAAGGAATATAAACAAAAACACTATCAGTGAGTTATAAGAAAGAACATGAGAGGCCATAAAGTTGGAAGAGTATAAGTGAGCAGGAGGTGGATGGGTAGAGGTGAATATGATCAAAACATATATGACATACAGCTATATAATGTATGAAGTTCTAAACATATTTAAAAATTACTAATCTGGCCGGGCAGTGGTGGCGCACACCTTTAATCCCAGCACTTGGGAGGCAGAGGCAGGCGGATTTCTGAGTTCGAGGCCAGCCTGATCTACAGAGTGAGTTCCAGGACAGCCAAGGCTATATAGAGAAACCCTGTCTTGAAAAACCAAAAAAAAAAAAAAAAAAAATTACTAATCTGGCAAGATGGCCCAGTGGGAAAAGGTGCTTGCCCCCAAACCTGATAACATGAATTCTATCCTTGGGTCTCACATGCTAAAAGGGGATAACCAACTTCTACATCTTGTTCTCTGACTTCTGCACATGTACCATGACCTCTTTCACACACAAACAAATAAATAATCATAATTTTTATAATGTACTAATCTATTAAGTACAAAGAAGAAATGATGCACATTCTCCCTGCTACGCTTGGAGGAATTGGCAATGCTGACACCTTGACTCTGGGACTCCAGCCTACCGAGTTTGGAGAAAACATGTCTGTAGTTTAAAGTCACCCAGCATGTGTTGTTTTGGGATGGCAGCCCTTGCACGCTAATACAAGTTTGCATATGGTATGCGTGACTGTCTAGTGTTTTGGTTATTACAGATGATTTGGTTACCAATAGGCATAACTTTGATGCTAAGGCAGAGTCCTTGTGTGAACACATTTATGTGAGAGCTTGAATATTAGCATCCAGTTCTCATTGAATCCCCAGTTTGGGTTATCTTGGCCAAGAGCATTGAGCAGGTTTTTGCTCAGATGAAGCTCTGAGCGGTTGTGTTTCATCTAATGTCTTCACATTCCTTCACCCCGCTGCAAACACTTCTTTGCTCTAATTATAAATAAAATACATGCTTTTGTGGGAGATAGATGATTGATAGATATGTAGATAGATAGTAATGGATGATAAATAGATAGAGATACAAAGGACACAGTGACAGAAAGAGAGAGAAAGAGAGAGAGAGAGAGAGAGAGAGACAGAGAGAGAGAGAGAGAAAGAGAGAGAACACCATAAGGAATAAAAGGAAAAAAATTAGCCTCCATTCTCCTTATCTGGGTGAGTTGTTGCTTACATTTTGTCACTTCCTCCTCTTTCCACACTATGCTTACCTTACAGAGGGATTCTAGTCACCTCACCGGAACAGCTGGGTTAAAGCCACCTTAGCCAGTGGCTTTAGTACTCTGAAGAATAGCAGTTCTCCTCCCATTATCCAGCTTTTAAAAGATACTCTAGTCTGTGACCAGAGCAGTAAGTGCCTCAAGGAACTGAAACTACTTATATGGTTTTGAAACCAACCCCTACATATCCTGTTTCATAGATCTAGGGGTTCTAGGACACTTAGGGTCCTTCCACTGCCAGGACTTGAGATTGAAGATTGCTGACAGGTGTGACATTACTGGTGTAAAGTGGTGTGTCTGGGGATGTGGACAGAGAGGGATTGGGAAGAGTAGAAAAAATTGCTCTGCTGCCTAGTATTGAGCCTGGCTGCTTTACCCCTTCTCTAGGTAACACATAGCTCCCCCAAGCTCGGGTCAACATTAGTCCAAGCATCTGTTCCTGCTGGACCAGACATGCATTTTACTAATCTCCTGATTCCCTTTGGAGTCAAGCAACCGTGCATAAACCTACACAGAGCCAATGGTCTAATCTCCTCCCATTTCATAAGAAAATGGGCTGTAGCTCACCCTCCTATTGTGGACATATTCAATTGTTTTCCACCAAACTCTTCTCCAGCCACATGCACCTTGTCAAGGGACAAGCTGCCCTGGGTAATGGGATGATGGATAGATCCCAGGAGATACGTCCAATTTGAGTCAGTAAAGGTGACCTGATTTCAGTGAATGGGACCTTGTTTGAAAGAGGCATCATTGCAGGTATAATTAAGGGTCTTTAGAGAGGACTATGCTGGGTTTACAGTGGATTGCAAATCTAATGACGTGTGTACACAGAGTTCAAGTATGTATTAAGGAAAAGATATAAAGAAAGAGCTTGTTATGCCCAGTGCTTCCTTCCCATACTGCATCAAAACTGTCAGCCACTAAGATTTTTCTTTCAAACAAAGAAAGGGACAGAAGAAAGAGTAGAGCAATGCCTATAGCTTATAGCAAAAGTAGACTGTGTTTTCTCTTTCAATATGACATCTGTTGCTCCCCCTACCACATCCTTGAAGTGAATCCAACTTTCAGCCTCAGACATCACTTTGTGCCCAGGTTTCCATTAGCCTTACCTCACTTCCTGAGGGAGGGGCTATAGTTACAGTCCTCTTTATCAGGGTAGGCTTGGTGTCCTGTGATACTGATGGGCACAGAGCAATCTAGAGAATACCAAATGGTCTTATGTTCTTTGACACCAGAATAACAGTCCTGGAAACTTCTTCAAAGGAAATAATTTGATAGTAGGGAAAAAAAAAAACCTCCTGGACGTGTCCGTGGAAACCTCATCTGTAAGGGGGAAACACCAGAGACTATGTGAGTGTCATAGGGGATGGTTAAATAAAGTGTGATAGTGAGCTTGATGGGACATTATATGGCCATTAAAATGCTAATAATATAACTTCAGTATAATTTAAGTGAGAGAAATGCATTTAAAATTATAAAGAAGCAATAATTACAAGTACATAAAAATTTCATATGCGGGGAGACAAGGAATAGCAGGAATTGAAAAAAAGAAAAATGGGAGAGTCTGAGATTGTTTTCATTTTCTGTTGTTATTGTTACATTGTATCAATATAAGTGGCTAACTTTTTACAACAGATCTAAAGTCTGCACAAAGCTTCAGCAGCCCCCACCCCCCATCAATCTTGGCTCATTTAGCACCTGCAACAACAACCTAACCCACAGTTACTGAGATACAGAAGGAGCCAACCTCAAAGAGCCTTGCTTTCTTTGCCCCCAAAAACATTTTTGTTGCTACTGTGACTTTGCACAGTTGCCGTTTCCCAAGCATCAACAATGAAAGCGTTGCTTCCCCCAGCTGGAGTCTAATGTCACAGGTGCACTTTCTCTGGACAAAAACATATTCTCAGTTTACTGAAAGAAACTTAACAAAGCCGGGATAGTCAGTCCAAGGTTATACCATGGGCATTGTCATCCTAGGACTCCTGTGGATCCGAATGTAAGCTTCCCTCCTATGGATTCCCAAGTTCCAGGCAGAAGACAACAAGGCTGGTAATTGACAGCCTTTACCTCTGTTTCAGTCTGTGACAGAATAATACCTGTCTGATAGGATTTCCTGGGGAACAAGGTAAGAAAGGTTCCACATCTAAACCCTACGGCTGCAAGGCAACATGACCATCTCTGTGTCTAATATGGGTTGGTTACTCATTAAAACATGTAGCTGAGGCTGCTGTGATTCATGTGTATCACTGGAAGTTGGTGTCTCTAGGAAGAGCTAGGACAGACATCAGAGCATATACAGTGCAGTGCCCTAGGCTTCATGAAATAGATTTTTCCATGTAGCTATGGGCTTTTCACTCCGGGTGTGGACACAAATATAAAACAGTTCTTAGCAACATCTTTCTTCTCAAGACAAGAATGCAGAAGGGAGTCCGGATGGCATAAAGGTATTACACAGGGAGCTGGGTGCAGATTGAATTCTAAATTAAGGAGATGTACGTGTCTCTGATGGAAGAGGATGGATCTGGACAAAGAAACAAGGATGAAGAGATAATGTGGAAAAAAGAAATCAAAAGAGGCATTTCCCTTATTCATCGTTCTTTACAACTTACTGCTCTAGCTCTTCTACACCGACATGAGGGAGGGTGGGGAAGGATGACCGGCATCACACATGTCATGTGTTCATGAGTATCACTAAGAACACTAGACACACACACACACACACATACACACACAGAGAGAGAGAGAGAGAGAGAGAGAGAGAGAGAGAGAGTAGTTTAATGTAAGCCAGTCATTGCAATGGCATATTTTCTCTGGATATTGTATAGGCAATTGCAAAAACTGATTGAAGAAGGTGGCAGGCAACCTAATTTCTTTCTAGTACTGAGGATCAAACCCAAAACTTCATGGATGCTAGGCAAGCACTCTGCCTGCCACAAAGCTTCAAAAATCTTCCATTTTATCCTTTGACTTTATAAGTTGGGGTTTTACTAAATACACAAAAAATCATATCTGTGTGAAGGGATGTTATGTGTTAATTTGCTCAGCTGTGGTAGTCACTTCCCAATATAAATATACATACATGCTCATATATATGTGTGTGTGTGTGTGTGTGTGTGTGTGTGTGTGTATGTGTATATACATATATATATATGATATATGACATATGAAAAGTGACATATGATATGTGATATATGACAATATTATAGTATATTTAATATATAATATTTAATATATAGCATATATTACACTTATTCAGATCTGATAATATGTAAAAGTGCTTTAAATAGATGCACTTTTTGTCAAACACATGCAATAAAGCCTGATAAAGAAACAAAAAAGAAAGGCAGTAATGAACTATTCAGATGGTTTGGGTAGGAAACAGTCATTAGATGAAGGGAATGGCCTCAAAGGTAAATTATCACATATTAATAAAGGTACAGAGGAAAAAGAAGGCAGTAGTGGTAAGCAGTTTGAAATTAGCAGAACACGGCATAAAACATGTTTAGAGACAAATCAGGAAGGTCATAAACGTCAGAAAACATGCTGGATAGAAAGGTGGACTGACTAGTGGAAGCGGTTTGAATTTTCTGGATAGGCCCTGTGGATCTTAGAAACAAGATAACTAATGGCAGAGGGCGAAACCCTAGCAGGCAACGGAAGAATGTGGGAGCCCTGGAGAAGTGGAAAACCCAGTCAGATCTGAGGCAGGAGGACAACTTCAGGCCACTGGGATTTCCCACAGTGGCTCTCAAATGCACCTGCACAAAGGAATCTCCTGTCCTCCTATTTCCTGCATTCATATCTCCTGGCCCCACTGTAGAACCTCTGATTCAGTAGAACTCAGGAAGGACAACACCTGGCTTCCTTTGGATGCTCAGGAACTTTATGGCTGGGTTGGTAGTACATTGCCTGGAATGCAATGTGTTCCCTTCTCCCTTCCCTCACCTTCCCCTATGCTGTTCCTATGGCTGTCTACTGATCATTCACTACACAGAAACAGTTTGCTAAAAGAACTATGGAAGTTGAGGAATAAGAAAAAAACCAAACATTTTACTTCATTTTAAGTGTTTTTCCAGATGAAAAGCTTATAAACCTCTGTTTTAGTCTACTAAGGATGCCATACCAAACCACCACAGACAAGGCATCACAAAGGGCAGAGAGGCTGCTCTGCTTATAAGTATGGGGCTGGAAGACGGAAGGCAAAGTCCTTGCAGATTTAGTGTGATGAGTGTTCTCCTCCTTATAGATGGTGCCTTCTAGCTATGGCAATTTTGGCATAAAGAGTGAACCAGCCTCTTCAGAAATGTTTTACAAGGAACCTAATGCCATCACGAAGGTGACGCTCTTTTATTGTCTACTTACTGTTTAGTCTTTCAGAGATCTTACTACTTAGCACTACCACTTTGAGAATTACGATTCAACATATAAATTTGGGAGGGGACACACAAAAATTACACCATAAAATCCCTAGCCACAAGGGTTCCAGGATAACTGTTTGAGAAATAGCGCCTTGAATAGCATAAACATGCAACGCTTACTATCCAAATTCAAGTTGCAAACGGAACATGGTCACTGAGCTACTAAACTATTGACGAGAGAAGGAGGCATTCAAGTTGGCCATGGCTGCTTTTCTTTGTTTGTTTAGTTTGCTTTCTTTTTAATAACTGATTGAAAAGGAGAAACTTTATGTGGTGCTGTGGCTGCAATTCAGAGAGCCTTGCCTGATTTGATATCTACTGTGCAGATGTGGAGAAATGATTTTTTTTTTTTTACCTCTCAAAATTGACTTGGAATGGGAAACTTTTCCCCAGTAATGAAAAAATATTATCCCAAATTTGCCTTCTGCAATTTTCTTTTTGAGGCTGACAGACCAGACGGCAAATATGTGTGTCAGAGCCCTCCCAAAGCCATCAGGTCAAGCATGTCATTCAGTTGCATAAGGGGAAGGATGTTGCTGAATACCTCCGTGGAGCTGCAAAACTGTTAAAGTGGAATGAGATTTGCAAACCGAACCGTGATGATGAAGCCATCTTTACTGGAGCACACAGCATCCTCCTCTCAATCTGGCCACACCAGTCCTGACATCATAGGTAACTTCACTCCTCTTTCCAAGTACCAGGATTAAGTGCTATAATTGCTTGGTAATGATAACGGGGTTTTCACAGAATCTTCCATAAGGAAATAAATAACTGAAAACAATTTACTTGAGCAGTATTTACAATCTATAGCCACTTGAAGGAAACAGTAGGACCCAGTGGAAGAGGGTGGTGATGGAGAACAGTGGAATGACAGGCATCAGAACCTGGAAGGGGACCTTGAGAGGATCTGTGACCTTTCCAAATAAGAGGAAGCATAACACAACAAAAACAGGGTTCCTATGTCCTGCAGGGAATGTGTCCAGAGGAACAGAAGCAAGGAAGGAAGGTAGCACAGCAGGGGCTATGAGTCAATCTTCTGCAAGAGACATCAGGTTGGAAGGACACAGGAACAACTGCTGACTACGAATGACCCAATACTTACAGGTCCTGAGACTTAACAATAAACAGAATATGTTCTGGGAAGTCTCAGACATCTGATCTGCTAACAGATGCAGGCATAAAGAAACAGTACAGAATTTAGAAAATGTTATTATAAAACAAGAAATGACCTATTAATCCAGGTAGTACAGAAGTACAAAGTGTAAGTGAGATCCTGCAACAGAGAACCGAGGATACAATAAATCCTGGGATACAATAAATGGCCTGGGATAGGTATGTCTATATCTATGATGTTCTAGATAAAGAGAAGACTAGCAGGGATTGCGACATGGCATAATGGAAACCCGTGGACTGTGTAGAATATATGAATGGAAGAAAGACAGCGAGAAAGCTATAAAGAACTGGAGCATTCATGGAGGACACCCTTAGTCACGACAAAGAAGAGTTGAAATTTTATTCTAAAGAATAACTGGAATTGAGGATGGATTTTAAACAATAGAGTGACTTTATTATCAATGTTGCAGAAAGCTGAATTAGATCACCTCAGCCAAAGACACAAGACTCTCTGCAGGGTAGAAGAATACTGAAGTAGAAAAGACATAGTTCTAAAACTGAGGCCATCCTGGTTTGATGGAAAGTCTTGGCTGGAAGCTAGTTTAGCATTGCAGTTGTCAAACTGTAAGATAAATGAGTGTGACTTAAGGACATGGATACCATAGTTTTCAGGAGATCTGGGAAGGTACCTGAGACAGACTTTCCTAATGTGTGCCCAGGACACAGAATCCACCCTTGGAGTTGAGCTGCTGTTCCCTTTAAGGTGAGTTCATTGAAGCTTTGAAAAGCCAATACACAAGCGTAGGGGAAATTGATAAGAGATGCGATAGTAACCTAGCCATGGGTTATCCAGCTCAGAGTTTCCATAGGGTGTCATGGTCCCCTGGGATACTACTGGAGGCCTGATATAATACTTTCTGCTTTATGGCACAAGGAAGAGGGGAGGGAACAGAAGATGATGAGGCAAGAGTGTTCCTAGCACGTCCTTGGAGAGTGCAAATGGATCTGCTAACATGTGTGATGAGCTCTTCACGAAGCTCCTCTGAGGGTATCATGAAAGCTGACATAAATCTCTGGTGGGCTGCCAAAGGCCTGATTCCCAGGCTCGTTGATTGGCATAAAAGCTCAACACAAGACTCAAAACACATGCTCACAAGGGTGCTATCCACTTGGAGAGCAATTTGGCAATATGTATCAAGAGTCACAAGAAGTACACACTCCACTCAACCCTATAATTGTGTCGGTGTAGTGTAGTGTGTGTGTGTGTGTGTGTGTGTGTGTGTGTGTGTGTGTGTGTGTGTGTGTTGTGTGTGTGTGGTTGTACAACATAGAAAACACATTACCCAGAGGAGGAAAAAAGTCAGCTATGACACTGAATAGATACTTGGCAGCTATGACAGCAATATGTGAATATATGTTACAGTATTTCAGCACTGTGGATTTCAAGATTGCTTTGCCTAGACACTGTTTTAATAAATTAAGCCAATAAATTAGGGTTTGAATTCAGGTTAATCTAATTTGAAGGTCATGATTTTTTTTTTCATCATGATATGATTGCTACCATAAGCCTGTGGTTGATCACATTGGTATCTGAAATATGGGAAAACAATACAGGAATGGAAAAGTAAATTAGGGAATGTACACTTAATGGACAATTATGCAGTCATTAAAAAAAGATAAGCTGGTTTCCATGGCACTTTAAAGGCATCGTGATTGTGATAAAATGCTTAGTGAAAAATTACAATAACAAATTTTTTGTAATTATTGTTAGCAAAAACGTATGCATATTAATAAAGATAAAACACAAAGCAAAACAATTGGAGTGGGGGAATTATAGGTGCTTTTCTCTAATATCTAAATTTTCTATAATATAGTTAAAAAGATTATCTGAGGGAGGCTAAGATTCCAGAATGAGGGTACAGTTGAGGAGTACACAGGAAAGGATGCTCACACAAGGTCCTTCAGACATCCTGGGGTGTCTACATATGTTCATCTTCCAGAGCCCCAGGCATAATGAGTGTGGGTGATTTGCTCAAGGGTAGGCATTTCTTCTTCTAGTCTCTTCTTCAGGAAGGACTTTATAGTCCCACTCGCTTCTTCCACACAGTGAGACTTGTAAGCTTCAGTACTGAGAACTGCATCCTAAGACTGCAAACAGCACACTGACCCAGAAGGCAAAAAAGGATTAAAGGGAGTAAGTGTTACGACTAGCTAATGACATGGCTGTAAGGCTTACTGTTGCCAGCGTCATAGGATCCCGAATATCCTGGGAGACAAGTCTCTAGGCGTGCCTGTGAGGATCCTCTAGATGAGGTAAACTGAGGTCAAAAGACCCATCTTAACTGAGGGCAGTAGCATTCCAAGGCTCCCAGACAAATGAAAGGAGAAAGCCAGCTGGGTAGCAGCACCCTTCACACTGTGCTTTCTGACTGCACACTCAATGTGCCAGACACCTCGGGCTTCTGTGGCTATGACTTTCTTGCTGAGGTGGACTGGATCATTAAACTGTGAATCAAATTCCTTCAACGCTTTAGTTGTTTCTGTCCCGGTATTTTATCACATCAACAGAACAAGTTGCCACTGCATTGGCTAATGCTGGGAACGGTGTACTGTTTTCCTACGTCAGTTCTCATGAAGCATGGCCCAAAAGGCCCCCAAAAGAGCAGAGGCACACCATATTAAGAAGGAAAACAGTAAAGGGAGAAGGGAATCCATGGATTCTGTTCTTAGTTCCTGTCTTCCTCATGCCTTCCTGGGCAATCTCAAGCCATATCCTACCTAGAATCAAAGGTTAATCTCAATACCTGGAATCTGGGCAGAAGGAGCCCCAATGTGTGCTGAGTAGTCCTTTCTAGAAGGTCACAGAAACACAACTGGTCTTGACATGCTCTCTGTACCTCCACACATAGGCTTGGATCCTGCTGTGAATTGTCTGATCTGCAAGAACCACAGCCTGGTGCCCAATTCAGTTTTAATGTCTCTGAGCCCACTGACACTTTATGTTGATTCTAATCATAATTCTAATCATAAGATAGGAGTGACTTTGATCCTGACAGGTATAGACATTGTTTTACTATACTGCTCATTGGATGCCCATCCAGAGCCCAGAGTAGGCTACAGTGTCTTGGGGAGTTTTACCAGAATTTCATATCTGTCTCATTTTCCTGGTCCATAATTCCAAGGTCCCTGAGGATATTATGACAAAGTCCATAAAGATTATAACTATTGCAAAAAGTATTTGAAAATGAAATATGCTTAGACTGGAAAAAGTATGCATAAATTATTATAATAACAGTTACATGGGGCTGGGAAGCAGGCTCTGTGGTTAAGAGAACTGGTTATCCTTCCAGAGGATCTAGCTTCAATGCCTAGCACTGACATGATGGCTCACGGCTGTCTTTAACTCCAGGCCCAGGAGATCAGATATCCTCTTCTGACCTCTGTAGTCACACACATTGCACAGAATACAGGTAGGCAAAACTCCAGTACATGCTGGGCAGTGGTGTTATGTGCCTTTAATCCAGTGCTTATGAAGCAAAGCAGGAGGACCTCTGTGAGTTCAAAGCCAGCCTGGTTTTCTTGAGTGAGTTCTAAGACAGCCAGGACTACATGGAGAAACTCTGTCTCAACAAGCATACAATAAACAAAACAACGGCAACACCCCAGTGGTACATATTATATAAAATATTAAAATTAAGACAAAACAACAATAAAAACAAAACAAAACCAAAACAGATAGTGTGAGACAGACTGATAACTTTAGAGTTTCACCTTGCCACACACAATCTTAAAGCAGGCTGCATGTGATTGTTGTCATCATTTGACTGGAAAAAAAAGCACCTCAGGTGTTTTGACATGAGGTAACAAGTTCAGAGGTACCACCAAGCTTCTGTAGAAGAGCATTCCCTGTTGGATTATTAGTGATTATGTGGGAATGGGTATTAGGGAAAACGAGGACATGTCTATGACATCTATGCATCTTCTGTTAGAAAATAACAAACTGAAAGTTAAGTTTTAAAACAAGGAACAATCTATGTCTTAGTCTTCTAACCTTGAGCTTATAGATTTCCATCCCTATCTGGACATATTGTTTTATTCTCCCCCCTTAGATCCATTTCTATTGAACACATAGTGCTATTATTTTCAGCACAGTTCTGCAATCAATGGGAAGCATATGAGTGCTTCTGCTCACTGCCTGCTGACAAATCTATAAGAAGGGGAAGGAAGCAAGACAAGGGGTCAGACTCTCCTCACCAGCTGTTTAAAGAAAAGTCCACTCTTATGTCCCCCCCAGTTCTGTTCTACATTCTAGAAAGATCGATCAACACATCCCCAAATAAAGAGATTACAAAGTAAGACATGGTCTATATTGTCCGAGAGCCATTGAATGAGATAAAGTGGATTACACAGAAGTGGGAGCATGCTACACACAGTGAAGAGTGAAAACATGATCATCAACATATCAGAGATGCTGGTGTCCAGGAAGAAAACGAACCTGTTTGTAAGATACTCGTGTGCAAAGGAGTGTGCATAGGAGTCACTTTCTACTTCCCCCTGCTGAGCAGGATGCAAGGTTACAATGCCACTAACATTTTCAGAAATAGATTACATTAAATAGTATTAAGTACTCAGGGCTGCGGAAATGGCTCAGTCCATATCTCATATGAGGCTCGTGACTACCATGGAAACACAGGGCCCTAAATGCAGATTTTAGCACCCGTTCCTAGGCATGGTGGCACAAGATATGGGACACTAGTAGCAGAGTAGTTGAAGATGGATGGATCCTCAGAGCTGAGCCCATCAGTGAGCTCCAGGTTCAGTAAGAAAAGCTGTAAAACTATAAACAAACATCAAGATGGAGAGTATTAGAGAACACACAACACCATCTTGTGGCCTCCACGCATACCTTGCATACCTGTGCACACATGTATACACACAAACATGAACATACACATTAAGCAATTCTACAGCAGATTTAATTCAAATTTCAAATTCAGCTTTAGTCATCAAGCGAGTATTAATGAGTGTCCATTTGTGATAGGTGCTGCCAGGATTTGGAATACAGTAATGAATAAAGACTCATAACTTTAGCAAGTGTGCGGCTAAGAAATTGAATTGCATGGCTTAAGTACAAACTTGTGGGTCACTGGGGTGTCATACATTTCATTAGAGATTAGTGCAGGATCTGAGATGGTGCCCCTGAGTTTTCATAGGGTCCTGTCTATTTCACAGGTCATGACTATGTGGGGGCAAGCTTGACTATCACTGTATTTTATCCATCCAAAGAAATCATCCTAATTCTTATGAATTAACACATTTGTACTTACTGGGTCCCATGTATCACATAATACCTCATAAAGAATTTTATATAAATAAATTTATATATATATATATAAATGTGTGTGTGTGTATGTGTGTGTGTGTGTGTCTGTGTGTGTATGTAGGTATGTATGTAGGTATAGGTATACTTATAGGTATATACATATGTGTGTGTGCTATCTTCAGAGCACAGCACTTACAATGCAGAAAGACACAAGTAAATATGTGATAATTATAAATTGTGTGTGGCATATTATGTAGAAATGAGCAGCAACAGTAGAGACTAATGGAATGAGGGGAAAGTTCATTTTAGGGCGATGATTGGACACCTTTCTAAGAGGGCATAAGGTGTATAGTACAATGAGTTGTCTAAGAAAGAGCAGGCACATGGGCTTTCTGGCAAGGAAGACCTCTAAATACAATAAACCTGAGGCAGGGAAAACACAGCACACGGGAGGTCACGAGAAGAGGCCATGGAGACTGGAGGAAAATGAGAGAAGAGACACAATTCTTCCTGATCAAAGTTAGCAGTTCAGGTTTTATGTGAAACACAACACCTCTCTAAGTGAGGTAATAAAACTATGGGGAATATTAAAAGCAGACCTAAATATAGATAACTTTAATATTGTAAAGATGTCAATTACACACGTATAGTTTTACACAGTCAATGCAATTCTAATCAAAATGGCAGCAGATGTTTTCATTAAATTTGATGAGTAGATTCTAAACTGAAAGTCCCCAGGGCAAGAGTAACCAAGATATTTCTGAAGCATGAGGCAGAGGGGTGGGCTCTATCGGAGATCCAGATTAAATGTGGCACTATAATAATTATGGCTATGTGTGGTTATTATAGAGGCCCATGGAAAAAGGAAATCGGGGAAAAAATTAAAGCATATCAGAAATTGTGGCTAAGTTAGATACAGCTGATAAAGCAAGGGAAAGGAAGGACTTATTGGTACTACTTGGTCAAAGTACCTATTCCATATTGGGAAAGGTACACTGTATATTCCTTCTGTATCATACAGAAAAATAACTGCAAATGGGTCAAACACATTTATCTCAGGACCAAAATATACAAATATTAGTGGAACTATAAGAAATTGTTCTTCTTGGCTTGAGTTAAAGATGGACTTGTTAGGAACAGAGGGGTTCTTGCCAAAATAAGCCAACACTAAAACACTGATAATAAATGACTTTTGTATTCAAAAGACACATTACAGGGAGTAAAACTAGCAAGCTATGTGTGTAGCTAAGAGCACAAGTATCAAAATATGTTCTACAGTATATCATATAGCAGGAGAAAGGAGGGTACAACCTAATCAAAAGCCAAGCAAATGACAAGAGTGGCAACCTCCCAGGGAAGGGAACACGCATGAACAAGGTGAGGAGGAGATTCAACCATATTCATGATCTGTGTATGATCTTGGCCATAGACAGGAAGATAGTAAGTAGTGTCACTTGATACTTGCCTGGCCAAGAGGAGCCTGATAATAGCAGAGATAGACAGGCTCTAAAAGAATTATCACAGTGCTTATATTTTGCTTACTATGATGTAAACTGATTAAACTAGTTTGGAAAATTGTTTGACTTTCTTTGGAGGGGACGAGGAGTTTGTGGAGGGGATATTACAGTAATTGTCCATTTACTATAACATATTACCCATTTTCTAGATGCACACTCAGGGGGAAACATACACTTGGATAATTAGAATGAATGTATAGTTGTCCTCTTGTTAGTACTGGGGACTGAGCCTGGGACCTTGTGGATACTAGGCAGATGCTCTAGCATTGAGCTCATTATGTTGGGCCATCAACTTACTCTGGAGCCCAGGAACACCTTCACCTTCTGCTTCATTAACCTCAAGAGCTGAGATGAAATCTCATGTCATCTGACTGAATGGATGTTGCTCATTTCAGCACACTGATAATAGTGATATCCTGGGAGGAATTCCCAGAGTGTTAAAAATACATGTTAGTAAAATAAGCAGTGGAATATTAGACAGCAGTTAAGGTGAATGAATTACAACTGCATTCATCGATAGGGAGGCATCCTAAGACGAATGAAAATGCTCCAAAAGATTATATAGAAATGTATACAAATTACAAAACTATATAAAATGTGAAGGAATTATGTAGATGATTCAGAACACTGGGGGAGGAAAGGGGACAAGTTGAAAAAAATATAAGTAAACACACATACTTCTGTAGATAACAAACAGGCAAAATTCCAGATGTCCAATAAATAATGCACTATTTGAGAATGAATGAATGAATGAATGAATGAATGAATGAATGAAGATCACATAAAGAATGGAAAAGGTCACACACATAGCAACAAGGAAAGGCTTTCATGAACCAAGGATTAAGATTAATCTAGTTTTTGGCACTCAAGTGGTAACTCAGGGCCTTTAGGTTCCCTAGAGTATAACCTCCTAATTAAAAAAAGTGGAAACTGACACCTAACCTGGAAAGGACTAATTCAAATACATCATTTGCCAACAAATACCAAGTGAATATCCAATCTGATCTTCAGTAAAAGACTCATGTTAAGAACATGCCTAGGACAAATTGAGAGACCACGCGAGCAGTAAGCACCTTTATGACAATTTGAAGGACTCTGGAGGGCCCCTGAGAAAAAGTTGGTAAACCCCCAAAATCAACCCCCAAAGGGTTTGATCCATTGGTTGAGAGCCAGTGAGCTGCCTGAGTTGAAACCATAAGGAACTAGATCAAAGTTCTTTGCTTTGGTGCCAATTGTAATGGAATGACTTCTTCCTTGTTAAGAGCACAGCAAAAAGTACTGAAGAGAAAAGAGCCCATTGGGTTGGGGTAGGAGAAAAAAAAAACTGCTATTTCCTAAAGAAAGACAGAGATAAGCTGGCATCAATCACAGATTTGAATTCCAACCTCTAGGGGCTCTGAGCTTCCACCTGTCCTGAGAGTAGATGAGAACTTGCAGCTCCTCTCATTTATGTACTGAACACTGAAAGGCTCTGACCAAAACAAACAAAACCAGGCAGCTGGTTAAAAGCATCACATTCATGCCGCACTGCCCAGCCTGGCAGAATTCCACAGGAGTGACGAGGTAAAACATCAGACATGAAAAGAAAACAACCTGTGATGTTCAAAAAGATTCTCGGCAACTTAAATACTGCCTCTGGGCATTGTATTGAAAGGACATGGTCATCAGAGGAAGGGTTCCTTCACTAGCCATGTAACTGTGTACAGGAGGGTCCCCTACAAAGGTTCTGGACCCATGCAGTGCATCAAAATGCAATTCCTTAGAAAAAGCATAAAAGAGCCCATGCTGGGCAAATATAGAGACTAACTTTATGTTCATCTTTCATCTCTCCTGGTGATCTTTTTTTGTTTTAATCTGAAATTTTTTCCTCAGCAAATTTCTAACTGATACTATGACAAGAAGTCCAGGAGTAATAACTGGGAGTCCTTGAGAAGACGCAGTTCTCCCAAGAGGTCAGTGTCCTCTCAACAGTGACCTGGAGTGATCCTGAGAAGGGAGCTGAAAAGCTGAGGATTGGGTAACAGTAAACACTTCACAAAGGCACTGCAGCAGATGTGAGCATGTTTATAGTCACACTAGCAACCACAGAATAAACTTACAAAGTACAAATTCTTACACACACACACACACACACACACACACACACACACACACACACACA
>JANHMN010000002.1:222423087-222508087 GCA_030674055.1 Rhabdomys pumilio
CACACACACACACACACACACACACACACACACACACACACACACACTCAGACACAATGCATTTGCATGTCTATACTGCATTCCTGTGTATTCCTGTGTACTGGCGCCTACTGTTTATAGCTGATGGCTATCTTTTATGGACCACCTATTGCCAAGAGAATGATTTTCTGTCCTTTAGCTAACACATGCTATGTGTCTGATGATGTCTTCCATCATGTTCCCTGGCTCCATCACAAATATCTATATTGTAATAGAAGAAAAAAAGCACCCAAGGCAAATATATAGACACCCTTGACATGCTGTAGGGGGAGGAACAGGTGTCTCTAATGGACCAACTTACATAAATGCAACTTACATGGGAACTTCCTCCTTCCTTCCATCCTTCTTTCCTTCCTTCTTCCATTTCTTCTTCCCTTCCTCTCTTCCTTCCTCCCTTCCTTCCTTCAAGACTCTGAGTGTCAAAAATCTGCCTTTTCAACCAGAGCTGTTCCTAGTAAATAACACACCTGTCATACTTACTCTCATCCTCAGATGCCCTGTTCTGTCTATGGCATCTACCCAGAGATACCTACATTTTTAATGTTGTCTCTGGAATCCGATAAAGAGTGAATGGTGAGTAGAGGGCCCAGAAAAAAAATAAATGGCTTCTAAGCATCTCAGAGCCCTGGCTTTTAAGATTTAGGAAAGACCTCTGCCCTAAATAAACTCTATTCTATACTATACCCATTGTATGGCTGGCACCTCAGGGGGAAGGGATGTCTCGGCATGGGCCTGCAGAAGCACCCGCTTCCACCTTACCATACCACAACTCTACCAAACATTTCCCTGGCTTCTTTCTTTCTTTTTATAAAACACAACAACAGTAATATGGAAAATGAAAATGGCCTGCATTAGTCATGTCAAGTCTAAAGGTCAACAGGGAAACAGCTGGTATTGAATTTCAAGTCTGAAGGTCTGTGGGTTGAAATCCTATTGTTCGAGAAAGATCACCCTTCCCTCTACCCAAACCTTCACCTGATTGGTTGAGGTCCCATGCATATTATACATCAATCTGCTTTATTAATAGTAAACTTCTCTAGCTAATCTCATTCCAAACACCCCCATAAGAGCATGTGTGACCACACATCTGGACATTGTGGTCTAGCCAAGGTAACACAGAAAATCCAACATCTTATATCATCAATGGTGCTAACAGTCCAATGGCTTGGATAAGGCTATAGAATCGTATGTAAACAAATTGAATATGGTCTCTACAAAAACATTAAAGAAAACAAGTGGCTAAAAGGAGAAACTGGGGGGATCAGTCTGAGATGTGGTGCCCTAAAATGCAGACGAGGCCAAGGAACAGGATGAGAATGATGAAACTATCAGTGTACTGAGAGTGGGGTATGGATGGGGTGCAGACAACCTGGGCATCTGATGACACTCAGAATAGCCTAGGTGGAAATGGGGCCATTTGGCCTGTTCTAGGACTATTTAGGCAGGAGGAATGATGGAACTTTCTGGTGGATTCTTTGTACAGTATCTGGGATAATAGATAACTCTCACGTTTCTGGCATGAACAACTCAAAGGAATCAAAAGGTTTCTTTTTCTAGTTACCAGCCAGGCTTAACATACCCCATAGTGGTCTGCATTATGAAAATGTAGTATCCTAATTAACATAGATCTGGCTTGAATTATTCAAATTCGGGCTTATAGTTATATTAGTCGTGATTCAGCTGATCCCTTTCTACCTCCTGTCCATCTGGAAGGTATCACATCCTCCTTACTGTGCCTCTGTGGACCACAGATATGAGAGCCTGGTGTTGATGAGGCCTGAGTACTCACTGTGGTAAAGCTAAAGGGCAGGAGGTGGTATATGCATTCACCCACATCCAGGGGCCTCCCCTTTAAGCACTTAACTCTGAACTTACACATAGCTGGTCACCTCTCTCCATCAGTCTTGCTATCTGTTCCCATCCTGTTCAAAGCTTCCCTGCCTCAGAACTCACAGAGGCCTTTCTGACAGTGCATTTGCTTAGAATGGTGCTTCCCGGGGCCCCTGATTTCTGTTCAGATTGAATCCAGCCATCTGTACGCTGGAAAAATATTGACAATTCTCCGACCTATCATACCTTTGCAAGACGCTCCCACACAAGAATGCTGTTTTACTGAGGCAAAGTCTGTGTTTTATTTAACTCTGAATGCTGGGTACCTAGAATAGCTTGCAAGATAAATGTCAATCAACTCTAGTATAATCAAGACACCCATTCCTGCCTCATTAGGGTCTTCTCATTCCCTTTAAGCTTCTCAGATTTACACACTGTAATTAGAAACTTGGTGATTTTGACTGCTAAACAGAAAGGCTTACTGGAAAGCTTCATATGTCTGAATTTTAAATATTTTCACACTTCGTTAACCCAGTTGCAAGTGTAACATCTTCTGGCCCAATTCCCTCATGTGGTGTGAATTTTATTTTGGGGCAGAGATGAGCACAATTAATTGAACTGAAACACGGATTGATTACTATTTTTTTCATGAACTCCGAGCAGCTTGTCTCTCAATGATTTTATTGAAGAACTTTGAGACAATTGCTTGACAGGTTTTTGCCCTCAGGTACCTGTTTCTGCCTGGAAGTGCCAGTCGGCTATTGCCATGGTCTGAGTTTGAGGATTCGTAGTTGTCCCTAAAAGGTGAATCAGATGGAAGGTACTATACTGCTCTTTCATATCTAACCCTAGTTGAAGAATGTTGGAATCCCACTCAGACATAAACAAAACAAACAAACAACTGTGTGAATAGCAGGATTTTATACTGTTGAAGATCCTCAGCACTTTGGAGCCTGTTGAAAAGGGGCATTTCTTAGCACATGGGCAAATCTTCCATGTGATGACTGCCATGCTTCCATTAGGCAGATATTTCCAGATGAGCTGATAATTCTCTAACAATCTCTACCACATCCTTCTTAAGGTCTAAATAGGGAAACTTTACAGCGTCTTTTAGAACAGAACTTTCTATACTGTAATGCACACATGAATCATGAGGGAAATCTTGGTAACAGAAAATCTGATTCCATGGTTCTGAAGTCTGGGATTTGGCACCTCTAGCATGTGATCCCGTGTTGTGATGATGATGATACTGGTGTCTGGACCGTTACCTGTCATTCAGGAGGGAAATAAATCACAAACATGCATCCTTCATCTTCCACAGAAGTAAGAATACTCAGTGATCTGAGGCCATGAACTTATTCATCCAAACTTCCTACAGGTGCTGCTGAGAATTCTGAGTTCTTTCTTCTGTGGGAAGTAGTGGTGATGACTGCTGGTTCACAGAAAAGGAACGGAGTCATGGTGAGACCCAGATTCATTATGGCAGAAAAGTCCAGAAGCTAACATAACCTGCCCAGGCTCCAAAAACTCATCAAGGCAAAAACTCCTGATCGAGTGGAAACTGTTGAGGTCTGTCAGCAATAAGAAAGAGGTAGCTATAACAATTCTCCAAGTCTTCCACCCAGGTACAATGAAAAAGTGAGCCCTCCTCACACTTTCATAGAAGATGAAAATGGTTTTGCTTCCTGGTGCATTTTCTACACTCACAAGACACTTGTGTACCCCAGAGTCTACTGTTCACAGACTAATGAGGCACTCTTTTGAGAATATGAATCTCACAGCTGAGGAGATGGCTTGGTGGGTAAGAGCACTTGCTGAACAAGCATGAGGATCAGAGCTGGATCTGTGTAGAGAGGAAGGCATGGCCGCATCTGTCTGAAACCCCAGCACTGAGAAGAAGAGACAGCGTCTTGGCTTGTTGGTCAGTCAGCCTAGCCCTAGCCCAAAACAAAACAAAAAGAGAAAACAAACAAACAAACAAGCAAGCAAACACGATGAGCTCCAGGACCAGTGAGAGATGCACGCCTCAAAGGAAATAGATAGAGAGTGATAGAGTAGGATGTTCGATATCCTCTTCTGTTGTTCACGTGTGCACGTGTGAGCATGTGTGCGTGTACACACACACACACACACACACACCTGATTCTTTAATTTCTCTGTTTAAATTCTCTCTAGATTTTTCCATTATCTTCAAAATAAAAGGCAAACTTCAGGCCCTATACACCCAGATAGTCTGAAACAATCTCATCAGTGTCCTCAAGGCTCACAGGCTTTGGCCACTCTGGCCTCTGTAATGACATTTTTGAGAATTCTGGAATTTTTGTTTCTTTAAAAATCATGGAAATAGTCTAAGAATATGTTTTCATTTTAATCCCAGGTATGGGGCTATGGGGCTGCTTCAGACTGTCCACAGCAGCTGATTATGATTTGCCTCGTGCCCTAACAGAGGTGTAGTTTTCCCAGCTGAAGATAGCTTCCTCAATTGTGTGACATCTTGAATTCTGAGAACTTTTCAGAGGGTATATAATTGTTAGAGCCCTGACAGGGGTGATTGGTGATGGGTGGTTGTTTAGGGAGGTTGGTTGCAGTTTGGTAGCCTTGGTCAAAGAAGAAACAAAAGGAAAAAAATTAGATTTAGGAATTTTCCTAATTCCTCTCTCCCCTCTGTCTTGTCTCCTTCCTATCTAGTGTTAGGGGGTGAAACCCCAGGTTGAGGTGGGGATAAAGGGAAGGAAAAAGTAGAATCCACAAAGTAGCACAGACCAGCTATAGGCCTCCTGTTTGTCAGACATGTCAGTCATTCCCACTGCAAGGGTATTGCACTTCCATGTTTCTTTGTGTCTTTGTTGTTTTGCTTTCCCAGACTCTGTTCAAGTTAAAGGCAAACTAGCTGCACAGGGCTTTATAACCTTTGCCTTGCCTGCTGACATGGATTTATTTATGCCTCAGCTCTTACACAGTTGAAGCCTAAGACAGTTTGATACTTTCAGATTATAAAGTGGAGACCAAAGTTCAGAGACAGAATGCTACTTAATCAAAGTCACTTAGATTCGAGAATGGGGGTACAGGACTGTTTAAGAATAAATCCAGAGTTTGTTGTGTGATGTGAACTAAAAGTGGAAGAAATTTTATCTTAACAGTGTTTGGTCCCACTCTATTTAAAATACATGGTTTTAACAATAGAAAAGTAGTCTCTCTCTCTCTCTCTCTCTCTCTCTCTCTCTCTCTCTCTCTCTCTCTCATGCATACTTTGGCTTTGCAGAACCAAGGTTTAGTTTTGTATAGAAAGGCATAAACACATAAACAGTCCATTTTTTTCTTCCATTTTTGTCATCCTATTTTTCTCTATAACAAAATATTGTTTTTGAGACTAGAAGACAATGCTTTGTAATTTATGAATTCCTCTCTGGAAATTATAGTGAGATCCTAATTTTCACAAGCAAATTGGTTTTATCTAATTAAATTTGGAATTTGCATCATAAACACATTTTGTAATACATGTCTCTAAAAGCAAGCAGCCCTATTTGCTCTCAGGAGCAAGGTTGGCTTGAGCTCACGGTGGGAGGAACACCACCTCTCTTTGCTCAAGAGGGCATAGTCTTTGCTCAGTGGCAAAATATTTTCTAAAAAGCAGTGTTTTCTAGAAAAGAGCTTCTCAGACTTTATTGCCCGTATGACTCAACCAAGGGTCTAGTTAAACTGGAGACTCTGACTCTCCAGTTTACTGATGGGGCCTAACATGTTGCATCTCTGAAGTCCCCAGGTGATACAAGCCCACGAACTACTCTGAGTTATAGCAGAGACTGCACCTGAACTCAGGAGACAGGGATATGCACAGCATCCTGGCTGAATGACCCACTGACACATCACATTGCTACTCCTCAGCTTCTTCAATTTTATGCAAGGTTAGCAACACATTATGGTGGTGGTGGTGGTGGTGATGATGATGATGATGATGATGATGATGATGATGATGATGATGATGATGGATTTTTTTCAGTTGAGAAGCCTGCAGTCCTAAGAGACTATCTGATATACCACAGCCCCGCATACCAGGTAATGGGCTAAACTTGGATTCTGATCTAGGTACCTGACCTATAATTCAACATTCTTACAATGCTTGGCCCCCATTAGCTTTGTGACATGTTCCATCACAGTCATATGCTTACATACAGAATACAATGGACTAAACATATAAACTTCTAGATTCCTTCACAGGACCCCCCCCAAATGGTTTGCTGTGTTCCCAAAAGGTTCATGGTAATATCAGTCAACTTCAATCTTGTGGCCCTAGTTCTCTATAATCATAACCTGAGAAGAAGTCAAGAAGTTACTTGGAAATATTTCCACAGAGCCATTTACAAGAGTCTGTCATGGAAATGGACTCAGGTCTTTGAAACTCCACAAGCTGGCTGGTTCACAACTAAGTAAGGCAGATAAGCTGTCCCATCTTGTTCTCATGTTTGTGTCTAGTGCTCCAGAGTGAACCTTACACCGATGCCACAAGTTCAGGAGTCATTACTCAACGTGTCCAATAAACAAGCGTTTCTGCCGCCTTCTCTGACCATCTAGTTCTTTATTCTAATCACAAAATAGCAAAGTGTTGCTTTGCTATTCCAGCACAATATGTAACCCTGTGATATAGAAATTGATGTTGCACTTGGGAAAGAAGTTTGTGTAGAGATGCAGGCACAGGTGGAACCTAGTGGTTTCCAAAATAAGTTAAGTGCAAGTACAGAGCCATTTCATGACCAAGCCACCATTGTTTCAAATGAGAGAAATAAGGCAATTGTCATGAGCTCTTCATAAAGCTATATTCATTCAATTTCAGTCTTTTATTCTGAAATGATATCCTTTTGTATTTTTGGAATTATATCTTTTTAAATTAAATGTTAATAAGAGATGGTAAAATAGCTTATGTTGGTTCCTAAACTCTTTTCAATGTTCCTGGCCCATGAATTCTAAACCTGTATACTCCTAGACTAGAAAATTTTATATAATAATGCTACCACTCCCTAAATCATGGGTCTTTTCCCTTGCTGCAAGAAAAATGGGCTGCTATGCATAATAAATTTTTCTTTGTGTTTCCTTCCGTCAATCTCTGTCTGTCTGTCTGTCTGTCTGTCTGTCTGTCTGTCTGTCTCTTCCTCTGCCTCTCTCTTCCTCCCCTTCCCTCCCTCTTCCTCTCTCTCTTCTCTTTCTCTCTGATTGTAGTCTCTACAATGAAAAGCACACAACTGTGAATTACTGTGAATCGATAAGATTCTTGTTTCTTTTTCTTCCCAGAAGATGTTTTGACCATATCCTTGGCTGAGTGTGCCAAGATGAATGTTTCTCCTCTTATAACAAACCCAGGAGGAAAGATTTTTCTCTGTGGCCCAAGAAGGCTCATAGATATTAGGGTGCTTGTATTCTTCCATCCAAGTGCTAACCCGGAGGACAGCATCAAGTTCCCTGTACTTTCTAAAATACAGGTGCTAGATAAATCTTTGGAGGCCAGGTGTCCAGTGAGACAAGGTGTTTTCCATTGTACATGGTGATAATCTGCTTCAGAGACACTTGAGGGACATCCATGTTTTTAGAAACTCATGAACGCATTAGAACAATCAGGATCCTTCACAGTGACATACTTTATAATGTCCCCAGTTTCCTCTGAGTCCACTCTGTTAGTGAGTGTTTCTGCATGGATATTTAGTGATATGAGCTTTGCTGAGGGGTGGGGAGGATTATTAACTACCAGTTGGCTAACAATATAATATGCTTTGGGCACAGAGCAAGTTACAACTCAGGATTTTTTTACCCTTGAAATGGAGAATAACCCAAGTTTTGATATATATGGGGTGATTCACCATGAGCGTTGTGGTTTGCCATATAAAACTTTATTAGTCAGGGCTCATATTTCAGCCCAAGAATCCCTGGGCTTTTTGTCTCTTCAGCTATTCTATGGTCTGAAGCAATGATTGACACCTTCATTTTTCAAATAAAATATCAGGTCTAAAGAAAGGAGGGGCCTGCCAAGGAGACTCTGAGAATACAGACATGCTTATCAGACATGAGGCTATGGCTTTTTACACTTTGGCATCTGTGCATCTCATCTGTGTTACTCTGTTTTTCTACTCTGTCTAGTATTAGAAGCCTATAGTATCTCAGGACACAGTAATGAAAGGAAAGTCGGTCTCATCCCCATGCTGGTTCTAGGTATCAGCCTGGGTAGAGATAGTTTTGCTTTTGCCCTACAGTGGCCTTCTATACAGCTTACTTTACCATCTTCAGGTGTTTTGTTTGATGGGTATGCTCCTCTTGAATATGGTCTGTTCCATGTCTAATATGATAAAGCTTTGCTGATGGGTGGGAAGTATTATGAACTACCAGGTAGATAATAATATAATAGGATTTGGGTACAGAGCAAGTTAGAATTTAGGAACCCTTTACCCTTGAAACAGAGTAATGATAGGATTTTCTCCAAATCCCAAGGTCTGATACACACATGCACACATACACGTACACACACATGCACATACACACACACACACACACACACAAACACACACATGGAAGTTCATAATCCCCAATACACACACACACACACACATATATATATATATATAGTAATTCATATATTATTTATATAATATATGGGGTGATTAACCATGAGCATTGCACGTTGTTGTTTCCCATATGAACTTTAGCTTCTGCATTCCAGGTGTGGGTCTTCTCTTGTACATAAGAACAATCTGATGCCTTGAACTATTGACCCATTTGCCAAAGGGATCAGTCCTAATCATGATCATGTCAATGCCTGGTATGTCCACATGAATTTGTCTTTGGAATGATCAGAATAGCCCAACTCTGTACCCTACTTGTGTCTCATTCACCTTTATGCCCTCGAAGAAATAGGTGCTCACTTACTGAATGAAACTGAGCCAACTAGAGCAGCCCAGGAGTCTCCTTACCTCATAGAGTGTGATCACCCCATTGGTCTCATTGGGAGGTTTCCACTGGATGTAGATCTTCTCCTCAAAGGGCCCTCCTTGGATGGACTCCAGAGGAACAGCTCCTGGAACTACAGAAGGGAAATGTTGTGAGCCTAACGTTACCCCCTACATCATTTCTCCAGGTCCACTGACCAAGACAGGCTCTATGAGAGTTTCTATAAAGCACTAGGTGTTAAATTATTTTAGGACTAATAGCTGACACTGTCTCTGATCCAACTCCTTGACTCTGCCATTGTAGAACAAAATAGAAATGGCCATCAGGAATCTGTAAATGAATAAATATGGATGTATTTCTATAAACTTTTACTTCCAAAGACAGACAGTGAGATGTATTTGCCTCTAAGAGTGACAACTTTTCATTCACCTATTGAGCAAAGCCACTAATGACATGAACCAAATCAGGCCCAGAGGATGTACATAGATACCAGCCAGCTTTAGGAATGTGATTTGATGCATGCAAAATGGATTTGACATTATTTTAATAACACATTGCCTGGGTCCTGCCAATTTTTTTTCCAACTTTAGAAAGTGTTTCCTCAGTTTCTTAGTTTCTGGGTTCATCTTTAACTATGTACCCAATTACGAGAACCTCATCTTGCTCCAAGAAGTTGGCTAATTCATAATGCTGCTTAGTCTCTCACTCTTTTGTTGGGTAGATGCCTAATATCCACATGTTGGTTGGATAAAGAGGTCAATGCGTGACTTGTGCCAATATTTGGCTCTAATGAGCATAGTTTTCTAGGGTCTGCTTCAGTAATAGGCTGGTATTTCCATCAGCATCTTCTGGCTAGATCCAGCATCCTCACACAACAGTCTAGAAGATGCTAAGCCAGAAAGGAAATGATTCCCCAAACTTCCACTTATAAGCCCTTAGAGAATGAAGAATTCATGAAAATCATTACCAGATCTATTTATATTTTGGCATTATAAAAGCAGGTACTCTTACTAAATGCTTATTCAGCATTATAAAAGCAAGTACTCTTGCTAAGTGCTTACTCAGTATTCCAAAGTGCGTACTCAGCATTATAAAAGCGGGTACTAAGTGCTTACTCTTTGATTGGAATGTTACATTTGTTATTTCACTGAAGTTACAAAACAGCTCTATCTAGTATGTATTATCCCCTTCATGCTGATAAAGGAAATGAAGCTAAGAAAGTAAGCTAACTTGGTCAAGGTCACAACACTCAAGTTGTGAAGAGGGAGTGGAACACCTGTCTCCCAACTTCAAAGCACACACTCTTAATCTTCATGCTACACCTCTCTCCAAATAGAGCCTCAAACATATGCTGCAATCAGTTCCCCATTGTCAAATTAAAATGCATTTAGCTTTTCTCATTTTGGGCACGATGCATGTAATTTGTTGATATTAAGAATATACAAAAAGATCTTCAGGTCTGCACCAGGTCATGTGAATACATGTTATAGTTTTCAGTTTAATATTTTTTTGAAATGGAATTCCTGAGTGTGTGAACTTGTGGGTCTCTCTTCTTTTGCCTTCTTCTTGGGCTCTCTTCCTTCCATTGGTTTGACTTTTCAAAATCTGATATTTTATCTTATTATAATTGTGTTATGTTTTACTGTTACCTATTACCTCTTATAAGCTTATTCTAATGAAAGTCAAAGTGAATGGATCTGGAAGGGAGGGAAGGCGGGGAGGAGCTGGGAGGCATAGAGAAAAGGAAACTGTAACCAGGATACAGTGAATGAGGGAAAAAATATATTTTCAATTAAAGAGGGAAAAGGAAAAAAAAAAAACACTGAAAAAAAAAAAGCCAAAAAATTTAAAAGAGAATGAACAAAATCACCAACACTCAAATCCAAACACAGTTTTCCAGTATTGCATGAATATGTGTGTTATATGTACAAACACACATTTTTAAATATAAAATTGAATTTACATTTTTTCAAAATTAATTCATACTATGTATGTTTGTACTTTTACTTCTTTTATAACTAGACAAATCATGGACATGAAACATTTCTAAAATTGTGCAGGCCTGGTGGCACACACCTTTTAAATCCCAGTACTCCTTAGGCAGAGGCAGGCAGAGATCTCTGTGAGTTTGTCGCTAGCCTGGTTTACAGATTGAGTTCCAGACAGTCAGGGCTGTTAAACAGAAAATCCCTGTCTCAAAAACAAACAAACAAAACAAAACAAAACCAAAACACAAAAAATTCCTAAAATTCTTAGGTATTTTGTGAGAACACTTAATGACCTCTTGGAGACAGTATGGTTATAACAACTGTCTTTTTATTGAGTGTTAAAGCCGGTTGGAATGTTTTGTGACTATGAATAGCATTGGGTTAAACATGCTTTTTTCAGTCTCCTCGCAAAGTACAGGCTTCCTTAGGAGTCGTTCATATGTGCTTTGTTGTGGGACCTCCTTCCCCCATTTCCCTGTCCCTGCCTGTGTTCTTATGCTTCCTGTTCCCCTCTTCCACTTCTGCATCATGTGTGTTTGCCCTGAGTCCCTAAGTGAAAACCTGTATTTCCCCTCTTGGGGCCACTTTCAAGTAGCAAGACTCCTACCAAAGCTCACTCCCACAAAAAATGCACACCTAAAAATTAGAAGCTGAGAGCTATACACGAGAGAAAACATGTAAAGGGATTCTAGCCAGCCCAAGCATAGTAAAACTGGCTCTGGCAGGCCCTGCCCTTCTCATCCTCCTTCTGCCTTGATAAAAACTATTAGACTACAATCCTAAAGTTCGTCACCAAGGTCCTTATTTGGCCGCTTAAATGTCCTTTGTGCAAGAAAGTGGTCTTGGGGTTCCTGAGCTAATACAGTTCCTTTACCACATGTAATATTTGAAACTCTGAGCCTGGGTCACTTCACTTAATATAATATTTTCCAGTTTCATCCATGATCTCACAAAACTTCACAATCTCATCTTTCTCGATGAGCACTCTTATAAAGAGTCTGCCTGCAAACTTTGCTCCTGTCCTCAAGACAAATTTGTGGCAATCAATTTACGAGGCCTAAGTAGATCAACTATCTTATTTTTAGGGATTTTGACAGGAATTACCAGATTGCTTCCCTGAAAGTTTGTATAAGTCTGGGTTCCCAACAGAAGAACATGCCTAGACCCAATTTCTGCCCACACTGACTATTTAAAAAATTAAGTATATGTGTCATTTTTAGAATGCTGGAAAGCACAGACTTTTTCTTCCTCTTTAATTACTCATTTGCATTGATTCCTTTGAGAACATGCTCCCCTCACCCTGGACATCTTCCTGTATGTTTCTTTACTTTTGTTCCTCTTTGTCTTGGCGAATTGTTACTACGATCCCCGTGTAAAAGAAGTGAAAGACATACTTACTTTTTGCATACTTTACAAATACTTTTATTTTTTGTTTCACCAGATTTCCATTTGTGCTTTAAAGCCTTGGGGTATGTAGAAACTTTTAAAATGAGTCAAAATATTCACCGCTTCTTCCTACTAACCCTTTCTCTCTGCAAATATATCTTGATGTGATCAGAGGGCTGCTATTGACATTAGAGGTATACAAATAACGAAGAGAAATGTGGTCACATCCTTTCAAATCTTGTGATCCAGGGAGCAGACAGGTGTTAAATCACTTCACACATAGATAATTTCATTCAAGTTATTATCAGCACTCTCAGGTAAGGGCATGTGGTACTAGGAGAACATTGGACAGAGACATGCTAGGCTAGCAAGCCAGGATATTGAGTGGCAAGTAAGTTAGAGTTGACAGATATGTAAAAGTATGTAGCGTAAATGCAGAAAATAGAGGGAGAGCCGTGGATAGCTTTCTGAGGTCAAGGGTAGAAGGAGAAAAATAAGTTAGGGAGTCTGCAGTCATTTTGGAGACAAAGGATGTTAGCTTGCATCAGGGCAAGGGGTGTAGAAGAGAAATGAACTGTGGGAGATTTCTGTCAGGCGAAACCAGCATGAGTTGGTGGTGATAGATGAGGATAAGGATGATAGGATGTGTCAGGGAGACCCAGCACTGCTAAATGGAGCCCACGAATCAGACCGATATTCCTACAGAGACAGGTCTTAAAGGATGACTAGTTTTAGAGGCCCAAGAATCAGACTGTTACTCATATAGAGAAGGGTTTTAAAGATGACTAGTTTTAGAGAGGGATCTGGGGAGCATAGCTTCTCTCTGAAGTATATCTAGAACATCCAGGCAGAGTGGGTGAATAGCCTTTGCAAAGACAAGACTGAGGCCATGTTTGGCTACTGAAATCATGTTTTGGAAATAAGTAGAACAGCGAGAGTATAGATCAAAAGCGAGGGTCGGGGCAAACCCTCAAACTTGGCTAAGAGAAATTGGTCTCATGAATGAGGAGGAAAATTAGGACACTAGGATCCAGTGCTGAGAGGAGAAAGTAGGGAACCAGGACATTGAGGTTGAGCTGTCACTGTAGCACTGTAGCAGGTCAGGAAGGGACTGGTTAGCAGTGATAGATATGGCTGAATGGTCAATTCAGAAGTGGCCTTGAAGTTACTATTGAACCTAGTGTCCCAACACTTGTGGCCAGAGTAAGCATACTTTAGGGAGAGTAGTTGTGTAACATTACCTGGAGAGGGCCGAAAGGAGCTGAACATGTGGTGGTGCCAGCAAGGGGCAAGCAAAGACCTTTCATTATGATGGGTAAGAAAATGTAAAAGACAGCAGAGGTGAGAAGTGAGGCAAAGACAAAAGCCATTTCCAAATATGGGGGTTGAGGGTATCCCATGGCTAGGGTTGCTAAAAATAATCTAAAAGGGACCACATGCTGGAAAGGCAAGAAAGAGAAAGGGAGCTGACTTGGGAGTCCCCAGAAAGGGTAAGAGCAGGAATGGATGGGGAGAAGTCCCCTTCCCACTGTGAGAGACGGAAAGGGGACAAACAGATGGAGCTGATTAGGCATGGAGCTTTGGTATCCTAATGGCTTATTTTTTTTTTTTTTCTTAAAGAGTTGGGGATAATTTGTCTTCCAGCAGTGCAAGAAATTAGGGAGAGTAGAGATGGTTTAATCATTGAGGAGTGAAATAGAGAGAAAGGGGGTTTCTGCTGATTCATCTGAAAGCTTGTCTGAAGATGGGGGAAGGTCTGTCTAGTGGAAGAGGGTTTCCCTGGTGGGTAGCAGAGGGTTACTTGGTAGGAAAGTTTGTGGACAGGGATAGAGATGGACAGGGGTTTGTCTGATGAAGGTTGTGATGGTGAAACTCAAGCTAGCAGCACTAGACTTTCCAGCTGAGGGCAGATTATCTTTCACACCACAGATCAAGCAAATAAAAAACACCAGTGAGTAATTGTTATGACTTTTTTATGTTACCGCCATTTTTCTCTTTCTATCTAAAACTGTCATCCATCTGGAATGTATTTTCTACATTGCACGTAGTAGACATTTACCCATAATTCCTTGCATGTTCTTGGGACAATTACTTGGCCAGTGAAAACTTTCCACTATGATTTAAAATGCCATCTTTCCACGGTGGCTTATTTTATACCCCGGCATATGTTTTCAGCCTTCACTGAGTCATAGCTCCTACTATGACAGTATCTCCCTGTAGTTTGAGATGATATGATTTAATAATATTCAGCAGAGCAAGGTCTTCTCTTTCATTATTATTCCCTTTCCATGTTTCTGGGGTACTGTTACCCATTTATTCTTCAAGGAGAACACATTCTTGTAATCCTAGTGTTTGGGAGGGAGATGAGATGATCAGAGGTCCAAAGCCATCCTTTCTAAAGAACATATTTGAGAGTAACCACGGTTACATGAGACCTTGTGTCAAAGAAATAGGAGTGAGAAGAACTTAGCAATAATTTATAAAAATTTAAAGCTATTCCAACAGAACTAATTCCTGCAGTTTCCTTTTTCTCCTCTTTTGAGGGCAGAGGCCATCTCTGTAACCACGAATCCTTCTACCCAGCAACACTATTTAAAGCTTCCTCTACTCATGCTTCTCTTTGTGTCCCTTGATTAAAACCATGGAATTTCTGTGTATTTCTACTAATTGCATTTTCATAACTTCATTACTCTTGTTTTGTATTACATTAAAAGCTTCTCTTTTGCTTTGCATGGTATTAAAAATATATAAAGTTTGGTTGTGTTTACCAAGTGCTTATAAAAAATGATGGCATGCTGACTGTACAAAGAGCAAGGTTTTACTCACTTTGTGCCTCTCCACATTGGCTCTTTCTTCTCCCATTCAACCAACATCAACATGATGAGGACTACAGAATTTTATGGTAACCAGCCTAAATTCTTATTTGGATATATATATATATATATATATATATATATATATATATATATATATATATATAATCTCCCAGGACAATGGGTCATTTGTTTTTTCTTTCATTCACACAGATAAGGTGCTTCTAGACTTCCATTTGTCACTCTAGACTATCTGGCCATCCATCATCAGTTGTGTATGACTCTTCTTCAGTTCTGAAGTTGTCATTATTTTTAGTTTTATCTCATCATTCCAATCTAGATTGAACATAGAGTTAGATCCAGATGGTTCTCTCTTGTGTATGGCTTACATGAATATATGGGTTTTTTTTTTAAAAAATCTCTTTGAATGTATACCAGACTCCACTAAGGTAGACTCAAGCTTCTGGCTGATATTGAGAATCTTCTGGTAGAAGAGACAGGTACTTTAGTTTATCTTTAAGGTCCTACCTATTTATGCCCTGAGAGCTTTTATCTTTTGTCATTTGAGATGTGGCTCACTAGTCCTGGTTATCTTGGAGGGAGCTTCCACCTCTGGATGCCTGCTTCTTGAAGCAGTGCCTCCTAGTAAGCCCTCTATCATCAAACCCATGCTTACAGTTTCTGTCTCAGCTCCAACCAGAGATGATGGATGGCTCCTCCCAGAGCACACACTGTTGCCAAGGTATACTGAGGAATAGATAGACCAAAGAGCTTATCACTCTATACATGTTCTGAGTAATGCTAAAGTGGTACCAGCATTTTGGACGCTATTATGCAGTCTTCTGTAAGTTCTCACATTTTTATATCCTTAAAGAATACTTGGCATGATCAGCTTTGAAAGTCTAGGCCACCTGGTAAGTGCAAAATGACACTTTGCAGAGAGATCTCTCTGTTCTTATCTATTTACTAAGTGAGCTGAACATCTGTTAATATTTGTTGGCTATATCGCCTCTTTGTGTTGAGCTCCTGGTTTCTTTATTTCATAAAACAAGTGGTATATTTTTATATAACCTGAGGGCTGGGCTGCACTCAGAGGCAGCCTGTTTCAATCAGAGTCCTGGGTTCTATCCCCAGCTCAGGAAAAAAGAACTAGTAAATTTCTCAGTTTGTGCCTTGCATTTGCCTTTGGATATAGATCAGTTATTAATTTTTAATATAGTTGAATTTATCAGATCTCTTCAAGTTTTATATGAGAGCAAGAGAGAGAGAGAGAGAGAGAGAAAGAGAGAGAGAGAGAGAGAGAGAGAGAGAGAGAGAGAGAAACAGTAGCAGACACTCTGCTGGCACCCCACCCACCTCTATCCAACTGAACGATGCACAGGCTCAAACACCTCACAATCTTTTTACCCAAGGCCATGGGAATAACCATGGTCACTATACAGGGGAAATAAGAAGTACTGTTAAATTTTTAAACCATCCATCAGTCATGGAAGATAGGAAGTTGATGAGTGGACATCCATGTTTCCTCACCACTGATTTGGTAACTCCACATTCTACTGGCTCTAATCAAAGTCTTAAAAACACTGAAATCCTGGTGGCAAGCATGTGGTGGGGGGATGGGTGGTGGTGGATGGTTATGACAGTGAGGATGACAAAGACATTTCCAACCCACCCACAGTAGACTGATGCTATAATAAATTACTTTAAGTATGGATCACTGGGAAAATAAAATTAAAAACTTAAAGTAACACTTAAAAAGCAAGGAGAACAAACATTTCTCTTCTTCAAACACTCAGAATGTGTGCTTGCACTCATCGGTCATGGAGAAAAAATGAATGACTCAGCGCCTGTGTTTACACCACACTTTGAAAGGCACAGTTCTAAAGTCCAGTGTTGGATGAAGTTGCTGGTTAATGTGTCTTGTCCTGATTCATTCCCATTCCTGTTTCCTCTGTTCCATGCCCAGCATGACCCCCTAAATATTCTTCCATCAAAATCCTTATTGTAGATTTGGCTCCTGAGAAACCCTAAAAATAGTAAGATTGAAGAGATACTTTCTCTAGTCCAAGGTCCAACAGTATTTTTTGAATGCTTATGAAAAGCTTGCAATTTATGCTTTGGATAAAATGACCTTTAGTAAATGCACGCTTTCGGTGTAGTACTATTCACTACATGAATCACTTGACTTCCTGCTGTGCTACTTTTAACTCATACCACATTTCCACGCGGGTGTGGGTCCTGAGTTCTATGTTGTTTAGCTGTTCTTGTGGACCAACCCTGTATGGACATTACATTTTCTTATGAAATAACGATTTGTCTCAATATATAGAAAACTAGGAGATGGAGGAAGACTTTTCTAGAGGACCTGGGTTCAATTCCCAGTACCCACATGGTGACTCACAACCATTTGTAACCCTAGTCTCAGGGGAAACAAAACAGACTCTTTTGGCCTCCATGGACACTGTACACATATGGTGCATAGACATACATGTAAGCAAGACACCTATATATATTATATACTATATTATATACTATATTATATACTATATCATATACTATATTATATACTATATCATATACTATATTATATACTATATTATATATTATATGTATTTTATTATATATGTGCAGGTTTTATATATATACATACATAATATTTATAGGTGATATTACACATATGATAATACACATATGTAATATTAATGTTCATCTTCAGCCATGTAATATTAAAATCCATCTTCAGGACTGTCTTAGTTAGCCATTTGTTCTTAGTATAAATACACTTTTGGATCAGCATGCACTTTTTCTTTATTGTTTGAGTTTTTCACTGTAATTGCTTAAAGGTAATTTGCCTTGATATTAGTCTATTTTTATAATGTTATATTTTCCTATAACAAGTATAAGGTACCTCTGGGGGGCTTCTTTAATATCTGTTATATTTATTTTTATCAAAATTGTAAATAGTATCTTAAAAAAATATTACATAGTCGTTAGGTGAATAGACACGGAATATGCTCCTCAGTGAGGATATCTTAGGAAATATATCAATTTTAATTCTAATATTTGTATTCAGAATTTTGGGGATTATCTATGTAAATAATCATAGCATCTGTAGCTAATAACAGTCTTATTCTTTCCAATTTTTTAGCTCATTTTATTTCTGTCTTTTAGGGTCACCAATACAGCATTTAATGGGAGTAATGATAGACATATGTGTTTTTCCAATTTTAAGATAATGATGCTATTCTTTTATCCTTTCATGTGGTGTTTGTAGGTCACTGGTATTTATCATTTAGCAGGTTAAAAGGTCCATTTTATTCCTCATATTCAAGGAAATTTTGTTTTGAAATCATGCTGGGCTTTAACTGAATCCATCGTAGTAATGATATGTTTCCTCCCCTCTCTTAGGATGTTAATGCAGTGAATTATATAAATGGATTTTGCAAAGTTTAACCAATTTTGGTTTCTTGAAATATTTTTTTCTATTCCTACAGTGTTATTGTGTTGTTCAGTTATATTTTGAATGGTATATCTGTGCCTAACTTCCTTCTTTCTCATTACAAACTTGGAAGAAGTCTTCTAAGACTCTGGATTGGAAGTCAAGGTTATGGTCACATCATATTGGGGCAGGAGGTTTATGGCATTTTCCCTCTCTGAAGAGTTGTGAGTAACATGGGAATACAAAATCCTTGGGTGATGATCTGATCACATGTGTAAAAACAAGTCAAACTTAAATTGTTAAACTTTTTCTTCATTGAAAAAGGTTAAGCCATTGGTTCTATTTCTAAATATAACATATAACCATATGAGATTTTTTTCTTTTATTAGGTTTTAAATATATTTTCAAGAATTTTTTTCATGTCATATAATTTTCAAACAGTATAAAATTATATTTAATATCCTTTAAAAAGCCATTTTACTCTTTTCTCTGTGTGAAATTAACTCTGCACAAGTAGATAAAACAAATAAACGTCTCATTAATTTTGTTCTAGCGAACTTCATTCTTTGACCTTGCTTTTATTTATAGATTTTTATTCCTTATCCACACAGCTAGCAAACAGTTTTGAACTCTTTTAAAAGATCAGTGTGGGGGAAATCATGTCTTTACAAATGTTAATTTCCCTTCCAGGGACATATTCCATAACAGTGTTTATTCAGTTATTCTTAAGACTGGATATTAACATTTGCTCTATAAATATAACAACAAAAAGGCCTTTCCCCCTTCTATTCCCTAGAGACACTTGATTTGCAATATCAGATCCTTTCCTCCTTAATTAAGATGGAGTCACTTTTTATTTGTCCAGAAACCTGTCTTTATGAAACATACTAAGGTATTATCAGAAGTGGGGCTATTACAGGTGGTCTGGCTGTATGCGTCACTCTACTAGTGAATGAGTACCTGTTTTAAGTTTCTTTAAGTCAGAGGGAAAGGGAAGAAACAGAGCATCATTTGGTCAGACAAGAATTCTGCTTGCCTTGTGAGGATGTACTCAGAGCATTTAGAGAAATAACCAGGTAGAAGAAGGGTTCTCTACAGAAACGCCTTCTAGATGTTTGGGGATGGACAGCCTATAGTGTCTAAAACACTGTATTTTCTTTCATTGGAGCATCTCCTTTTCAGTGACAACTTTTAAAGTGCTTTCCATTTTTGCAATGGTCAATCTCAATGCTCAGTTTGGTAAGATGTAGAAGAAAGCGAAAAGGAGCAGAGCACATGTATCTGCTGCTCTTCTCTTGGCTGCAGAAACCATGTAATGAACTGTTTTAAGCCCCTGGTACCTTGATTTCTCTGCTATGATGCTGAAGCTGTCAAGTCAAAAGAAAATCTTCCTCCTTAAGGTGTTGTCCGAGTATTTCATCACAGCAACAGGAAAAGTGAAAAAGATACTTTCCTTATTTATGCCTTGGATATCAGCTTGCAGTAAGAGTGCCCATCTTCTGCACTGTGGCCTGGCATCTGGAGTGGTTCATGGCACTGAACTCCAGGTAGTCCATCCCTTCCTTTAGCCCTTGTGTCCAGGGGCTGGCTTCCCATGTAGTAGTGCAGTAACACCTTCCAGTATAGCTGTGTTACATCCTCTTATGGAACTCAGGGCAAGTTGAAAAGGGTCTGTTTTTATATTTCTTTGGGAATGTATCTTAAGAAAGATGATCATATCACCATTTAAGTAAAAATTCATATTTTCATCCATTGGACCTATAAGGCACTACCAAGAAATGGCTCAGACCATGGGTTTGAACCCAGACTGCCAAGAGTTTGTGTTTTGTTTATATTTTTTTGTTGTCTAACCTGGGGAAAATTCCTTAACATCTTTAGGGAGACCTTTCCTTGTTTTAAGGAGGCTATGAAACCAGCATCTTCTTCATAGTTTGTCATAGGAATTTAATATTTCATAATCGTAATATGCTTAACAAGGTGCTTGGCATGAAGTAAGGACCCCGTGGGGTTGGTTGTCCCTCCTCAGGATCGTACGGCATTCCCCCAAGAGCTGTTCTAACAGAGGCTGGATACCATACTTTGAATTCTGCAGATCCAATAGCAACTGTTCCTATCTCTAATGGTGTCTTTACCTCAATCTCCTTTTCTGGAGTCATGTTATATTGCTAACTGCAGAAGCTGTATCTTCTCATAGCTTACTTGGGATGCTAAACAGCTCTTACAATGGTCTTCTGATTTCTTTGGTAAGTAATTGTAAGATTCATTTTGTCTCCTAGGACTCAGGAGCCATGATTTGATAACATATTTATGTGTGTGTATTACCTACTCAGAGCTGTTCTAAGCACTTGCATTGTGATGGTAAACAAAATAAAAGAGAGAATGTCTGTCTCTGTGGAGTGCATTCTATTTGGGAGAAGATAGATAATCAGAGGTAAAGTGTAACTGTGGTTTCAGTTGATAAATGCTAAGGGGATACACAAAGCAGAGAAGAGAGACAAAGTGTCATGTGAGAGGCTTCCACATTTAAATGAAACTGGCTAGGAAGAGCTCTCCAAACTCTAAACAGAAATGAAGACCTGATAAGGTCGATGAGATAGCCCTGTTTATTTGGTAGAAGGCCATTCTAGTCAGAGGGAGATGATGAATGCAAAGGTTTTGAGGCAGGGGCATGTTTGGTACACTTGAAGTCAACAACTAGATTCATGAAATGAGAGAGAAGTAGGAAATGAACTCAGGACAAACAGAATTGGGACTCCTAATGACTTTGGGACATTATACCATGAGGGCATTTATTATCAATAACATGAGAAAGATCAAGAATTAGAGCAGAAGGCTGCTGTGAGTTTCTTCATTGTTTTTTAAAAAAAAATCATTCTGGCTACATTGTTGAGAAGAGCATGCAGAGGCCAGGGCTGAATCGGAGGACTAAATAACTGGTCACCTAATCTAAGCTGGTGATCACCATGGCTGAAACCAGAGAGCCAGCAGTATAGGCTGTGAGCAAGCAATGGGGTGGGGGTAGGTTGTTCAATGTCTCAGAGCTACTGTACTGAAGGTGGAGCTAAGAGATTATGCTGATGAGTCAGCTGGAGAGGGTAAGCTAAACCTTTGCTTCGCACAAAGCTGGGTGTGCCAATTACAGACAACATAACATGAAGGGGGTCCCTAGTGCTGCGCAATCCAGAGTCTTAGTCAGACAAAAGCAAAGACTCAAGAATTTTGGCTTGAGCCACTAATAAAAAATAGGTGTTACTAATTAAGATAAAGAACACAGTGGGGAGAAAGATACTAGTGTTGGTTGAGCAATGATGACCACTTCCTTCTGTCTGGGATGTTTTACACCAAAGGACAAGAGCAATCTAAGTGAGGAGGTGTAGCTGGCAGGTGAATAAATCGCTCTGGAGAGCTGGGGAGAGGTCTGGCCCGGAGACATCAATTAGAAAAATTATTAGCTTGTGTGTGGATTATAAAGCCATGGGACCAGAAATAATTAGGTAAATAAATGGAGCCACAGTCAGCAATCTGTGGCCCTTGATACAAATCCAACGAGCTGCTTGCCTTTGTAAATAAAATGTTATTGGAAGATCGTCATACCCAGTCATGTGTACATTGTTGCTGGATACTTTCCTGCTGCAGCAGCAAAATCAAATAGCTGCCAAAAAGACCTACATGGTCTACACAGCCTGTGTCCTAGGTCTGGCCAGACCTTGGCACAGAAATGACTGGAAAGAGTCTCAAAAATAGAAGTCAATAAAGCTAAGATGTTTAAAAGGAATCCATGAGGAGACAAAAAAGGTTCCTGAGGGAGAGACAGATCTAGAATGTGTGGTAACCCAGAAGCTAAGCACAAAAGGGAGCCTGAAAGAGGGTGTAACAGCCAACCATGCCCAGTCACGACAGCTGCTAAATAAAAGCTGACTCCAAGAATACCAATGGTTGCATTTATTTAAGATCCCAGGAGTGATGGTTAATCTCGATAGTTAACTTGGTAAGATCTAGAATCATTTAGGCAATGGACCTCTGGATGGGCTCATGGGAGATCATTTTGAATCAGATTAATTGAGGTAGGAAGATCTGGCTACTGTGGAAGACATTATGCCTTGGACCAAGATCCTGGACTGTATACAAATGAGAAAATGAGCAAAAGTAGAAACATTTACGGTGCTCGGCTTCCTGATGGTGGATGTAGTGTAACCAGATGACTTGAGGCTCTTGTCTGCTCTGACTTGTCTACCATGTGACCTACACGTGCAAACTAAAAGAAACTACTCGTTTCTTGAGTTGCTTTTGTCACAGCACTTTATCACAGTGACAAAAAAGTAAGTCAACAGGCGATTTCAGAGGAATCGTATGGGAGAAATGGTGTGGACTTGAGCTGCCTAGGTTGGGTGTGTTCAAGAAGTTCAGAATGGGAAAATGGACATAGGAGAAAAAGTGGAGGGAGTGGTAGCTGGAAGAGAAAGTAAGACTGAGGAATCCTGCCTCTTTCTTTCTAACAATGATGGAATGGAACCTCTTTGTAAAGTCTAATGATCACTTATAAAGAGAAACATTGCTGCAGGCTAGATAGTAGACTATCACCAGAGTAATGACTTCCATTAGGCAAAGGGAAGTAGGACTTGGCACATTAAGTATAGAAATTGGTCTTCACTTAGAAAATAAATACTTTATCCACAGAAACAGGATGGAAGACTGAATATGTGGGCATTATGTGCATTGTGTAGGTCAAGGAGTATTAAATGTCTTCGATTTCCTTAGTATTATAGACAACCAGTGTACCATCTAAGTGTGAGAGCAGTACGGAGGTGTTGATGGAGGTCTGGAGATGGGGTAATTATTCTACAGAAAGAAGGAGATAACCAGAGAAATAGGAGATGCTTTTCCGGACACGCTCCAAGAGTATTCCTGGCTTCAGTTGGAGCAACTGGAAATGTGGTATGTGGTCAGCTACAAAAGAAGGGTCCTGGACAGGCATACAGTTCCATGGAACCATGTGTATCAGAATAAGAACTGGGCTCAGATGCTGAGAAGAGATGTAAGACCTGGACTGGACCAACGATTGGCCAGTAACCTGGGAGGGGAAGCAGAGAGGAGAAAGGTCCATTGCAATGGGGTTGATATTTTATAGCTACAGAACGTGAAGGTGCAAAACAAAAGGCCCTGGGCAAGTTGAGATGTAATCTGGATTAAATAGAAGCCCGAGGCTGTCTCAAAGTTATCCCTTGCCACAGTGAAAAGAAATTACACATAACTCCTTGGCTTGGCTTTTTCTAATCAAGAATTATATTCTGTCTGATGCTGGCTCCACTTAGCACAGCTGAGTGTTTTATTTGCAGCATCTGTGGAGTAGATTTCTGTAACATATTTTTTTCTTTATTCTTCAGGACTTTGTCCATGTATACCAGGAAATACAATCACACTCCTGATTTCTTCCACCCAACGTTTCTCATATTCCCAAATATGCGCTCTGCAGAGTTTCAAGCATGCCGCCCCTGCTGTTCCTTCATCTCCTTCCTCTTCTTTATCCACTTTTGTCACTGTACAGATGTAGAGCTTTGGGAAGCCTTGCAGTAGTCAGAAAGCCTAGCAGTGGCCATACCTTCAGAGGAGGAATGATCATCCTCCCTGTATCAGCTATGAACTGCTAAAGATGCTTTTGTAAAATATGTGTCCTAGAAGTAGATACCACCTCTCCTGATAATGCCAGAATTTTAGCTAGCTTGATCGTGTGCAGATAAACCCCAAGTTTATGAGTGTGCTAGGCATATCATGCCTGAAAGTTAACATGTCATAGTGTTCCTTCCCATTCTTTGGGTCTTACATTCTCTCTGTCTCTTTCTTGATGTTCCCTGAGCTTTGGGGGTGGGGAGGATGGAGGGTTAAGCTGGGTAGTGATAGTGATAAAGATGTCTTGTGTAGGGTTGAGCACTCAGGTTCCTAGTCCCTTTGTCCAAATATGCATCTCTGCACTGCCTGCTGCCTGCTGTGTACAGCATGTCTTAGAAGCCTGCTGGTACTATTGGTCCATCTTACATGTGAGGAGGCTCATATGTGGAGGATATATATATAATCTTGAACAAGCCGTCCTAATAAGGGGAGAAAGAGCTAGATACAGCACATCCTCCTGCCTACAAGCATGTGCTCGTCTCTGCCATCACCTTGTGGATTTATACTTTGGAGGCTGAAAGGTGATTATCTACCAGGTGTCACAGCCATGGTCAAGATGTCTCAGCCCCAGGCCAAGCCTCTTCTCAGTAACCACCAAATTACTGCTTGTGTAGGTGAGGATGTCCTTTGCAATGTAGGAGGGGGACATTCATTTGATGAAACAGCATCCCTCTCTTCTCTCATAAAAGACTCTGCAGTGCTGAGAGATTTCTTCTTGTCCTATCTTCTAAACCCGTGCCTCCCTCCATTCTTTTATTTTTAATTCTGTATAATTCTTTAATGAACCCACACTTTCCTTGTCCACAATTTCATTTCTTCTTCTGTCACAGCATGGAACTTTCCATCCTCTTGACAGAGTTCTACAACAAAGGTTAATTACTTTATAATTTCATTCTCTTAAAAAAAAAGCACACTAAAATTGCTAATTTTAACTGTGCTTCTTGTCAGTGGGCTCATGTAAATTCACTGTAATTAAACCAGATGTTTTCTTATACTTTCAAGTCAGGTGGTAATTTAAGGGAGATTTTCATTTCAATAGGAAAAAGAACAGATTGTTGACAAGGAAAGCTTCTCCATTCCTTGTTTCTTTCCCTCCCTTTCTGTCCCCTTCCCATCTTGTCTGCCCTGTGGCCTCTCTTCCTCTCTTTCCTCTCAATTCTCCATTTACTATCTGTAAAATGGGTTCACCATGGAGAATTTAAAAGGCAGGAATTGAAAACATAAAAGTTATACATCGGAGCCATGGACTAGGAAGCTGGGGCTTCTGCTTTCTTCAGCCTGGCCAAATTTTCACCGTGAATTTAGGGTATCTCACTGGCTGTTTGTCTGGTAGATTGTTCCTTATACAGATGCCAGAAACTAACTTAAAAATCAAACTGCTTAGCAAAGACCTCAGCAGATGCCAGTGCATGTAAAGTGAGTCCTATAGAGTGTTAGGTTTTAAACAAATAGCTGAGGAAACTATTTAACATATCAAAGTGGATCTGGCTGCCAGGTTCTTCCAGCATCCTTCAATGCCTACCCATTACAAGGTATTTAGCTGGCATACTCTGCCCCCAATCTAAACTTCTCTTCCCAGAGCTGGGTTGTCCTTCCCCCACGGGCCCTTTCTATATAATCCAGACAATTTTGGTTACCTGCTCTTTCAAGCAATGGATATGTTTTGGAGGAAGCAAGAAGAGATACCAACAGTTAGCTTTAGCAAGCCAGGACGAGTGAGCTTTGATTGTACCTGAAGGACTCATACAAGCCCCAGCTTATGAAATGATGTCCATTCATAAACACTGGGATCTCATGAGAAGGGATGGACTTTGGTGTCAGGTATTCATTCATTAGCTCATCCACTAAGCCAATGGTTTATAACACACATTATAGACCAGCATCCCTCCTCTCACTAGAAAATATTCATCAGGGACTAAACCAAAATGAAGTCTCTATTTCATCAAGCTTATATTCTGAATGTGTGTGTGTGTGTGTGTGTGTGTGTGTGTGTGTGTGTGTGAGAGAGAGAGAGAGAGAGAGAGAGAGAGAGAGAGAGAGAGAGAGTCTAAAGAGCAAATGTAAAGTAGAATATAGAGACAGAGAAAGCCGAGAGGCATGTTAGAGAAGCTCCAGGCTTTCCTAGCACATGGTCAGGGAAAGTCACATAGGCAATACTTAGAAATGTATGGATTCTTCACCTGAACAACCATGGCAACAATAACTGCATGGTGTTTGGCAATAGACTACGGGAACAAGAGTGTGAGCACAAAGCCTAGCTCACTGTGGGCATATGGAAAACAACTGCATTTCTGCCTATCACTCACAATCCTGCGAGCTCATCTTGATAATCCCTACAGTGCAATAAGCTGAGGTGAAATGAGGCAGTTAGGACCTCTTAGGGTACATAGTTTTTTTTATCCTTGTAGTCTGACTTTGCATCATATTACACATGCTTTGTTGTTATTTCCTATTACGCTTTCCCTCCTTACAGGACTTAGGTGCCACCTCTTATTAGTGTAGATGTACCTATCTCTAGCCACACACACACCCCAGTCTGGCTTGCTGCAAACGACAAAACCAGGAGAGTTAGGCTCATTAGAACTGTACACAAAATTAAAGCACTGAGCCATGGTACTTCTCCTTACATGACAGCATTTGAGTTTAAGCCTGTTTTGCCACATTGGGATAATAGACCTATTATATGTGGTTAAACATATTAAAGATCAATTTTGTTAATATATTTTATACTGTTACTTATTATAATCAATTATATTTTTATGTATTGTTAAGATTACATTCCCGTATTATACAATAGGGAAAATACTGCTTGTTCTTTCATATTCAGTGTGAAGATTAAATCAGTACATAGTGCCTGTGAAAATGAAAAATGACAGTCCTTCTCTGAAGGAGAGCTTAATTGATTGTGCATTTACCCTTTGACTTCAGCAATCCTACTGTGAAGAATTTACCTGAAGATACATTCCCACAGACACCTAACAACATACACGCCAGGCTGTTTGCTGCAGTGTGACTACAGTGTGCCTCTTTATACCAAGCAGCCAATCAACCAGCAAATATGATACCTGAAATGGAGGAATACAAGATGACCTAGATGAGAAAAAGTAGGTCATAGTGAATAACTGAAACAGCCACCGCTGGACACAGGCATCTGTCCACAGGGACACGAAGCACCAGGACACTATTAGCAGAATGGGTAATTTCTGATATGGACTGTTTTCTAGGACAGAAAGTGAACATAAACACGGGTGAAGTATATATTATTCCATATTGTAAATATGAAATATATAGAAGGGAAAGAAGACTTTGAGTTCTGGCATGTGAAAGGCTCTGGGTTCAATTGGATTGTGGGGAGGACTAAGGGAGGGAGGAAAGGGAAAGAGGGAGGAAGAGGAGGAAGAATGATGGGGAGGAAAAGAAAGAGGAAAAGATTATTTACTTTTTTTACTAAATAAACTATATAAAATAGAAATAAAAAATAATTAAAAAGTTAAACATAAATTTAGCTTGCATCCCTCCTAGAAGTTTATTTTTGTGGGTGTTGAAGATATAATTGGTACAAAACCAGAAAACAAGATTACAGAGTACCTAGTCCCAGGTGATGTATCTACAGTAAATTCTTATGCCTAAGGCTCAGGAAACACACAGCAGAGGGAGCAGAGAGTATATAAGAGCCAGAGGACCAGGACATCTGACATGAAATAGTGTCTTCTATATATGACAGGAAGCTGCAGCCATGACAACTCAGCAACCTGAACAATGGCCGTGTTCAACCAACATGCCAACAGGGTGGAGAAATCTCATAAGACTCCTCCTCTAGGAGTCAATGAATGGCTGGAGAAAGGGAGAAAGGAAAGGGGAGGGGGGAGGGGGAGGGAGAGAGAGAGAGAGAGGGGGGAAGGAGAAGGAGGGAGGGAGGGACAGAGGAACAGAGGGAAAAGGGAGAGAAGAAAAGAGAAAGAGAGGGAGTAAAGGAAGAGAGGGAGAGAGGGAGAGAGAATGAGAATGAATCAGTCCTCCCCAGAGTCTCTTAATTGGTTATCCAATATAAAGTAGTCAGACCTAAAAACATACACATATACTATACAAACAACATTAAATAGAAAGTAAATAACAAAATGTGGTATTTTACATTTAAAATGTCACTCTTTCAGGTCTGTACTGAAGACTACAAACGGATAAAGATTGTGACAGTTATTTCTGAGAATGAATATTTTTTTTAACATAGAATTTTGACTTTCTTATGAAGCAGCTAATTTGCATGTTGAAAACAGTAGTAATGTTTATTTTTCGAAACATGCCTGGAGGAAAACCTTAAAATTAAAAGAACCTTAGTTGGCTAGCAAATTAATATTAAGATCATTTAGAAACTCTGAGTGTTTGAACAGAATATTTTGAATGTACATCCTCAGCAGTACACAGGTTAGGGCAGAGAAATGAAAATATTCTGCTGCCTAACTTGGTAGGTTCACTGTGTGCTGGTGGGTGGGTACAATTCGAGGTAGTGGAAATAAATAAACAAGTGGGTGTGGAGAATCCGGGGTCTTCACTGTTGGAACACATGTGTGGAATGTGTAGAAGTATCTAGAGGCATCGGGATTTACTCACAATGGGCTCATGATTGAAAACAGTTGAATTATATTCTCTAGCTCTTTCTTCCTGGAGCAGCTATAGGCATTGCTGTTCCAGTGATCATACCCAAGACCCATCTTAGTGCCTAGAGATCACTGCCAAGACAATTTGATCATTCAAGAAAATAAAGATACTGATGAAGTTGAGTACACTGATTCAAAACTAGGTTGTAAATTAGAGTCCTAGACACAGAGAAGATGATGAGAAAATGCCTCTCTGAAGAAACATGTTAATCAGAAAGTGCAGGCAAGATGGCGGACTTTAAAGCACCAATATAGCAACTGATTTTAGGTAAGGCTTATGAAGAAGTGCTAAAGTCATTGAGTAAAGATTTGGTGTGATCATAGGACACTCACATCATCTCAAAGCATCACAAAAGAGGAAATGTATCAAAAGGGAAACATATAAACATATTTATGTGTTTATATCTGGCCTATGTATTTATATTTGATATATATATATTTATGTGATATATATCTATACACATTTATATATATATACACATTTTATATACATAATAAATATAAATAAATAAATATATTTATATTTTTATCTGTGTTTTCTCTGTTAATTAGTTACATGTGACACCATCACACAGGGGCTCCCAGAACTTCCATGACCCTTGGCAAGACGCAATGAGAAATAAACAGTACTATCTTTTAATGCTTTAATGAAAAAAAATGTCTTCCATTCTGGTTTTATCATGCAGAGCTAAGTTTAACGTTAGAAGAACTATGAAATGAACAGTGTGTTGGGCTATTTTAATCGCCTTATTTAGTTATATTGTTTACGGAAGTACATACAGATAAATGCATGTGTACATGTGTAGGTTTGAGTCCTGTGTGTATCTGTGCATGTGCATGTATGCACCATGGAATGAAAGTAGAGTTCAAAGGGCAACTTTCCAGGGTCTGTTCTCTCCTTCTACTTTGTAGATCTCAGGGATCAGACCTTGGGTTGTGAAGCTGGGTGGCAAAGCCTTTACCCACTACATCTTTTTGATGGCCTATGTTGACTCATTTTTAGAAAATGTTAACTTTCTTAGATGTTGTATAATATTGTTGATATATACTAGAAAGTCTTTACTCTTTTGCTAAAGACACTGAAGAGATATTTTGTTAATTCTTCAAGAAATTTATATAAGCATACAATGTATTTTGATATCTCCATTCTAGCTCCTTCCCATAACTCCTCCCGGATCCACTACTCTACCTCCCCACCTGTCCCAACTTCATGTCACGTGCTTTGCACCTCCTCAGACTTCTTATGTTGTTACATTTCCACAAGCTTAGCTGTAGTTTGGCTAAAGGTGATGACATAAAGATCTGAGATATTTGTAAAAGACAGAAAATTTAAAGTCCATTTAAATTTTTTTTTTTATCAACAGACATTTTCCTAATAAAGCCAAGTGTCTCACAACTTCTCTTTCTAATAGACAATTGTTCTACAGACCCTCATAGGTATTGGGATGACTGATCCTGAAAATCAATATCTATGTTTTGAGAGCAGGTAAGAACAAAATGAAGTCAGTGAGCCCAATCTTGGGGGCTGCTCTCTGGCTCTCAGAAGGGAGTTTCGGGTATACATTAGTACCCCACTCCAACCTTGGTGTCTTCTAAAGGTGAATGAGTTTCTAAGAGAAGGAGCCAATGCTTTTTCCCTCTAGATAGAAGGGAACCTGCCCCTGACCTTCAGGGCTTGTTCACAGTACTCTTGATGCACGTCTTAGTCTAAACTACTTAAGAGTCTGGTGCTGGTGGATGCCTTCAGCCAGGAGTTTAAGACTAGCCTCAGCAACAATATGAAGACAACATACCAACACACAGAAACAAATGCAAACTGCCAAAGACTATCCACACCCACTGAAACCTTCCAGCAGTTTCTGAGCTGTGGCCTCAGAAGAGCTACAGACCAAGGAAGGGTGTCTTGTATGCTGGTGTCTTTAATATGATAATGTCCACACATCTCCTGGAGCAGGAACTGATGTTTTATTAATGATGTTTACCCTAAATTTAATTTCAAAGCACTGCTGTTCCCACATTGTTTTGAAAAAGGCTTTGTGGTTTATTTATTTTCCTCTTGGTGGTAAAAATGAGAAAGAGAGAGGAGAAGATATAGCTTAAAGCTAGGACTTGGGACTTGCTGTAGATGGAGGCCGTTCTCAGAGTGCAGCTCAAAGGGGCTGCATGCACACTTGAGAAGGGCTCCCTCTGAGTTGCTCCTTGGCTAGATCAGGATGGCTTGTCAACAAAGGCTCCTCCCTGACAGCACTAAGGGCAGCCTGGTGATGGCAACCACTAACCACACCCCATCTACCACCCTGCTTCTCCAGTCAGGACCCAGGTATACTGCCAATCCCTTAGGATCCTGAGTATACTTTATGAACCAGTACAATGGTAGGAAAGACCCTGGAGATGGGTCCCACAGCATCTCAGTGGCAGAGTTGTTTGTACCAGAGGCTTTCTTGTCAGGACTTCTTTTTTTTTCTGTTATTGTTTGAAACTGTAGTAGTTATGCTTATTGAAAACTTATTGCTAGGTCTTAGGCCACTTTTTTTTTTTTTTAAAAATCTACTATCCCCTTTAATCAAATCCATTTTATAGGTGGGAAAATCAATGTCAAGAGATTAAAAAGGGGGTGCCAGGCATACTGGCCCAGAGAGTCTACCTTCTTAATAGTGCTTTTCTATCTTCTGGTGGTAGGGACTCTATTTCTGAAGCAATGAAATCAGACATAGGGGAAGCTACACTCCCTTCCCCAGCTTGGGATAGCTGATGCATAACTCACCCTGGAGAGCTCTTCTTGCAACTGCCCAGAAGTTGTAACATGACTTTCTTCACTTTGTTGGCCTATTTGTCATCTTCTACCCAAACTATCCTTAATAGTTTGTGTACAGACTAAATTGAGCCATAGTCTAGAGCCATAAACAGCCAGGCCAAGGAGAAAGCTAAAATACACAGAGACAAGAGTTTCTTAGACACCACAAGTTCTATCCTATACAAGACAGCTACTGTGTGGAGCTGCATACAGATTGTACCAGAACCCTGGGAAGAAACAGCCAAGAAGTTTGAGGCAACGAAAACTTACAGACAAAGTAAAATTTAAGAGAAGTCTTGAAATAGCAATAGAAGAGTCTATCCTACGTACATAAGGGAGACGTCAGACTAAAGGAGGAATAGCATTGGCAAGAAGGTAGTTATGTGTCTATCACAAAAGTCTCTGCATCCCAGCATTTTCAAGGTAGCAAGCACATCCAAAGATGGAGTGTAAGAAGCAAACTCTGTAGAGCCTTGTTGGGTTGGAGGTGGTGTGGAGTGTGGGGGGAGGAGAGCTGGGGTAGAGTGGGGATAGATGGGGGAAGTAGGGGGAGGTAATGTGGTATGGGGGAATGTGGGATGATATGGGGAGAGGTGGGGGAGTGGGATGGGGGAAGTGGGAGGGTTATGGGGAGATGGGGTGGTTTGGAAGAAATTTCCAGATTGATTTGATTGTTTAGTCTCTCTCTTGAGCTCCCAGGTGTAACTTATTGAAAGGAGGAACACAGGAAGATAAGTCAGCATAGACGAGAACATTCATTCATTTTGCAATACATGGTATTTGAGATGCCTATGGGACATCCAGGTGGATAATCAGCTTTGAGCTCATTCAACGTGCACACTAAGCCTTAAGCTATTCTATGTTTTCTTGTTTTAATTTGTGCAGAATAAAGTTGTCTGATTTTCAATCTTGACATGTTTAAACAGTAAGATAAAGACCCTTTCCAGGAGGCATCTGAAGAGTTAAGACTTGGGTAGAAAGAGCAATAGAACACAAGGGGAGAATTGGGGAGGCAAGAGATCACCATGAGCACAAATTTATGACTGAGCTGTCACTATTCATGGAAACATGACATTACCCTGGAACTGTACTATTCACATTCTGCAAGGTCCCTTTCTGGGGACCTTGAGAATAGTGGGGAGGCCAAAAACAAAGGACAGAGGATAAGGAGTTGAATGGATCAGTAAAGTACTTCCTCTGTAAGACTGGGGACCTGACTTTAGATTTCCAGCATTAAATAGAAACCAGATATGGCAGAGCATTCCTGTATCCCCAGTAATGTGAATGCCATGGTAGGAAGATCTGATAACTACCCAATTTATTCAAATCAGTGAGCACCATATCCCAAAGAGAGACCAAGTCCCAAAAATTCCGATGGAAAACATTGGAGAAGATAGAACACTGACCTCTGGCCTCCAAGTGAATGTACACACATAGGAATATACATGTGATGTATGTACACACACACACACACACACACACACACACACATACACACAAGCAGATGGACAAAAAATAAAATCCTCCTCACTTACTGGCATGAATCATGAAAGCATACTTAACCTTCTCCATTCCCATAAACTGGCCTCCCCCACTCACCATCCTCTTCAGTCTGTACCACCAGCTCCTCACTCTCCATCCGACCCTCAGGGTTAGACAGTAGCAGCCGAAGTCTGATGGTCATGAAGGGCCGTAGACCCCGCAGGGTATAGTGGGAAGAGGTCTGGATCACCTCTTCAGCCTCATACTGCTGCTGGTTGAACACGTACTGGTACTGCACCGTGAGGTTGTAGCTGTGGCATCGGGTCACTGCATAGCCAAAGGGTTCCCACTGCAGGGTCAGCTGTCGAGCCCGAATGTCCACAATCTCCACATTCTGAGGGCCATGGACAGGATCTGTAAAATACATACAAGATACAAGAGTTTTGAGGAGACTGCAGGAAGCAGGAAGTGGGTGGATGTTGTTGCTCTTCCAGACACAACTCAACTTCCCCGAGCTCTCCCATGGCTCTTGCCACCTGCAGCATAATTAACAGGAAATTAGTTAGCTTTCTTTAAATTAGTTTTTTTTTTATTTAAGCACACATGTCTAAAACAAAACAAAATACATAGGGTGGAAATATGTCATATTCCCTTCATAATAAAATATGTCAGTCATTAAAAATATAAAATTCTTAGCTGAATGGTGATGGTGCACCTTTAATCCCAGAACTTGGAAGGCAAGGGCAGGCCTATCTCTGTGTGTTCAAGCCAGCCTGGCCTATAGAGAGAGTTCCAGAATAGCCAGAACTACTCAGAGAAGCCTTTCTTGAGAAACACTAGATAGATAGATAGATAGATAGATAGATAGATAGATAGATAGATAATGATGATAGATAGATATAGATTACAGATAGACAGTTACATATATACATGCACACATAAATAGACACATAAATATAAATACAGATAGACAGACAGACAGACAGACAAATATAAACTTTCTTGGTTGCTTAGGGCTTCACTAGAGTACTGCACATGCTTTGGGGATGGGCGGCTGGAGTTCTATCCTGCCATCTGTGCTTAACTCAGTTGCATCCTTTCTCCACATAATTGAGGTTCTCCTCCTTCCCTCCCATCCAGTGGCACAATCTAAAACTGTGGTTGCATCATGAACAGACATCCAGCCTCCAGTCTATCTGTATGATCACAACGCCCCATGAACTCAGCCTTTGGATTCACCTCCGCACTTTCACTTATAATAGGACATCATATTATTTGCTAGCATCCTACAGCAGTTCACTCTCTGTTCCATTCCCTCCACATCCTCCATGAACACCATCGTCCATTCCTCAGTACTGCAACACTGTCCCCAACCTCCTTATTGACCAATCTTTGTCCCAGTCCCCCATATGTAGCAACAACCATGTCTTACTTTATAATCTGCACATTGAGGGATATTTATATCTTGCATGAGGTAAAGCAATGGCTTTTGTACTCAACTTATTAAAACAAACAAAATAGTAATGCTGGCGTTCTGACTGGCATTTAACTCCATGATGCTTACAGGACATTATCAAGTTATGCCATGTCTTTGAGTCTACTTTTTACTTAATTGGAAAATTAAGTGATAATAGCAGCTCGCCCAACTGCAGGAGAGGGTAAAGCTGGATGAATTATCCTGAGCCATTAGACTTGCACCTGGAACTTAATAAGCACGTCATATGTAATAGCTGTGGGTTTATTTGTTTTATAGCAATAGGAAGAGTAATAAGTATAATCATCCTTCAGATGCTATACACAACCCAAATGTCTTAAATGTCTTATAAATGACCGTTCTGGGTAGAATCCTTATGCACCATGACAGACTAGGATACTGACACCTCTCCAGGCCTTGAGTTTCCAAAGCTGTTAGGGTAAGCTGCCTCTGGACCAAGGAACCAACAAGAGTGGCTATGGGTGAGGGCTTTTGACACCAGCTGAGGTTCCTAATTCACTGTGATGTGGGAAGTATAACTTTATAACAGCTTTGCCAAGAAACAGACTTCATTCGCGTGTCAGAGAGGAGGATGATCCATCCCCAAACCATGCACGACAGTAGCTCTGGCCTCTTTTCAACTGAGGAACTGACACTCATTCTTACAGCTCTGTTATTCATGGTGCAGGGTCCTGTATGCAAAAGAAAGTCAAGAGTCTCAAAAGCAAGAGTGAGTTTGTAAAAGTGACATTGGATGCATTGCCTGTTATGCTGAACCTATGTACAATGAAAGATAAACATGGGTGCCACTCATAGTTAGGGGCTGTGACCAGGCATGTCTACTGTTACTCAACGGGATGTCTCTGGGCTGCCTAGGCTGAAGTAAACGTAGGTGTACAGAAATAGTGATGGAGGGAACTTCCTGTCTGCCAAATATTAGCATCCCCTCTAGGCTTTGTACAGCAGGGATTTTTCTATCTGTAGAGATTCCAGAACTCTGTTGCTATAGACACCCAAGTAGTACCTTTCTAACACTTCTCCACTGGAAACTTCTTCAACACCAATACTCCACCCTGGGGAGATAGTCATCTCATGGGCCTCTCTTCTCTCATTAGGAAGTGAGAGCACCGATATTTAATACTCAGTTAAGGCTGAGGAAACATTTTTGTTAAGCATCTTAAATACTACAACAAGCCATGTTGAATTCAATTTTTGAGATGTCCAGTATGGCCTAAAAGCACAGATAAAATACTGTCAATGGAACAGCATCCAGGAAGTACTTGTGTTAGTTCCTATAGAGGAACACTTGGAGGGAGGAACTGCCTCATTTGACAAATGGATAAATCGAGGGTTACAGAGGTCCAGGAGCTTGTATAAAGTAACAAGTCTAGTGAGTGCCCACATGAGGCTTTGAATTTGTATAGTTCTGACTCCCTGTCTTAGCTTGCAAGGGAGGTAAAAAGAGGTCTGGGACACAGCCACTGAAGGGATGCCTGCTGGGCTTGATAAATTGCAAAACTCCAGAGGAGGCATCTGAAGACCCCTCTCTAGAGCAAACCAAAGTTTTGAGGAATGAAATGATTGTCCTCAGGCCACACAGGGAGAGAAAGGGTTGAGATTCACAATCTGAGAATGTCCAAAGCCTTTGCTTTTCTCTACTATGACACCATTGGAAGCTGAGGTCAGAATAGGAACATCAACATGAAACAGACCTCAGCCACCAGGAATTTGGGAGAGACCTAGAAGAATCCTTTGGATAAACAAAAATTGTAACACAGAGATTTCTTTGCTCTTAGGAGCCTGGGATCTGCCTCCAAAGGGACAATGCTGGATAATGTTAAGCTGAACACGGGCCTATCTTCTACCCCAATTCTCTATTTCTTGCAACTAAATTGTGCAGAAATACATGTAATCCCCTCCATGTCTCTCTCAGAAGTAGACTTACCCTAAGGCCTTCCCTCTTTTCTCAGGCACAAGAGAAGCTGAAAGCCTGTCCCCCAGCAAAGGGCTTCACTACATGTAGGACTATTGGGGCACAGGCAAAGCCCTGGTTCTCCAAAGCATGTGTGATTGAGTTAGAGCATGGCTTGCAGCCAGACTCTGGCACTCAGTAGCTAAGTGACCTTGGCCAAGGGCACTTCATCTCTGTGCCTCCATCTCCTCATCTATAAAGTGGAAATTACTGCACTAATCTCAGAGGGCTGTTAATGAGCATAAAATGAACTGTAAAGAGAGAAAATTGCCTTTCCCTAACAGTGGGGATTCCTCTTATACAGAACTGCCTTTCTTGGAGAAATGCCCTAAGAAGCCTTTAAATAGTTTTTGTGTCTTTATTCTTTAGAATTCAGTTCTTGTATACAATAAAATATCGTATCTAGTCCCATTTCTCCTCCAATCTGCCCCAAATCCCCCAAACACAGCATAACCCTTCCAAACTTCATGCTTTTTTCTGTTGTTGTTATTATTTAGAATTCACTAAGTTCAGCCATTGTTAGTCATATATATATATATATATATGTGTGTGTGTGTGTGTGTGTGTGTGTGTGTGTGTGTGTGTGTGTTTTAAGAATGGAAGCTGCATTCCCAGGACTTGAAGCCCTACTAAATGTCCACAGGAAGATAAACACCAAGGTCTGGGATGGGGATGAATAAAGTAGAAAAGGCAGGGAAGTAGTTAAATAGTAAAATGTTGGGGGTACCCACAAATATAACTGTTCCCCACATGACTCCTTGACCTTCAACATTGTCTTCAGAGATCACAAACGTACATACTATGGCAGAACTCCAAACAAAACTGAGACGTGCGTGCATGCACACTTTGGTCAAATAAGACTCACATGATCGTAGAGACCAGGAAAATGGGACTCAGAACACACCCATATACTACACAGACCTTGGGAGATGGTTCTTGGAAGTTTCCCAGGCCATGGACATTAAGAGGCTCAGGAAATCTCAGTTCAAATGCAATTAAGTTGGGATTCTAGTGACCCTCTGGGTAAGATACATATGTGCTGAAAGTGTCTTTGTGACTATGGTAACTCACATTCTGGAAAGCAGACTACTTGGCAGGATCTCTGGGCTAGGTGGTGTGCTTAGCATCTGCCTTTGGGAACAGCTCTATGGTAGATGTCACTAACGCTCCATGAAAGGAATGTGGCCATGGCTCCATGCACCACTGTCCGTCATACTTAGCATTTGTCACACTGCCTAGGAATTGCTTGTTTACACATTTGTCTCCCAGATTGCCAGGGACTATTTTCTGTTTGCTTAGCATCTCTAGGATCTGTCAAGCAGACTTCCTAAGAGATGACCAGATGGTGACTTGTTCTAGGAAAGTGAGCTCTGGTCACTTGTTCTGCCCTCCCTCCTCCATTCATGCCAGCACATCAGCAGGATCTCCAACACACACATTTCCTTCTTGGTTTCTTTTCAACCACAGAGATGTCTTGACATCATACATAAGAGACAGTAGAATGTGTAAGGGGAGCATTCATGCATTCAGTAGGATAACCCCACCCCTACCCCCAATAAGCCTCACCCGCCAGACTGAGATTCTGCTTCAGTAATTGCCTTCTGTGGGCAAAGTCCTGGGTTTACATTTGGCCTGGTGCAAACAAGGAGAAAAATTGCTGAGAAAGTCTTGTGTGTGCAGTAGAGATTGGTTTGTTGAATTTATATCCCCGGTGTAAATACATCCAAGCCTACAGCCTCTGGTCTCTGCCTCTAGACAAGGCCCTGTCTATCTGACCTCATTCAGCAACGGCCTATAGGCCAAGAAGAGAGCAGACAACACAGAGCTTCTGGCTTCTCTGAGCAGCTGAAAGTTATCCTTTCACTGAATATCAAAGTGTTTCTTGTCCTAACACCTTCTCAGTGCAGCAATGGGGCCTTGTCCTGAGACCCATATTGGCTCTTGTCAGATTGACATTTTCCCAGGACATAGGCTCAGCAGCCAGTGTATTATGCCCACCTGTCCCCAGTCTCCCTTCTGATCATGCTTCCTATCGTAGATACTGTGTGTATCTATGTGTAGCCCTTCTCCAGGATTTTAGGTCCCCATAGCTACAAACTCATTGCAGGGCCTATGAGACCTACTTTTTTTTTGGTTGTCCATTCTCGTGAGCACTGCTGGGGCAAAGAATGGGGGGAAAATGAGTAGAGAGATCTTAAATTGGAGGTCTGAGATCTCCACACATATTTGTGCAGGTCCTTTAGGAAAGGAACAGTTGGATCACAGGAGAATGGAAGCAGGCCATAGGCCTTTGTGTGTCCTCATATTCCATGGTCTATTAGGATTTTAAATATTCTATATACAGGAGAGAGGGAGAGAGAGAGAGGGGGAGAGAGAGAAAGGGAGAGAAAGAGAGAGAGAGAGAGAGAGAGAGAGAGAGAGAGAGAGAGAAAGAGAAACATTATAACACTGTGTGTGTAAATATCCTAAGAATCCTGGAGAAGGGCTACACACAGATAACCAAAGGTTGGATTGAGTAAACCTGGTTATCTTCAGCTGTTTAGTTGACACAGCCCTGAGTCATCTGAGGGACCCTCAAATGAGAGACTGCCATGATCAGATTGGAGATCCTATGTCTATAAGAGACTTTCTTGATGGATGTGGGAGGATCTAGGCCACAGTGGGTAGCATTCTGCTTCATCATGTGGATCTGTGCATAGGAGTGTAAAGGATATGGAACCAGAAGAGGCCACTTCCTATTTCCAGGCAGAAACCCCAGTAGAACAATAGTTTCACCAACCCACCCACAAAACTTTTGACCCAAAATTTATTCTATCTAGGAAAAAAAAATGAAGGAACAGGGGATAGAGCAGAGTGAATGGCCAATAAATAATCAACCTAACACATACCATGGTCAAGCACCAGTTAATGACACTACTGATGATAGTCTGTTATACTTACAGACAGGAGCATTTGGAGCATTTTGTCCTCTGATTCAGACAGATATAGTCAACTAACCTGGACCCTTGGGGCTCTCAGAGACTGAACCACCAACCAAAGAGCATACAGAGTTGGACCTAGGCCTCCCAGCATATATGAAGCAGATGTGCAGCTGGGTCCCAAACCACTGAAACGGGGACTGTCACAAAAGCCATTGCTTGTCTGTGGGATATGTTCTTCTAGCTGGGATGCCTTGTCTGGCCTCAGTGAGAGAGGATGTGCCTAGCCCTGCAGAGACTTGATATGCCAGAGTGGGGGGATACATGGGGTGGCAGCCTCTCAGAGGAGAAGGGAATAGGGGATGGGTGGAGGATTGTGAGAGGGTGGAGACCAGGAGGTGACAGTAAGTGAAATATAAAGTGAATAAATAAAAAATAAATAAATAGGAAAAAAAAGAGTATAAAAACCCTCCATGTTTTCTGTCTCCATGTTCCTGCCTTGAGTTTATGACCTGACTTCTCTCAGTGTTGGCTTTGTAACTTGAAACTATAAGCCAAGAAAATACTTTCCAGGCCGGGTGGTGGTGGTGCACGCCTTTAATCCCAGCACTTGGGAGGCAGAGGCAGGCTGATTTCTGAGTTCAAGGCCAGCCTGGTCTACAGAGTGAGTTCCAGGACAGCCAGGAACACACAGAGAAACCCTGTCTCAAAAAAGAAAAAAAAAAAAAAAAGAAAATACTTTCCTCTCTAAGTTGCTTTTAGTATGTTTGATGATGGAAAGAGAAAAGAGACAAGGAGGAGAGGTAAGGAAACTAACAAATAGAATGTTGTCAGAAATCCAACTGGTCTGCTCCTATGTAGTTCCTACAACTTGACCATGATTGAGTAACAACCTACAGCACACAAAATGGCTTGTTTCAGAAGTGGATATTCTCTAATGGAGAACTAAAGTAGTTCCGTCTCTAATGTACCAGAAGTTGGCAGTTGGCTCCAGGGACCCAGAAAAGCAGCTTAGCCTTTCTTACCTCTTCTGAGACCTTCCTATGCTAAATCCTCTGTCTCTATTTCTACTACTCACATAACAAACCCCATATTCCTAGAGTGAAATGTGCCACACACAGTCCCTTGACATCTGCTTTTGTCTGTGTCGTTTTCTATGTTTGGAATGCTGGCCATAAAGACAAATCCATAGGCAATATATTCAAAGCCCAGCTCCAAAACCATCACTTTCTGGAAACGTTTCCCAAGGAATTCCAAGGCCTATTGTGACTGGCGTGAATTCTCTGTTGAACGAACCTGGGTACCTTTGCTAACTTATAGTTGAATTACAGGAAGATTGTCTCAATGTTTGGTCACACGATAACTTGAACATGGAGATAAAAGATAGGTTAGACAGACAGATTAAATAGATAGATATGCAAATCTAAAAAGCCAATGAAGCCTAGCCTCAAGAGCATAACCAAACCCTAATATAATAAAGAGATAAACAATAAGCAACAGGGTATACCAGAGGTCTCTTTGTATTCCAATTTTAAGGGGAATCATGTGGTTAAGAGAGAATTGCCTCCTGTTTTTTTTCCCTGTATGGACTCTGCCTTTTTTCCTTTTGTCAAAGGCAATAGCTGTAGAATCTCCTAATGACCTTAATCAAAGCAGAACATCTTATTAAAGAAAGGAGCAGAAATTTGATTTCCAATTCATGAATTGACCATGTACTCATCACTGAATGTGGAGTTGGCTGGGGCACATGTACTGCTCAAAGTTGAACCTAAATTGAGATAATTTGGGGTATGGGGCTGAAAATGTGGAGGTGGATGGTTTGTATGTAAAATTAATTTTGTATCCATTTGGAGATGCAATTTTAGTTCTCTTCAAATTAAATTGCAATGGAGTTCTAGGCAGCTGCAAGCATTATTGCCGACATAATTTGGCTCTGCAAGAGCAGTAATGCGTTGACAGATAGTTCAATGTGACCATTAATTTGCAATTTCTGCATGGAAATGATACATGGAGAAGTGGGGGAGGGAAAGGTAAAAGGACCAAAATTAAAATCCATCTTCTTTCCAGTACCATCCACTCCTTTACTAACTTTTATTGTTGCAGATGTTTGGTGGCAAGGAATTTGTCGACTATGACCACAGAGACATCATATAATGACAGCTGCCTCGACAACTGTAATCATCAGATGCTGGAGCATGTTAGCAGAGGAGATGGAGTGTTTGCTACCCTCTTGTGGCAATGTCCTGGGGCGGGAGATAGTTCATTTGCAATTTCATCGGACTCCTCAATTAAACAGTATATATTGATCATGGAGGCACCATAGCAAGGCATTGTCTCTGTAAGCACCTGACCTGGAAGCAATTCCTTCTATCTATGTCTGTACCTCATTATTTAACTTGGATGATGGATGTTGTGGTGGTTTAAATAGGAATGACCCTCATAAACTCATGTGTTTGAATGCTTGGCCCACAGAGAGTGACACTATTAGGAGGTGTGGCCTTATCGGGATAGGTGTGGCTTTGTTGGAGAAAGTATTTCACTGTGTGGATGGGCTTTGAGCTCTCAGAAGCTCAAGCAAGGTCTAGTGTCTTATTTTCTTCCTAATGTCTGTGGATCCAGATGTAGAACTCTCAGCTTCTTCTCCAAAACCATGTCTGTCTACAAGTCATCATGCTTCCCACCATGACAATAATGGACAAAGCCTCTGAATTACAAGCTAGCACCAATTAAATGCTTTCCTTACAAGCATGTGGTCATCGTATCTCTTAATAGCAATGGAAATCCTGTTTTGAAGGGCTATGAATGAATTAAGAATTCAGTGTGTTCACTGTGTGTTTGACACAGTTGCATCTCCCAAGATCAGAACTAGAGAAAAGATAGGCACACATTAAGTAACACTGAACTCATGGATATCAATACCATGAGCCAGGTCTTGACCTTATACCTACTTTAGGTGACTTCTGGGCTTGTGCGTTAACCAACTATAATTTATCATTATCAAGTTTCCAAGGATGCCTCTTCAGATATTACTTTAGGTAGGTTTTAACTTCTATGAACATAACTTAGATCTCCGAGATGGAGCAGCCAGGCTTTAGGGATAAATGTGAATGAGACAGTTTGTTGTCTTAATGATGTTTATACTAGCAGGGTACAGCCATGACATCCATGAAGGATAGAGTAGTAAAGCCCCCTGTATCTTCTAGAGGGGATGTACTAGCCTCCTGGGAACATAGAGCAGAAATGAACAGCTTCAGTTTGGGAACTCACCTGAGCCAATTTGAACATGAGTCCTGCACAACCCTGACATTCTGTTTCATAGAAACCAAAGCCACTGAGGAAATGTGAGGTGAGTTCAGGTTAATGACTCCCCTATAACTGCATTATTAGGTTATAATGAGAGCAAGTCTTGATCCCAATTCTATCTCACAGACGAACATTTATTATATGAGCATGTATTAGCCAGCAAGCACGAAATAGGTCAGTGTATTCCATATGGCTCAATGAAGGCCCAGAAAGCTGCCCTATAATGCAATTTGCTTACCATTTTGTATGAAAGGATCATTTGAGGCAGATGGGATAGGATCACAAGTAGAAAAACATTTTCCTTGTGTGTAAGAGACCAGACAGCAAATATTTCAGACTCTGAAGGTCTGGTGGTTTCTGCTGTGTCTGTTCATATGTGTTTATAATGGAAATTGGCCAAACAACCCATGTATAATGGGGATGCCCGTGCCTCCATAACACCTTTTGTGGCTCAGGCAGTCAAGGCTGTGGGCTTCCATTCGACTATTCTATATAAGGGTCAATACAAGTGGCTCTGCAAGTCACTCAGTCATAAGCTTGTTCAGGGGTCATAGCAGGGGCCTTGGTTTTAGTTTGCAAGGCAGAGATCTTTTTTTTCACTGTGTAAGTCTGGAGAATGTTTTAAAAAAATATTTGGGAGCTGGGAGCATGACACAGAGTTAAAAATGCTTGTCTAGACTGTATAACATCCTAGGTTCTATCTCCAATACTCCAATAAAATAAACAAAAACATGAATAGCCTACATATTTCGAATAACTTTAGTCTCACAATTTATAATAATTATTATGCTAGTCAATAGGCTCCAGAGTACAACCAATTTCTGATACTAATTATGGCAAAATGGTAGTTAATTACCAAGCTATATGTCGGAAGCCTCTGAGGTGTTGAGAGTTTTCTTTAAGGCTTAGATTCCTTGACATAAACATTCGTGTCACCCTAAGTGGAACGCTCTTGATCTTGACTGGTGGACTCCTGGTTCTGGATTAAGCTTCTCTTTATCTATAAAACACCCATCATGTTCCAGTGGACATGGGCTTACAGATTTGAGAGTGAATACGCAACAGTTTAACATGAAGTCTGGATGCCAAGGGCACTGTTCTGAAGGAAGGGCCCTTGGGCACAGGATGTTGGTGCACTAAGAGGAAAATGGGAAGGTATGTTGGGGGTGGGACTGAGAGAAGTCAGGGGTAAAGACGTTAGAGCGTAAGCACAGGAGATACTGTGTTTAATGTACAAGGAAGGATAACAAGTGGGAAGCTGACCATTGGGATGCCGAGGTAAGGACAGGGCAGTGGAGTAGCCATTCCCACTTCCTACCAAACAGGTGGCCCCTGGCCAGTGGTGTGTTAAGAAGTTGGCATGCCTTGGCTCCTCCTACCATCCCTGACAAGGAATGGTAGTGACAGTCAAGACAGTTATAACAGTGAAGTAACAGTTTTCTTTGCTCTAAGAAAAACCACTGGGAGGATGCATTGTTTAAGTAAATAGTTTTAAGCTTTTACCTTATGTCCAGCATTATGCTAGATGTGAGAGCAGACTAAACACCCTCTCTGTTCTTGTGGAGACGGTAGTCCTTCAAAGGCAAGAGGATTAAATACTGCATCAGACAAATGGGTAGCATGGCACCTGATAATGAGCACTGTAGAGACAACCAAGCAGGGGCTCTGTGCTACACAAAGGCCTATAATTTTATTTCTTTGATTTCAGTTCCTCTTTAATCTTTTCTCTCCATTTGCTTAAAAGTTTTTGCTTCTCTCTGGGACTCAGTTTAAAATATGTACGTAGCAACAGGGTGGCAGGTGCGAGAGACACAGACTTTGAAACATGTGACAGGTTCTCTGACATCTTTCGGATTAAAACTTGGCAGGGCCCTTAGTTTAAAGATAAAGAACTCTGGTTCCAATCCATGACTGAATTTGATTGGGATGTATGAGAGGGTTTAATCATGACTGGTTCATTTCTATCCCATAAGCCCAGGATAGGGAACCAAGGTCAGATACAATCAGTATCAAGAGGTGACTGAAGGCTGGAGCCTGTAGGCCCTGGAGCAGCTCCTAAAGCATAGTATCTTGGCTCTAAGTACGGTTTGGTTTTGGTTTTGTTTGTTTGTATGTTTTATTGAGACAGTGTCTCAGATATTCCAGGTTGGCCTTGAACTTGTTATGTAATTGAGGATGACCTTGAACTCAAGACTGCTGGGATTCCAAGTGTGCACTGCCACAACAGACTCCAAACACTTGTTTGATACCTCACTTCACAGTGCTGAGAGAGTGAGGTTGCAAAAATCGTATCTCTTCTTAACCATAGAGTTCAACCCTACTTCTGCCAACAGGTGGCGTGAGAGGGAGCTCAGGGCCTGAGGAGGAAGATGCTTTCTTGTAACTCCTATGAATGCATGCAAGCACCAGTTCTTTAACTGGAGGAGCTTTTGCTAGAATATTTTGTCTAGTTTGCAGTAGTCCCGATAGTTAAAGAGCCAGCTTCATAAAAAAAATAGTTTTTCAAGTAAAACAAAAAGAAAGAAAAAGGAGCGAGCTTTATGGCAGCACCAGCCAGAAAAGCACTGTTTCTGTCAGGATTTCACAATTTTCGCCTCTACCCTTTCTTGATGGCTTTAGCAATCACTGTTTCCTACAGTGATGTCATTGTCTAATTGACTCTCTTTACTGTTTCTGTTTTATAGGTCATTCTTCATATACAATTATCCACAATTTCCCAAACTTTCCCAGTGCATGGTGCCCATAATGTTTTGGTAATTTATTTTTGTACTTCCTAAGCTGAGGAAAAGTCCAGTCACTTCATCCCTTAGCCAGTTCATGTAAATTAATAAGTACCTGCACCCTGGCATCTTAAGAGAGATTTGAGAAAACAATACAGACACATTGTCTCAGTAAGGGTTTCTATTGCTGTGATGAAATACCATGACCAAAGCAACGTGGGGAGGAAAGGGTTTATTTGGCTAACACCTCCACATTATAGTTCACCATTGAAGGAAGTCAGGACAGGAACTCAAAATGGGCTGCACACTGGAGGCAAAAGCTGATGCAGAGGCCATGAAGGAGTGCTGCTTACTGGCTCGTTCTTCATGGCTTTCTCAGCCTGCTTTCTTATAGAACCCAGGACCACAACCTCAAGGATGGCAGCACCTATAAGAGACTTGGCCCTCCCCCATCAATCACTAACTTAAAAAATATCCTACAGGCTTGCCTACAACCCTGTCTTCTGGAGGCAGTTTCTTAATTGTGGTTCTATCTTCTCAGATAAGTTTAGCTTCTGTCAAGTTGACATGAAACTAGCCAGTGCACATATCAAAAGGAAAATGAATTCTTTTACTAGTAACCATCAGCACTCCCTAATGAACACACGCATCTTTGTGAGCAGCCTCAGACAGCTTCTCAACTGTGGGTTCAAAGAAGACACTGCCAGATCTGTTGCCAGCTCCAAGTTAATTTTTTTTATCCAATATTTGCATTTCATCAGAGACACGGCCCAGAGCCTGGCTTTGCAAAGATAAGGTATTAGGGTAATGCATGCAGGCCACATAATCTAGTGACCAAAATAGAGACTACCTTAGGTTTGCAAGTTGCATGGTGTCTGTTTGATGCTTCTGCATTTTCTATATTTAGAAACAGTTTCTGAAGTTTAGTTGTTCCTAGAGGTTCTTGGTGGCTTCAGCACATACACTGAGAACCATGATAAGATTACTAAGTAGGAACATGCACCATGACTACTTCCTAACTTTACACACACACACACACACACACACACACACACACACACACACACACACACCACCGAACTTTCTGAATGCTCCATGGTCTTCATTTCCCATATCAGTGTCTCCTGGAGACGGGGTCCTCTGTATCTACAAATCTGGAAGTAAAATTCATTGTGCTTCTCAGTTCTGTTTCAGATACCCAACTCCCCTCTCTTTACCTGCGCTACTGCTGAGCCCTGGCACTAGGTAGTCAGCCAGCCATGTCTCTCAACACATCAGCTCTTCAAGGGCTCAGATATGGGGAAACATTCATTGGACACAGGCATAAGGCTGAAGTCTGAGAATAAAATCTTTAGAATGTTTAAAATTACTTTGTGGCGAGAAAATCAGGTTGGAAAGAGAGAAGCAATTTCTAAATTACATGGTTTCAGATTCTAGAGAAAGAAAAAATTGGGGGAGGGTGGGGGAAGAGAAGCCAAGCCTATATCTTCTAGGTTTTATTTCAATTCACCCTTAATCCACGGACAGTCTGTTTGTCCATTGTTTTTTAAAAAGAAAAAAAAAAAAAAAAAAGAGGAGGGAGGCTGGAGAAAAAACTGAAACGAACACTCTTGATGGTCAAAAGCCAACTCATGCTGCTTCCAGGTGAGTTGTTAAACATTCTGAACATTTTAATTCTCCTGCCTGTGAATAGTGCCAGCAGTGGAATTGGAAAAAAAGTCTTCAACATAGCTATTGCTGTCACTATTGAAGAAGCCCCATTGTACATCAAATCACATCTAGACTATGGACAACAAGCAGAAAACATAACTCCTAATTGGACTTTGATGGTCCCTCTCCAAATGCTACTTTTCCTTTCAGTTAGAGAGTCTGGCTTTTATATTCAGATCTGGGGTTTTTCAAAGCTCTGACAGCTCACAACTGAGGACTCCTCCACCCGGGGACACACTCTTGATCTCACAAGGAATTGCATTAATCTATAGACACTGTTCAGGACTGCTGGACCTTGACGAGTCCTGCTGTGTCAGCAGCCCCAGAAATGCCTAGCAAGCTTTTTTATGATGTCCAAACTTTATTCTGTGAAATGTACAAGAGTATCATTAAACTGAAGGAACATTTTCAAATAAAAACTACTATCAGTTAAAGGGAACTGATTCTCTGTCCAGTCTCACTTGGGACCTACCTAGCCAAAGATGGTGAAAATGGATGGGATGAAGAAAAATGATTTATGCCAGTTATTTCACCAAATACCAAAAAGGGAAGCTAGGAAGGATGTGGAGCAAGATAGAACTATAGTAGCTCCATTAGCTGGACACATTAGCCCTCCTAATGACTCCTTGTTCATTTATAAGCACTTCCTGACCTGCTTATGCATCCTTCAGTGATGGGGTGAGATAAAATGCACACATTGTGTTTCCTGGCTGAAGCTCCATTTATGGAGGCTAGCCCTTTGCAGTGATACAGTGGCATGGGCTTATCATTGATATTTATGTAAGCTACCAAACAAGAATTGCTTTTCTATCAGAATTTCAAAGTTGATCACAGCAGTCGTCTAAATGAAAATGGCCTTATAGGCTCATATATTTAAACGCTTGGTCTCCAGTTAGTGGAACGGTTTGGGAAGGACTAGAAGGCATGGCCTTGCTGAAGTAGATATGGCTTCATTGGAAGGGCAGTAGCTTTGAGGTTTTAAAAGCTCACAGCAGGTCCAGTATCCCTGTCTGACTGACTGTAGAATAGGAAGCTCTCAGCCCCAATGCCTGCCTGCCTGCTGCCATGTTTCTTACCATTGTGATCATGGACTAAGCCTCTGAAATTGCTAGCAAGCCCATAATTAAATGCTTTCTTCTATAAGAGTAGTCTTGGTTATGGTGTAGGGGAGCCTTAGAAGATGAAGGCCAAGTCAAAAGTCCCCATGACCCTGATCTTTCTGGTATTTATTGGGCCTCCATCAACACCAGGCCTTTCTCAGATGCTTACCATTCTCCTTCTCTCCCCTCCCCATCAAACCTTATTTCTCAACTGTTCAACCCTGAAAACGTATGTTTGCCCTTACTTACCTCCCATGGTTCCTGTGGTGTTTGAATAAAATCAAAGATGCATATTAGTACGGTATTGACACACTGTAGTGATCTGTAATAAGCCATTGCTTGATAACTAAGAATTCGTTTGAAAGTTCCTTACATAGCCTTGAATTGTCTAGACTGGGCTTAGCTTGGTTTGAAGTTTTGAACTGTTTTCAGCTTTGTTCTATTTATGCTGGACTCTGGGCTGAAGGAATAGCACACTCCAGGCCCTGTTATTTCTTTGATTGATTGCCAGAATTAAGGCAACCCGTGCACAGGTTTCTAAAGCTTCTTCATGTCTGTGAATACTGACTGTATCAGCCAAGGTACATCACATGGGCAAACCCAACAGGGGCGAGCTGCTATCCAGACAGGATGGAATGACAACACAGTATGAGTCAACATTTGCTGAATGGTCAGACCACCCAGATCAATACGTGTCTATGCTCTGGTTACAGGGCTAGGCAGCACACCACACAGTCCGGGATTGGAAGGACAGTCTGGTTTTGCATCAGATGTTTGAAAGTTCAGAAGTTTCTGTTGAGACCAGGAGATGCAAGACAGTGGTCTCTTGTTCCTATGTGGACTAGGGTGTGATGCTTCTTTAGAACAGAGGGACACAGCTTGGAAAGTTACTCTTGCCTTCTCAATGTCAAACTGAACTGTCTGAGCCATCAGATGGACTAGCCAGGTTAGTTACTATTGTCCCCACCATCCAAATGCCTACGCAGACTACATGCACCTAGATATACTAAGATCCTCTGCGTCGATAACAAATCTCCTGTGATGGAAAGTAAATAGTCCTTTTTGTGTCATCTGGAACCTACTACCTTCCATGGAGAAATAATCTGTATGTGATTAGGTTGAGCTACTTGAAGTGGGAGTTTACCCTGGAACAGCTAATTGGACTCATTGTTTCAAAAGGTCCTTGAAAATCATCAGAAAAGAAGATTCAAGAAGAGAGGACATGCCTCACTAATGGCATTAACGATAAAGAAAGCAGTACCAAGCCAAAGAGTGTAGGCAGCCTCCTTGAAAAAGGCAAGGAAACGGATTCTTACCTAAAGCCAGCCAAAAGAACAGCCCTGAGGAACTATTTTGGACTTCTGACAATAAAAATAGACGTATATGTAGTAGTGACTCCTTGTAACTACAGCAGCCCGCACAGTTCCCAAATGCCGTGCTGTGTATTTCTGCTCCTTTAGCTCCGTCTTCACCTCCATTGCCTTTCCTCCACAGAAATGGCATTTCCACATATGTTCTCTCACTTGAATAGATTTTTAAGAAGCAATGCATGCAATTGATTAGTATGCACACATTTTAAATATGCAAACTGGAATATATCTGAGCTCCTTTCTCGATTTGCTGTTCAGCACTATTCCTCTGACACGCATCTATGCCCCTGTGTGCCCTTGGTCAACCACTTCCAACCACTGTGTAGGATTTCAAGGTTTACATCCTTCCTGCTGGATCAATCTACTCTTTACTAAAGGATCCACCTCCTGGCTACCATAGACCATGGTACAGGGGCCTTTATACTATATCCCTATGTGAGTCTGCATGAGCCTCTTTCCAGTGTATATGGTCCTAGGAGGAAAAGTATTGTCTGATGATTAAACTTAACCGGACAAAGTGCTGTCAGATACCCTCAAACCCCCAGTTGTGTAAGAACGCAGCAACACACATGACGATCAGTGGCAACTATTCAATTTTTCAAATCTTTCGTCAATCTGAATTCTAAATATTATTCCCTTTACTTTTCTCTAATGCCAGTAAGTTTACTTACTTATTTATTTATTTATTTGATTCAATTTTGAGAGAAGGTCTGTCTTAGTGTTCTATTGCTAAAAAGAGACACCATGACCAAGACAACTCACAAAGGAGCTTATTGGTGGTCGGTTTACAGTTTCAGAGGGTTAGTCTATTACCATCCTCTCAGGAAGCATGGCGGCACACAGACGGATATGATGCTAGAGAAGTAGCTCCAAGTTATACTACTGGGACTGATAAGGGCTTTGACATTTTAAAGCCTACTCCTTGTGACATACTTCTCCCCAAAAGGCCATACTGCCTCATCCTTGTAAGCAGTTTACCTACTGGGACTAAGCCTGGAAATATATGAGCCTATGGGAACAATTCTCATTTGCATCACCACAGAATCTCACTATAAAACTGTGTCTGTCTTAGTATTCTTTATGTAGATCAGTCTGGCTTTGAACTCACTCCTAGAGGTCTGATTGCCCCTAACTCCCTAAATGTTCTATATCAAGTATCATATTTGCAGTAGAATTCTGTTTAACAAGTATGGAAATTAAGAACCTTTCTTCCATTTTCCAAAGGCTTTTAAAATAAAACAGTAAATTGGTAACAATATTTTATTAAATGTTTGTCTCATGTAGATAGCCATATGATTTATATTACTTATATTAAAGAAATGAATTATGCTATGATTGAAACACACCGAGACCCGAGATAAGCTTCCCATGTGCATGATTAATATTTTTGTAAACAGTGTTGGACCCATTGGTTATATTTGGTTTCAGACATCCACTCTATACATCTGTTATCTTATATTTTTATCTGATTTTTGAATTAAGGTCCCAGCAACTTCATAATAGGAACTAAATTGCCTTTGTTTCATTTTCTAGAAAAAAAATAGCATTATGTTAAAAGATAAACCTTTTCTGATAATGGGTTAGAACTTAGTATTCACCACTCATATGAGCTCAGTGGGATTTTTTGGTTGTTTATTTGGTCAGTTTTTATAGTTATTTCTTGTTTTATTTTGTTTTGAGACAGGGTCTATGTGGCTATTGTTTTGATGATAGTTTTTATTTATGTTTTAAATTTTCATATTTTATGAAATGTATTTGGACCACATTCATCCTTCACTACTTGCCTCTAACTCCTCCTGGTGCTCCCTGCTTCTAACTCCTACTGGTGCTCCCTTCTTCTAACTCCTCCTGGTGCTCCCTGCCTCCAACTCTTCCTAGTGCTCTCTACCTAAACTACCTCTCTTTAGGTTCAAAGTGGCCCCTCAAAAGCAGCTCTGGTGACAAAGTCCTAAATAGAGGGACTATGGCCAGGTAAACAGAAGGCCAAAGGTGGGTTTTCTGTTTACCAGGAACTTCCTCCCTTAATTTTCCCTCAAAGGTCAAGTACCTAGGGTGGAGGCATCTAGTTCCCATCAACATAGCAGCCTGAAACAACTCAAAGCCCCCACCCTGTAGACTGTCATGTAAAATCCACTTGCTTTTCTTTTAGTATAGTCTCCTCTCTAACTGACCCCTGCTTAGTGTGCTCCTTGAAGTTTGGACCAATTCGCTGGTTTCAACGTGTCCTCACTTACACTTCCCCAAACCTTGTTCTCTGTCTTGTTGTTGTCATTGTTGATGGTGGTGTTGTTAGTGCTGTCCATGAGCACATGGGGGTGTAGCCATCCCCTGGGACTTGAGCAACCTAGCTGGCAGTAGCCAACCTACCCCCCCCAAAAAGAATAACTGCCCATTCATCAGCATCCATCCTCTGACAATAGCTCTTTGATAGATGTAGGAACTGGGGGCTGTGTCCCCATCCACACTGAAACTTCGACTGGCTTGATCTTGTGCCTTTTTGTTCAGGGCCTAGTGTTTTGAGAACTGCTTGGGTATCATTTTAATTTCTTTAATCCTATTGATCCACTGAATGGCTCTCTTTGTTCTGATGCTGGGTTTGTCATTTTAAGTCTTCCTATAATTATGTGCATTCAAAGTTCTTAGTTCAACAGCACAGGATTCATTATATTCTTACTTTAAAAATATTTGTGTTTACCACATTTTTCTTTCATCAACTGGCTTTATTTTTTTTTAGCATTCTTTTCAAAGATCTAAATTATATACATATTTTTTAAATTCTCTTCTATTCAGTTTGTATTTTCCTTGCTCATTTGGACTTTTTTCTGATATTCTTGAGATGAATGCTTAGCTCATTTTTAGCATTTAAAGATGATTACAGATTCCTAAGAAGTGGCAAAGAACCATACAAGACTTCCCTGAGAATTGTAACCCAGCCTCCCCGACCGTTAATATGTGTTGTAAAATGCACACAGAAAATTATCACTATCTCAAACCACAGGGTTAATTCAGACCTCACCTGCACATCCTTGAACATATTTGTGTTTAGTTTTATGTGATTTTAACCTGTGCAGTACCCTGTGACAAGCACTACAATCAAGACACAGAAGCACATCACCATTATCATTATGGTTTGCATGTTTGAGATGGCTGCAAAGCTCCAAGTGTATTAGCAAAAGGTAGCTCTTTTATGGTGATTGGGTAGAACCATGTGAATGGGTAGTGTTTTATAAAGCATCTCTAGGTGAGTTCAGCCCAGCCAGTCATGGGTAGAACCAGCACTTATTCCCTCTAGAATAATGGTTCTCAACCTCTGGGTTGCGACCACTTTGGCAAAACCTCTATCTCCAAAAATATATGCATTATGATTCATAACTGTAGAAAAAATTACAGCTATGAAGTAGCAAAGAAAATAAACTTATGGTTGGGGGCCACCACAACATGAGGAACTGTATTAAAGGGTCTCAGCATTAGGAAGGTTGAGAACCACAGCTCTGGAGGATACAGTGGTAAGATGCTGCCTTGGAGCAAAGAGTGAGCTCTAACTACCTGTCGTATCTCCAGTTGTGGGAAACTTAGTCTGAGGAATATACTATAGCAGAAGGAATGGCCTAAGGTATTTATATCACCTAATTGAAACCATTCTCTCTCTCTCTCTCTCTCTCTCTCTCTCTCTTTCTCTGTGTGTGTGTGTGTGTGTCTCCTTCCAGGTTGAAACCCCTCCCAGTCACTAACCTATCACCTTTATAACTGTATGTTTTGAAGTAAATTATACAAGTGAACTAACATGTAATATCTTGTCTCAGAAAAATCATTATTCCTTAGAGACTTGCCAAGTTGTCACATAGATCAATGGTTTGATCATTTTTATTGCTTAGTAATACTCCATGGTGCTGCTGCCTCACAGGTGTTATAGTGTAATAATCCAGCCACTGAAAGGCATTTAGATAATTTCTAATTTGGGGTTACTATAGATACCTTTAGTGTGGGTCCTCACATACTAGCTTCTACGTGAACATGATGTTTCATGTTTGTGCAGTATAATGTCCAGGAGGACAGGCACTGGATTGAGAAACAAGTTTTTTTTTTTTTTCACTCATAAAATAAACAGACTACAGCTGGCCAGAGGGCTCAGTGGGTAAGGCCACATGCGACCTAGTGTGATAATCTGAGGTTGGCTACCAGAACCTCCACTGTGGAAGTAGAAAAGTGACTCCTGCAAGTTGTCCCCTGACCTCCGTGAGCACTTGAAATGGCACACACTTGGATACACGCAGACACACACACACACACACTTGTAATTAAAAGTTCAAAAACTAAAATAAACAGATACACTAGCTTCCAGAGAGGCCTCTAGAGACTGTACTTCCTCACAGTAGGAAACGTGGCCTTGTTGGAGTAGCTGTGCTTTGTTGGAGGAAGTCCACCACTAGAGGGCAGCCTTTGAGGTCTCAGAAGCTCAAGCCATGCTCAGGGGCTCACTCTCTTCCTGCTGTCTGAGGAACTCTCAGCTCCTCCTCCAGTACCATGTCTGCCTGTACAGTGCCAGGCTTTCTGTCATGATGATAAGGACCAGACCTCTGAACCGTAAGCCAGCTCCATGTCAATGCTTTTCTTAATAAGAGTTGCCTGTAGTCATGGTGTTTCTTTACAGCAATAGAAATCCTAAGACAATGAGCTCCACCCCCAAGAAATGCATGAGGGGTCCAGGTTCTCCACGTCCTCATCAGCACTTGACGTCATTGCCACTGTCCTGTGAGCCATTTGGATGGACGCAAGGTCACACTTTACTGTTGCTTTAGCTTTTGTTTCCTGAGTGGCTGGTGATATGGAACATCTTCTCTTGTGGTTTTGTTTTTGCTTGTTCTCTTTGCTACCTATATTCATAGATCATTGCTCTTAAACCTCCGTTACTCACTTTAAAACTCCATTCTGTCTGTGTGGCTTTGGATCTGTTCTCCAGGTACAGACATTCTCTGACCCACCATCACTGTTCACTCCATGATTTCGTGATGGCTTCCCTTTCATCTGAGTATAATTTAGCAGTGTATGATTTAGTTGTCAGAACCACGAGATCTTATAAGGTATCTTTTGGTTATTAATTTTCAATTTATTATACTGTTGTGTTATTTATTGGGGTGCACAGTTTTCTGACAAGAATTTTTTAAAATTTAATTTCCTCTTACATAGGTTAATACACACTCTATTTGTGTGACAGTTCTGTGTGTGTTCAGATAACATCTCTGTTGTTTGGGTTTAGATTTCCATCTATCAAAATTACTCAACTCTACCTGCTCAGTATCTTACTATGATTGAGTTTAATAATTATACTTTTCAGACCTTCAGTATATTTGTACATTTTTCAACTACTTGATATTATTCTGTTTCACTAGATTTATCTCCCAATTCAGTCATTAACTTGATTCCACTCCACATCATAACCATAAAAAACATCAGCCATAATTTGCAAACACCTGTCCATGTTGCGCAAAGTTTTAAGTAGTACGTGTCAGGTATGTGGTTAAGCACTTTGTTCACAACATATCAACTTACTATAACTACAAGCTACGATGTTCTATTTTACAGGCAAAATGGCTGAGGTTCTAGAAGCACAGTAACTATGTCATACAGCTGGAAACCAGCACAACGGACATTTAAGGGCAAATATATACATATACATTATGCTTTTAATGACTGCAGGACTGAGTTTGATCATCCATGACATGGGGAATGAGAAGGATTTGAGGGGCACTCAGTTTAGGTAAAAAAAAAAGTATCATTTTCATCATCTGAAATACAGCCATTTTCTTGTTCAAGTCCTATATGTCCATAGTCTTTTTTCATCCTCATAGCATCTCATAAGGTAAGTACTGAGTTTTTAATATCACAGATGACCAAACAAAAGCTCAGAGTGGTACACAACTAGGATGTGATCTTGGTGGTCATAAACACAAGGTGGTGTTGTGCTACTATTCACAACACCAGACTAGGTCTCCCATGCTAAAATACAAAATTCCCACTACACAGTTAAAGAAGTTGCCTTCCTACCACAAGTATCCTTTGGTCCTTTGGTTATTCCATAGGGATCTTGAGAGAAATCTTCCCTGTCTTATCTGATGGATTTAACTCTTTCAATTTACTGGAAGCTGGAATACAGCATCTTCTTTTCTGTTGCCCCAAATGTTCAGTGCATTCCCAAATGCAGCCCTTGGATTTTGCCAAGCTCATTTCTACCCCCTTGTCATCTCCATTTGCTGAGGAGCTGCAAAGCCCCAGTCATAATATCAAGCCCCTCCCCTTACTTTCAGGAAATGGACCATCAAAGCGATGTATTTCTTAATGTCTTTTACAATATGGAGGCGGGCACTTTCCTCATTCATCCCATCCTTTTGCCTACTGACATTTTCTCCTCCCTCTGGTTTCTTGGAGCAAGGGGAAAGAAGCAGTGAGTTATTAAGATCAGAAAAAGTGCTAAATGGCTTTATATTATGGTTAGGAACCTCTGGAGAAATAACAATGATATCACTATATCTTTTGTTCTCAGAAAAATAATGTGGCAACAAGACACCTCTAATCCTCTATTTTAATTTGTTTTTATCGATCCTTGAGAAAATTAGGGGAACAAGTTTTCTCAGTGCAAATGTTATGATGATGCACGGGGAAGCCTTAATTAGGAGGAATAATGAGGTTGGAGTTATGAGAACACAGGGTTAGAAAGATGGTAGGTAAGCAGGCACCCAGGAAAGGATGTGTCACATGTCAGTTGAGAAATCATGTTCCATGAACTTCAGTTACGGTGACGTGCAATCAGAGAGACATTTAATGAGCTAACTAGAAATCTCCTTCCCCTTATTGATCATGTTCCTATCACACTAGACTACTATATTTGTTTGTTTGTTGTTATTTTCAGAAATTACCTTGTTCATGTGTTTATGTGATTAGTCAGTTATGGATTAGCCTGAAAAACATAATACATAAAACAAGAACTTTGTGTATTTATTTCTATTTTTTCTTCAGTGTATAAAATCACAGTGGCACATAATGGGAAGTCAAATGGGAATGAGTAGATGTATCCATGGATGACGGGTTTAATATAGAAATAAATGGACAGAGGGATAAATGGATGGATGTATGGAGGGAGGGATGCATGGAGGAAGAGATGAATAGATAAAGAAATGGATTAATAGAGGGATGGAAAAATGAATGGATGGAGATGGAGGGATGGATAGATGGATGGACAGAGGGGTGGACAGAGGGAGGGATGGATGAAGGGATGTGTGGTGGATGCATAAATAGATGGATGGATAGATGAGTGGGTATGTAGTTGAATGGATAACTGGATGGACAGATGGATGGTTAGATACATACATGGATGGAGGATTTAGTGATAGATGAAATAATGCTTTTTCTCTGCTCACAATCTTTCCTAATTTCCAAAAAAATATAAAGAAAAAATTACTTGTGTCCTCAACAGAACAGAATTAACCTTACTTTAGCACCATGTTTTCCTAAAACTTTTCTTAGTGTAACTTTTCTTGTTGATCTCTAAGACCGGCGGTTCTCAACCTGTGGGGGTCACGTATCAGATATCACGTATATCAGATATTTACATTAAGATTCATAACAGTAGCAATATTATAGTTATGAAGTAGCAATGAAATAATTGTGTGGATTTTAGTCACAATGACATAAGGATTTGTATTAAAGGATCACAGCTAAATTAGGAAGGATTAGACCCACCATGTTAGAGTGTTGGACTTATCAGGGGATCCTGGGCTTGTTAGACTAGTGATCTACCTGTCTGTGTACATAGCCTTCTTCACTAAGGGAACCCATAGTCCCTGAGTATGAAGCTGTGTTGTAAGAGCAGGCAAGAACTTAAACGCCATCAGGGCTGCCTTACACATAGATGAGGAAGGGGAGATGCAAACGTCAGGTCTAGAAAACCCAATAGCAGAAGAGAATCCAGAAAATCGACACATACTATATTTTCTTTGTTCAAGTCATCCCCCCTTGTTTGAATAAGTCCGTGTGAGGCTCTGAACAGCTCCTGGGCAGGCTGGCCTCTCAGCAGTGTCTTCTAAACTACTGTACAGGCCCATCAGCAAATTCCTACTTTAGGTCTTCAGCCAGGTGACTCGAAAGGGCAGCAAGGCACAGAAGAGGACAAACCTAAAATTTCTCTCCCTATTTTCCATTCCCTGTACCCATAATTTGCACTATATGACAAAAGAATTAACAATGAGAAGAAAGAACCACGATTCTCTGGCAATTATCAAAAGGCATCCATAACATTTTCACATGATATTTTAATAACTACATACAAAATAGTTAGCTTTTAGCTTTGTTATGTAGGTGTCATCATGTCTTTGACAAAAGCAGCTGAGTTCTAAAAACAAGTCTAACATGAGCAATTAATATACGTAGAAAAACACAAGTTGTAAGTCCCAAATCTAACATCTTAGACACCAGTTTAGGGTTTCAAATTTTCATGCAAATAAATGTTTCCTTTCAATATAGATATAAGAATTAAAGCTTGCTGTAACTCCAGTTTCAGGCTATTCAACACCCTTTTCTGGGCTCTGTGGGTACCTGTACACACATATGATTGCAAACATACAAGCACACATACACATAAATAAAGAATGTTAATCTTGAATAAAATGGCAATAGCTGTTCTGATATTTTTAAATTAAAATTTACAATTGCTCTATAGAGCTGTAAACGCCTGATCACTTATTCAATTTTTAGTGAAGCCAATGTAGCCTTTTATTGCCCATAAGTTACTACAATTGCAAATGTATTCATTCACAACATTGTTCCCTATAGACAACCATGCCACAGGTGATTGGCATATTGTTTGCTTTCCCTCTAACAATTTCCTTAGAAAAATTCTTGAATACGCCCGACATCTTCATTATCATGCAAGAAGTAGGATGGTTGCTTTCTCCTCGTTTTTCTTTGGGGTTTGATACAGTGTTTTCACCCTCCATCATTCTCATGGTGCTAAACTTGATTTTTAAATATGTTCCTTATCAGATTAAGAAAGTTCTTTTCCAAGATTTATGAAATCCTTTTTAGTTTACTATCAATGGGTTTTTAATTTTAGCAAGTGATTCTACTCATCTATTCAGCTTGATTCTTCTATTTGGATTGATTAATGTGGTAATTACATTAACATATTTTTCCAGTGTTAGACAGCCCTTGTATTTCCTCATTGAACCTAACTTTGTCTCCATCTATTAATCTTTTCTCTTCTTAAGTTTCAATTGCTATTATACGTGCATGTTATAAATCAAAAGCAAACATCTCGGTGTCCTTCCAGAAAGCAAAATCTCTAGTGCACCCAGCGTAACAACCAGTACTTCAGAAGCTGCAGCATGTTGGCCCCCAGTTCCTCAAGTCACAGAAGTAACTTAAAGCGTAGCTGGTACTTTTAGGCTGTATTTTATACCTACTTTTGGAGTTTTCCATCCACAAAATCATAAGTGTGCATTTTCTTTTGTCTATTTTCTTCATCCTCACAATTTTATTTTGTGTGAGAGAACTTACCTAACTCCATTCTCCACGAATACAATACTACTACTGTATTGTATTACTGTATAAACACTCCTCCACTTCTTTAGTCATTCTACTGCCGAGCAACATTTACAGTCATTTCAGGTTATCACCTATTAAGAATAGTGGTACAAGGGGCAAGGGGAAGGCTCAATGGATAAAGTGCATGGCATCAACTGTGAGGACCAGAGCTTGGGTCCTCAGAGCCCATTCAAATACCCGGACAGTATATCAGCTGACTGCAATAAAGCCCTTGGAAGGCAGAAGACAGGGTTCCCCAAAGCAAGCTGACTTGCGAGCTAGGAGAATTGACAAGCTCTCACTTCAGAGAGAAATCTTACCTCTAAGATAAGGTAGAGAGTGGCTGAAGAAGGCGTCCATTATCAACTTTTGGCCTTTGCAGCCACATATTGAATATTCAGCTGCCTTTCCCCCACATGAACACACAGACACACAACTCATGCATATGCTCACACATATGCACACACATGCCAGCAGACACATGCACACACACATGCACACATACACACTTCCACATGCACACACAAGCATGCACAGACTCATGCAGAGAGAATAGAGCTGCTATGAAAATCATTTTACATAATTACATATTAGTTTGTTAGAGGTATTGTGGACATTTCTCTTGAAAATATTCTTACATGTGAAATCACCGGGAGTTGTGTAGCTACACACTTATACTCAGTCTTTTCGTGTTAAGAACAGACACACTACAGCTCTTGGGTAAAATTTAGCCTGACAACTGTTTTCAGAAGAAGAGTTTTATCAGAGTGACCTTTGTTTTGTTTTGGCTACTTTTCACTCAACTTAGAGCAAAAAGAGATCTAAAGGGCTGGGCCAGAGATTGTTTAAAAAATAGACATTATCTTGTTTTTACTATTACAGAAATTTTACGATTTCCTGATCAGGTTTTGAAAGTGGTCATTCCAGTTCACACCTTTCTACTCTGTTTTTGCCATAATGTGTGTGAATATGTGGGGCCAAAATTCATTCTTAACTGGAAGTGCCATTAGCCTGGAACTTCCTGTTAATGTTTGTTTGTTTGTTTGTTTGTTTTTTGTATTTTGTTTTTTTTCAAGGAGGTCAGAGGAAGACACCTGAGACTTATTAGACAAATTGGGGAATATTTGCATTTTTATAACTCCTGAGAGATTAAAAAATAATTTTGAATATTTTGTTGATTTAGATTTACATTACCCTTCTCAGAAGATTTTTCAACTATGGATTTTTTTAAAGAAAAAAAAATCCATTTCATATCTCTTCTTGAGTTCATATTGTCAGTCACATTTTCAAAGCCATGATTTATTGTTTTATTTGCATTATTGATAGATAAACTGCTGTTTCTTTTTTCAAATTATCATTTTATTTTATATGTATGGGTGTTTTGTCTGCATGCATGTCTATACATTGCGAGCATGCATGGTATCCAAGGAGACCAGAAGAGGTCTGGAAATAGAGTTACAGAGAGGTGTGAGCCACCATGTAGATGCTGAGAACCAAACTTAGGTCCTCTGGAAAAGCAGTCAGGGCTTTTAACCACCGAGCCATCTCTCCAGCCTCAATACATTGTTGTTTCTAACATTTACTCACCAGCAATATTTTAAGAAGTTATCCCAAATGCCAGAAGGCTCTTATAAATTACATATAGAAGGTGAAATAAAGGTGGGAAGGTGGAAACCAGAGGTAGAGGTGCACAGGGGAGAGACAGGAAGGCACACAGGAGGGACCAAGGGGCAGGAGGGCACATGGGAAGGACTGGGCATCGGGAAGAACTGGGAAGAGCAAAAAAAAAAAAAAACCAAAAATAAATTTTGCTTGAAAAATGAAACAATTAAACTTGATTCTTAGCAAGAAAATAAAAATAATAAAGTCTATGTAGCTAAAAATGATAAAATTAACTAGTATCTATAATGAACACCTATGGTAATGGAACAAACACAATGTGATTGAAATCCACCTGCATCCCTCTGATTGCATCTCTGACCATCTCCTACCTCTTAGAGATGGTGGGCAGGTAGGTCTTCTTCTAACTACATATCTCACCGCAGATATGATTCAGTTGTATATGTTTTGAAGTGCACATTAAAGGGAAAGAACACGTATTTTCTTCTGTACCTTGCAGCTTTCACTCAAACATCACTTTTTGTGACAGCTCTCCATTTTGTACTGGCTTGCTCATCTTTACTGTCCTATAATGTGGTGCTACATAAATACATATAAACTACAAGTTACTCATCCGTGCTCTTGACATAGGAGCGCATTGCTGGCAGATGTTCTAGCTTCTGCCATTAAAGGCATGTGTGCATCTCCCCATCTCCTGAGAATACAAGTACAATATATTTTTTTGATCTAGACTGTAAACCACTGGATATTATGCTACACACATCTTCAGGCGACTGCAAATTGCTTCTTAAAGTGGGTGCAGCAAATTGCATTCTTGAGAAGAGTGTTTAAGAAGCGTGTGTTTTTCTAAATAATTGCTAATACTTTGGGATGTTTTAAAACGTTTTCAAAGAGCTTGGGGTCTCACTGTAGTTTCTGAATTTTCACTTCATCAGTGTCTGCTCTGGTTATTTTCCTTTTCTCCTCTTCATTCAATTCATGATTCTTTCCTTACCTTTTAAAGATGGATTATGACATCATTCAGTATTTGAATATTCTTCATTATCATAAACAATTTGAACTGTAAGTTTCTCTCCAAGTGTGGACTTTGACAAATCCCTGGTTGGCTCACATTATTTTTACTGCCACTCAATTTTTAGGAGCCAACACATCTTCTTTACAATTTGCTCACTGACCTAAATATTTTGTATAAGTCCTTATATATATTGTTAACTTTTTGCTAAATATTTTTCTTATTTCTGATTTAATTTCATTGTGGCCAGAGAATGTAATGAAAGGCTAACTCGAAAAATCTCACAGTTGCTTTATTAATTATTGCTTTAAAAAAAACTGTTTATGTGTTTTGGAGCATAATTCATATTCTCCAAACGTTAGGTAAACCATTTTATATTCATCATTTAGGTGATTATTACTATGTCTAGTAAATATCTGGGCTCCATTCATTATCCAGTTATCTGATCTGTCATTTAAAGCAATCTGTCTGTGAGACTCTCCAGGCTCCCTCACACATTCTATAAATATTTTCTCTTTGTTATACATAGAGTTGTCCAAGAACTCTACATGCTGGGTGGCAGCTCACTAGCAGATTCCACTCTTTGAAGTGTTTTCCTTCAAGACTGTACAGTTTCCTGTAAGTCACTTTATGAGGGAGGCCCACTTTCACCACAGACTAAACTATAGAGCCCCTCTCCCATGACTTTCTGCATCATAACCTTCACATATTTATTTTTTCTCAGCACTTATCAATCCCTGACATATCAAATGGTTTTATTATGTTTCCCACCATAGGGTATGTGCATATCACACAAGCAGGAATTCTGATGTATATTCTGCTATCTTCTCAACTCCTGGAAGTTTGTTTGAGGCAAACTAAGAGCAAACATTTACTCAATGACGGAAAAGAAATGTTACACATCAATTTAAAATTATTTCTACAGTACTGTCAGACTTGGCTTTACAGATTTGCTGTACACAACAGGTTGTTACGTGCATTTAGGTTTAAAGTTGTTGCAATTCCCAGAATAATTAGACTTTTTATGAACTAAAGCAAATCAAGTCCTATGTTAGTAAAACAATGATGTATCATTATACTTTCTGCCCACTTTTCTAATGTTAATGTTGTGTCAGATTTTTATTGTTAGTGTATTCATTATATATTTTGCCAACCGATTTCAAAAATTGCCCATGTTCTTCTTTTAAAGAGAAAAATCTCTTTGAAATTTATACCATTTGGTTGGACGATGTTTCCTAATTAATATAATAATTAATTGCTTGAAGAGTTTTATTTTTATATATTCCTTCAGCATACAGGTGAATTAGGAATTATTTGTACAGTTGGTCCAATATAAATTTCCTTTTTAAAGGCATTTTTTTTCCTATGGACATTTTTGGATCACTATCTACAATGAGATGGGAATTGAAGTGTACCCTTTTGTACTTCATAACATTTTACCAGACTCTTCAGACTATATGAATTAAATATTCAAAAAGTTTACAAATTGATATATTCAAAAGGCAACCACTCAACATATCCTATGTTCTGGGAATCTGAATGCCCAAAACATAGTATTTCACAGAATACAAACACTCACATTTTTACACCAAAGAAATCACTTTCAAGTTTCTATTTAAAAAGATTCATCCCTTTATTTTTCCCTTCTTCAATCCAAACAAACCACTCACCAAAGCCAGTGTTCTGCATCTCAAGGTGTTCTTCCATTCCATAAATATGCCTGACACAGTCATGACTTTATTATTTAAATGGATTTGTGGTACATTCAACTCTTTAGCTATTTGTTGAGGTGACAGATTTTTAGGGTCATAGGAAGAAAGTGACTCTGACATGAGCAACAGAAACCATTGCTTTAAATGTGCAAATTAATACTTCTCTGAATAGCAATGAGAAGTAGCTAGTCCTTCCTGCTTGGTCTCTAAAGGACACAGGTTATGACACTGAAAAACAAAAAGGAAGCAAAAGGTATCTATTTGATTAATGAATAGCTTGCTTTATTCATCATGTTCTTTAAAGCTTAATGAAAAATTAAGCCAGAGCAAGCATTTGCAAGCTCCTGGGTACCCCTTTACCCATGGTTCTACCTTTGATGGCCACAAAGTCACTTCTAAGAAGAATGTTACAAAGCCACTGGTCCAGCAGTAGTAGGTCATGTATATCTTAGCCCGTGCTAGGAGACTGGAGAAAGTGAAAGAATATTTATATGGTCTCTTTTTATTTACATATTCATCTTTTTAAACACTTCTCTTTGGTATGCATTTTAGATATACAAAATACATACACAATACATTTCTACTTTTACTAGTGAGTATATGTGTATATGGGAAAATGTGTGCTCAGGAAAATATTGTTGATGTGATTTACAAGTAAAATCAATAAGGCTAGTGGTTTATGGCACAGATTTAGAAGCATGGTGGTGCATTTGCTCTGGTATGTGAACCCAGCCATAAGGACTTTGCATGTAATCCCAGGTCATATTGTGGCCTTCTTTATTGATCTAAATGTATGACACTCCACACCTTCCCATTGAATCTCATTCTTAGCATCTTTTCTCATATATTTGTCTTCTTTCATGTCATACTTACACCTTACACTCCAGATTATTTATAAGTTATTTCTCCGCCAGTAAAACTAGCCAATTCAAGCCAGATTAATATATATATATGTATATGTGTATGTGTATGTGTATGTGTATATGTACATGTATAATTAATTATATATAATATATATAATTAATTATATATATAATATATATAATATAATTATATATGATATAATTAATTATATATAATATATATAATTAATATATATTAATAATATATATTAATCTGGCTTGAATTGGCTATATACATATACACATATATATGTATATATAATATATATATATACATATATATATATATAGTGTTTGTGTGTGTGTGTGTGTGTGTGTGTGTGTGTGTGTGTGTGTGTGTATGTGTGTTTATTGGGAACCTGCTCTTAGGAGGGTGAGTTTACTGCCCCAAGGACAGAGGTCAAGGAAGTCACCTTGGGATGGAAAGGGGAGAAAAAAAGAGAAAGCATATTTACAGAGAGAAGGAAAAGGGAGTGTTGAAGAAGAGAGACAAAAATGTTTGAATTACATAAGGAAGAGCCTCTGGACTAAGGGCAGCCCAACCCCCGGGCTGGAAAATTCAGGGTTGGGAATGGGGAATGCCAGGTAAGGACTGAGGGATGCTGGGAGAACCTGGAGGTAAGGTCTGCTTTAGTATGTAAAATATGTCCCTCAGCCCCTTGTCCTGGGTCTGAAACCTAACCGTTATCTCCCCTTAAACTCTACTCATATCTCATAACATTTTCTTCCACTGAGGTAATGAACAATGTTCTGTAGTATTTTGTATGATTCTGGAAACTATCTTGAGAGAAAAGGGAAGATACTGTTTGATGCCAAGGTTTCCTAAAGGCCAGGGACTCCATGAATCTATGGTATAATTTCCATTACACACGGGAAAAAAAAGAAGACAGAAAACAGCTGGCATGAGTCCCATGCAAGGTTACATAATGAACTGATACATTTTATTCTGACCTTGAGCTCCAGGGACCTATGTTTTCTCCTGCTGGGATCCTCAGAGTCTATGCAAAGCATCACACTAGGCACCATTTGTATCCTTTCTTTGAACCTCATAGGGTGAGGACAGTGTCCATGATGCCAGAGGCTAACCAAGTACCATTTAAAAAGCCTGGGGCATTAGAAAGAGTGAGGTCTTTGAAAATAGAATGGCAGTCAGATCCCAGATCCCTAGGTCTTCACTAGTTGCTCAGACCTGGCCAGGTGAGGACGGGCAAGGTTATGCTTCACTAAAAGCAAGTCCTTGCATCTGTGGTCCCCAACAGCAAGTGTTACATATCCATGGGCAGGTTAAAATACAGCATCACTAATCCTAATTACATGGGACTCAAGCTGATAAAACAGATTGCAGAGAAAGTGGTGATACGCAGACCAGCCCCTGCGGCTCCTACTCTGTGAAACGTGTGTCAATTATGCTCACATTGGTACATCTGACCCAAGATGACAGAGGGGTCTGAGCCATCTGGGAAAAGGAACAACAGTATTCCAAATGTGTGATTATCTTTCTAAAGTACTTATCATTTTCAAGCCTACAGCATCTATGTAAAGGCAGATCAGGGTGAAGGTTAAAATAAGAAAAATTAGAACCTATGTCTTAATGCATGAAGAATCCAGCATGAGACTTGGCCAACAATTGAGACTTGACAAACATGATCCCTTCTGATTGCATTGGGTTCCTACCCTTGCAGACATGAGAATAGAGAAAATTGCTAAGAGAATGCCAGGGGCTTGATTTTCTACTAAGAAGACAATGAAAATGAGTTGGAACAGTAGCCAGAGGGCAGGAGTCCAGGGTAGCCAGCCAGGCCCAGGGATCACACAGAATTTCATTACTCTCATTTTTTTTCCTTTAGTATAAAATAGCTACCTCACTAGAAAACCAGGTTGGAAAGAAAGTCCACAAAGGGATCATCCAGGCAGCCAGATCTGTCTGAGGTTGATCAGTGGTGGGCATCTTGATGCAGGCTGGCACTTTCATTAACATATTTAATCATGCTTTTATCTTGAATCATCATCTGGCTTAATAGTGTGCATTGTATTCCCAGGCTTGAAATAACAATGGTTGTGTGGCTGTATGATAGATGTTTTTAATAAAATCAGTAATTACCGTGTGTGTGTGTGTGTGTGTGTGTGTGTGTGTGTGTGTGTGTGTGTATGTGTGTATGCGTGTGTGTGTGTTTTATAATCTTCCCATTTTCTTTTAATTGTAGCTTTTAGGTATGTGGAAGAAAGAAAAGAAAAACAAGACTAAGGTAGAATTATCAAAATACCACTTTTTTTTCTTTTTTGTTTTCCGAATATCTGCCAAATAGAAAGGTGGGTCCTAAAGAGGGTTCTAGTGAAAACTTCGTGTAAGAACATTATTAGAGGCGGAGAGAAGAGGTCTGGCCTCACAGTCACACCAATGTGGGTCTGAACTCATGCTGTGTGAGAGAGGGCTGATAACACAGTTCTTGAGCTGAATGTCTAATTTGCAAAATGGCCCAGCAGGATCCTTCATGAATCTGAAGAACAGAAACACTCTCATAAGGTAATTTTACCTACCAGCCTTTCCTGGGCACCAGGAACCATTATAAGTGATTTTACAAGTAGATATTAACTCATTTACTCTTCCATGGCAATTAACCATGTTAGGTACTTTGAATGTCTCCAGCTGATGCTAAGGAAAGTAGAGTATAGAGAAGGAGAGATTAAGCAACCTGTCTACCATTCCAACAGATACTATGTGGCAGAGTTAGAATCAGAACCCAAACCAGCTGCCTAGAACACCGTATGTGCCAAGCCCCTCCAGACAGATGCGTAGTTTTTCCTTTTCCTTATTGGTCACATAAGCCCATTTTTGCTTCACAGACCAGGATGTTGGTCTGGGAGCTTTGGCTGCTGCATGTTTTATGCCTGCCCTTTATATATGTCCTTTCCCTTAATTTGTTTTTAGTCATTCTGCCTGTGAGGGTACTGTCCCATACATTCATTTCTCAATGTTTGGGAAGAACTTGCCCTTTAATTACATTCATGGTATGTCACTCTGGCAAATAGTTTAAGCTTAAAAAAATATATAACTCTCTAATTGTGTTGTTGAAGCAAAATCATTCTGAACCTAAGTTCATCTCTTTGAAAAATGAGAGAACCTGTTAGACCTACCGTTTTATGAATTGAAGTGACAGGGAAAAATACTGTGATCTTCTGTCTATTTTGAAAATATGGCTTAAGCACCCACATAGAGGAGTTTGTCAAATAATCAGTGCTGGACACATTGTGGCTTTCAACTACTCCATCCTGTGGAGCAGATTCAGGAATTATAATCAATGCTGGCCTACTAGCCTGGGTTCTCTGGTCACAGAAAAAGAGAGAATATAGTTATCTAGATGTGTTATGCTATTTTCTGAATTCTATCTATATAATAGAGGGCTATCTTTAAAAACAGATCAAGCATTTGGGAATGTGAATATACATAGAAGTTTGCTGAGCGTGGATCAAGGAGGAAGAGGTCTTTTTCCAATTTTATTTTATCATGCGCAAGAAACAAACACCCAAAAAGAACCTGAAAGGCTCAGTATGAAAGTACCATCATGCTACATAACACCAGAATCATAAATTAATAATCCCATCATTATTGTGTGTCTGATGCTCACCATCTTTCAAGAAATGGTTTGCTTTACCACTGCAATGACATTGGCTTTGTAGAACTGGGGCCCTTTGCTGTCTAGGAAAGATTATTTATAGCCTACATTCTTGTATAACCTTTATTATTTCTTTTGTCATAGACTATTGGAACCTTGCTTGGGTTAGAACATGGCTTCACAGAGTGTTTGGTTACCACTGTAACAGTACTGCCACTGCTGCAGAAATGGGAGCATCTTGCCTAGCTGGTTGGCATTGTAGTTTGTATGGTTCATGGGTATGTTGATGCCTTTTCTTTCCAAACATCGAGGATAGCACTTTCCAAGACTATAATAGCTAATCATCGGGGAGGAAGCTTCCTGCTCAAGACCAGCTAGATTTCTCTATATGAGGTAATAAAGATGTATGATGTTTTCAGAAACAGGGTCAAATCATCTAGCTTTGGTAGGCAAACAGAAGGAATTGTAAGAGCCTATATTGTTTTGAGTATCTCTGTGGCCTTCTTGGCCAACAGCTCATAGGATATATCCCATCTCTGGCACTAATGACATTAATAACTCAAGGCTTCTATGAATGGCTTTGAGACCTGTGCCAAAGTAGAGAATCCATGCTTGGTACTATACACCTAGTCAAAATCCTTGGCAGGGAGGTCATAACCTGGAAAGAGATTGAAGGATATTGATATCTAAATTGACGTAGCATCAAATCACCTTCTAAATATTTGTGTTTACACCCATAGACAAATGTTACTGTGAGCCTTAATCAGAGAAGCCTCTCTTCCCAGTTATGGGTGAGAGCAGAGGCTCATGTCTATTCAAATGTACTAAGACGTAGTAACAGATGACTGTTCAGTCCTAAGTAAGGCATTGACTTATACCATTTCTACTAAGGTACAGGGCACATGACAGAAGAGGGACAGAAAAAGTCTAGGAGCCAAAGGACAGGAGAAAACTGCAATATGTCATCTTCTAGACATAAGGTGGTGCAACCATGAACTCACAGCAGATGAAGATGCCAATGCTGGGTCTATCAATGGCTCTACCCCTTGCTGCTAAGCTATTTGCTACTGATAGATTCAAGGACAGAGTGACATACGGTCTTCAGTTGTGACTTCACTAGACTCCAGTGGATATTTCTGATTCATTGGTCCCAAAATGGCTCTGAATCTTAACATGGGGCTTCATGGAGTATAGGAAAGGACGCTACCTACCAGGCTATATCCCCAGTCCTGTGATCTCCAATTTTAAGAGAACAAAGTTTAATTTTGTGCACTGTGTGTGTGTATCTTCAAAGTATATATTGTGTTTTGAACTAGGACTACATAAAGAAACACTGTCTCAAAAAACAAGCAAAAAAGGAAGTTATCTTTTCGTATTAGTATGATTTTAAATGTCCATACGCTGGTACAAATAGTATGTACAGAATGTTCAGAATTGTGGAAAGAGCTTCCATAATTAGCAGTTTGTAAAAAACACTGCCAGTATCTTAGAAGTGCAGGCACTGCCTTCTCCAAGTCGATATCTTCTTCCATTCTTACAGGCAAAGACTACTTTTAAATTTTGTATTTATCATCTTGTGCTTATATACGTGAACAAGGCAGAGATGTCTTCACCCTTGTTTTATAGGAATCCTGGTGAATGCTTTCCATGTTAATGTACAGTTTTCTCTCCACAGTGTTTGGAACTCATCCATTTTGATCTCCCCATCCCCCACCCATTTTCACTGTTGCATAGTATTAAACCGAGTGTAACTATCACAAGTTATTAATCTACTTTACTCCCGATGAGCCATCTGGACTGTTTCCAATATTTTGCTTGCACACACAATAAGCTAAAAATATTCACATGCATAATCCATTATATATACAAATGAGAACTGATCTGATTAGCTGCTTCGGAATGGAATGTCCAGCATGCAAGATATATGTCTGTCTTTAGCCTTATTACGAAGTGCTAGTTTTACTTACAGTGGTTTTACAATTTACACATCTCTTACACCCCATTACTCCACATCCTTAATCACGTTCCACCGTGTCAAACTGCTAATATTTTACAGGTAAGATGTGAAACCACATCATGAAGTATTTATTAACTACTTCAGACAGTATTATGTTCATTCTCAGATCCCTGTAATCATCCACACTTCATCAAATGTCTTTTCCTTATAAATGCCTTTTCAAAATTCACTCACAGAAATATAATTCATCCAAGGCACTTATTTGTTATTGGACTTGTATATAGCAAATGTTTCCAACCACCATAATGCTTATTTGTTTTTTCAAATAAGTTGGGGTTCCTATTGACAAACAAAAATGTAGGGGTTATAGTAATATTGAATTTATTTGTATTATCATTTGCATAATTGTTTTAATTGACCTATATTCATTATATGTAGTTATATTTCATAAAGCTATTTTTATCTAAGAATATTGTACATTTTGGCCATGGTCTCTCTCCCTTATACTCTCCTTCTTCTTTCCAGTCTCTTTCCCTTTCACAGATGGTTGGATTCTAATAAATATAAATAATAATATAAATCTAAATACAAATATAAATATAATATGTTTAATATTAATTTCCAATCTGATGACAAGACCTAGAATTACCTAGGAGACAAATACCATGTCATCTCTATGAATAAGTTTAAAGATGAGCTCAATTGAGGCAAGAAGACCCATCCTAACTCTAGACAGGACCATTCCACAGTGTCCTGGCCTAATTAAAAGACAAATATGAGCTGAGCCCCAGCATTCATCTTTCTCTGCTTCCTGATTATAAATACCACGTGACTCACATCCACGTCCTCAAGTTCCAGTTGCCATGCCTTCTTCACCATGGTGGACTGACTATACCTCTGTGAGTCCAAATTAACTATTTCTAAGGAGTTCTTGTCAGATATTTTGTTCCAGCAACGAGAAATGCAACTAATATGTATGTGCACGTATGCATGCACACACACACGTTTGTGTGTGTGTGTGTGTGTGTGTGTGTGTGTGTGTGTGTGTGTATGTGCATGCACATGCACAATGTTTAAGAAATTTGTCTTTACTCCATGGTCAAAATATTATCTCCATATTTTAAAAAATGTGAACACGTCTTCCCTCTGTATATGAGTCAGTTCATTGAAAAATCAATCCTGTGTGTGATAAGTGACCAGATCCCTAACGATTTTTCTCTGTGGACAGTCAATGACTCTATCGCTATGTGGGCTTATTACATTAGCAGTTCACTGGACAGCTTTGCGGATGTGTGCGCAGATTTGATCTTCATTGTCTTTTTCTTGTCAAACCTTGCAATAAAATCCTACTCTTGATCTATGTAACCTATGTGTATATTTTCTAGTAAAGGGACAAGTTCTTACCCCTTGTGCTGGGTATTGACCTCAGGGTCTGGTTGCTCAACTCGAACATCCTCCTCTGCACAAATTAGGGAAGCCACTTGCCAAGTTTCATGAAGATTTTGTTTTGTTTTGTTTTGTTTTGTTTTGTTTTGTTTTTTTACTTTAAGTACCATTGGATCTACAGATTCATTTAGGAAGAACTGACATCTAAAACAAATCAAGTCTTTTTATCCAATATTAAATCTATTTATTGAAATGTGTTTAATGCCTTCCAATATAGCTTCATAAATGTCTTCCCATGAATCATGCATCTGTGCTTTTATAAACCATATGAAATGATACTTTGTTTGTATAATGATTATCATTTTAATACCTTTTCTGTTTGCAGCTGGAGCATAAAAATGCAATTGACTTTTCTAATAATCTTTTTTTATTGAAGGCAATGTGCACAAATGTGCAGAAGTCATACATGTAACGCTTAATGGAGTTTCAAAGAGTGAAAAGTCATGTAAGAAACAAAGAATGCAGAATATAACATAACCCTAAGGAGACTCCTCCATGACAAGGGATGGGATGCACCCCTGCTGAGGATAACACCACAGAGAGATGAACAGTAATATCCTGACCCATCCGATGACAAATTTGTTTTGAGTCTTTTGTACATACAGAATTACACAGAATGTATCCTTTCTGTCTAGTTTTTGCTGATTTTGTGCCTTCTGTGAGGCAGATCCATGCTGGAGATGCTTTTTGCTCTGTTCACTCTCCTTGGTCCGTAGATGTCTGGTATGTTCCTCTTTAGCAGACATGTAGTTTGGGTTTACTAAAGTCATCTCAATTTAAGATTCTCTTGTGGAGTTACAGAACTCACAATAGAACCTAATCTAACCCGTGCGTGACATTTAATATTTCCTATGTAAATCTTGCAAGTTTCATATCTACTTGAATATTTTATTTGAACAAATAAGCTAGCCTATTGAGAATTCACATAGGCCACTAAGCTTGCAGCATTGATAACTAGCTATCACAAGTTTTGCCTAATGAATTGGATTTCTTACTATTCATAAGAGAAACAAATTGTATCTTCCTTTCAAGTATTATCTTTGTCTCTGTTTGACATAGATTTTATTTTAAGTATATGGGCCATGAAAAGCTCCCATTATTAGTCTTCTCTGTAAGATTTTATGTAAGACCTGGCACCTCAAGTGTTTGGTAAATCTTGCCTATTGGACTATTTGAAGCTAATATTGTTAGGGGAAATATTTGATAATTGTTGATAATATGATACTTTTTAAGGATAAATATGACTTTTCACACATTTTCTTGGTTTATTTTTATTTATCATCTATGTATGTTTATCTTTTCATTGCTATTTCTGCTTTATTCTTCTTTAGGTTTTGTTGACTTTTTCTGTGTGTGTGTGTGTGTGTGTGTGTGTGTGTGTGTGTTAAGACATGGTCATACTATATAGGCCAGCCTTTCCTAGGTTACTGTGTAGCCTAGGTTAGCTTCAAATTCTCAATCCTCCCCCTATACCTCATGATAGAGAAATCAGTTATTGAAGCTTTGATTCTAGGACTTTCATTTTTCCATTTTATTGTATATTTTATTGCATTTTTAAATTTCTACCTTTATTTTTTCTTTACAATCTTTGAAGTGAAACAATTAATCCTTTAATTTTCAACTCCAAGTCATTGCCAACATAAACGTTTTCAATTTTTTTTGTTCAAATTTATTCCTGAGTTCTGTCTTAACTACATTTCATATGTTTCAATATATATTTTTATTAACACAAAATTCTAAATATTTCTCAGTTTTCATTGGAAATTGTTCTCCAACCACTGAACAATGTAGGAGATGTGAATTATCCTACAGGACGATCACTGTAAGATTACCTATTTATTGATTTTTATGCCAACTATTTTATGATAAAATAATACCTATGTATTATTTTATTTACAATATTATTTATTATTTTATTTATACAAATAAAGTGTGTTGAGAATTAAGCATAACTAATATATGCTCAATTTTCATAAATTTTCTTGAGTGGTTGGAAAAATCTGAGGCCTACAGCTATACTACATTACTTTTTATTTAATTTGTTCAAAATCAACTCTAATGGTATCATGTTTTGGGGTGGAAATCCCAAGGACTGAAAAGGGTTGCATCAGTACTAGAGTGAGAGTCATACATCTGTTTTGTTCTCCTTGCTCCAACACTCATCTTGAACTTCTAAAGGAAAGACAATAGTGACTTACTGGCTTAAGAACTGATTGAATGTATGTTTGGAAATGTAACCCTTCTAGTGTACTTCCTGCCATCCCTTTTTAAATAACATTTTGGCAAACATTGAAAATTCTGGTTTCATTCTAGAGCCATTTTATACTCTTTCTCTCTCTCTCTCTGTGTGTGTGTGTGTGTGTGTGTGTGTGGTGTCTATTTGTGATTCTGATGTGATTTTTATTTCATATGTTTATATTAATTATTTGATAATTTCATACATAGTATTTTGATTTCTCTCTCTCTCTCTCTCTCTCTCTCTCTCTCTCTCTCTCTCACGCGCGCACACACACACACACCTGTACATAACCTCTCACCAGACCCACCCCTGCTATTCTATACCAAATCCAACTGCATTATCATTTATTAAAAACTCATCTACAATGTTGTTTCCCATGTTCTCTTGGGTATGTGGCATCCTGTAGAGCTTGGTTAACCCAACTTAAAGAAAATAAATTCTCTTTTCAGCAGCTATCAACAACCACCAATAGCTTTTTTGGCTAGAGGTAGGGCTTCATGCTTACCTCTCCTTCTACACTGGGATTTTGTCTGGCTTGATCTTGCACAAGTCTTGTGCATACTGTCCTGGCCATCATGAGTCACATGTGCAACTGTCCTGTTGTATCCAGAACACTGTCATGTTGTAGTTACCACTACCTCTTGCTCTAGTAATAACCTTTACTTTGATGATATATGAGTCCTTGGAGGAGGAGATTTTGATGTACGTGTCTCAGATAGGACTGATCACACAGCAGTCCCTTATCAATCTGTTAGTGACCTAGATGCTTCTTCCCTCTGGCTAGCTTTCATAGTGCTGTAAGGTACTCTACTCACTAATGTAGGAGAACAGGAATCAGTCTCAGGCAGTTCTGAACCTGAAAGGTATAGTAATAACTGCCTGGCAAGATATGCCCACTTGTAGTGAGATAGTGACTCAAACATCATGGGAGTTACCACCCAGTTTCTGAATGGATTTAAGTCTTACTCCACAAGATGGACCTCATACTGGCTAGATCCAGTGATCAGTGACTATAAACAGGTCAGAGCACCTGTCTCCTGGGGTTAGGGGTAGAATTAATGCTGATATTAGTACTATGGAAAATGTACGTAGTATTAAACTGTCTCCTAATGATTTTGTTCATTTTATAGTGTTAATGTAGTTTAGAGTTATTTCCTTTTAGTCATAGTATTTTACTCTTCTGAGAAATTTTATTTTACCCAAGATTTCAAATATAGTGGAATACAATTAGCAAATGTATTCACTCATATTTTAAATTCTGCTACGTCTATAAAGTATATCTGGGCTCTCTAAACAGTGTGTGTGTGTGTGTGTGTGTGTGTGTGTGTGTGTGTGTGTGTGTTTGCACATGAGTACATTTGAGAAAGACAGAGATAGAAACAGTGACAAAGAGACAAAGAGACAGAGAGACAGAGAAATAGAGAGTCTGAGAGACACTCAGAGAGACACACAGAGAGATAGAGACACAGAGAGACATAGAGAGATAGAAAGATAAAGACAGAGAGACAGAGAATGATAGAGAGGCAGAGAGGCAGACAGAGAAAGAAAGATTTTTCTCATTTTTGAACTTGTTGAACTTAACTGTTGGAGCTTTTGCCTGTTTCATTAATTTTTAAACTTGCATTCATTATTTTTATTTTTAATTTTAATTCAAATAATACTTTCCATGCCTCATGTGTGGCATAGAGATGGAGCTTACAGATATTTTAGCCTTAAAAAAAATAGAATTAAAGATTTAGAATCTCATTTTGCTATATCTTGCATTTTTTAATTTACATATTTTATTGCACTTTCTATTAAGTTTTTACTTGGAATGGAATGTAGATTTGCATTCATCTCTAGGAAATATTACAGGAAAATCCAATCTATGCTTATCAAATTTGCCTACTGTAGTATCTTGGAAAGCTATTGTGTGATTCCATGATAAAGTTATGAGCATTGACAGATTCAAGATTTAGGAGGTTGCCTTCACGACAAGGACACCACAGGCTACCTTCTAAGGCTACACCTTTTTTCCTCCCACCCACACTCCCTACCCACTTTGTAACATTAGAAACTACTAATTTGTTCTCCACCAAAATTGCATTTCAAGAATTTTGTAGAAATGAAATCATATAGTATATAGTATTTTAGCAATAACTAGTTTAAACTCAGCCTAATTTTATAGAGATTCACCCAAGTTATTGTATATTTATTTTGATTACTGTTGAGTAGTGCTAAATAATATACAGTAGCATAATTCATCTGGCCATTTACATACTGGATGATATCACAGTTATTTGTAGTTTGGGGCTGTTACGTACAAAGATTCAATGAATATTTACATGAGCATTTCTGCATGAAGTCCTTTTGACAGAAAAATAAAAGTATACCTAAATGATTACAGTAGATTTAAATATACTAGAGAACTATATTTGATAATAATTTCACTTTTAATTTATGAATAAAGGTTATATGGAACTTAAACCTTTATATCTTGGTTTATATAGATTTGGGTTTTTCTTTCACATTTTTCTATTTTCTATTTTTCTATTTCTGCCTGGTAACTACAGATAATAAGGAAAAATATTGTTATATGTATTCATGTTTCAAAATTAGTAGATTCAATATTTTACTAATTCTATAAATTTTCTATATGTACTTAAGAAGACTATATATTTAAATTTCCAAATGAAATATTTTTATTTTCTGTTAGACCTTACTAATTTTGTTTTATTAAAATTTCATATCTTCATTAATAGTTACCATGATCTCTTTGACAATGAATAAGGTGTGTAACACTTTAACTATGATATGTCATTTCAAACTTTCATTTCTAGTATAATCAGGTTTAATTCTACATGTTCTAACCTGCATAACATAGTACATACAAGTTTAGAATTATATCTTCCTAGTGAACCTTGGCCTTTTGTCTTAATGTGGTACCAGGCTTTTTTCTTAATAATTATCTTGCTTTACAGTCTTTTTTGTCTCATATTATCATAACCACAGTAGCTCACTTAGGGGGCAGTTTGTACCCATAATATTCTACTCTACACATAAAAAATGTATTATGATTTCTTTACTTCTATTCTTTTTATATCCTTATGTCTGGAATGTGTCTATTTAAAAGCATGCAACAGAAGCAAACAAATACATTTATTGTAAAATACAGGACAAATAGAGAAGATAAAATAGAAAAAATAGAGAGCTTAGAAAATGCCCGTAGAGCATATTGACACTCAAGACAACAAATACAATTCACTGGCTTCTCTGGGAGCACAGCAATCTGAGTCCTTAGTTCCTTTCAATGTAATCACAATCCTGCCTTTTATGAAAAATACTTCCAGCTTTTATTTATAGTTTTATCTTCAAAATGCACATCCCAGAATGCCACAGTAGAGTTGTTTCTGTTGTGCTTTGTGTGCATGTTTTTAAAGATAATGCCTTCAGCCTCTTCTGGTCTGCTTCCTCTCTTTCCCCCATGCTCCTTTTTATCTAAAAACACTAGATCATTGAGGTTACTCTCTTGTTATGTTTTCTTTTGCATTTATTTTCTCTGCCCTGAGAACAACTACTTCTGTAAGAAGGTTTCATTTCTTCTATGAGAGATTGCTATTTAGAAACCAAGATCTTGGTCCAGGAAAGATGCTCGGTGGGTAAGAACAAGTACTGGTTTTATTGAGGAACCAATTCCTGTTTCTAGCATCCATTTCAGGTAGCCTGCATTCACCCATTAACTTCGGATTTAGAAGATCTGATTCCCTTTTCTACTCTGATACCTCTGATCTCAATCTAAAACACCAATTGTTTCTATACTAATTTTGAAATTTTTATGTAAATTTATGATAAAACATTTCTTTGGCTGGGGAGAGAATTTGGTCAGTAAGGTGCCTGTGCTGCAAGCAGGAAGACTTGAGTTCAGTCAACAGAATCCAGAATGACAAAAGCTGAGTGTGGTGATCCCTGCTTGGAATTCCAGGGTCGAAAAGACAAAGACAGGTGGATCTGGGGCTCATTTTCCATTCACTTCAGTGTATCCTTGGTGAGTTCTAGGCGACTACTAAGAGAACCTGTCTCAACCAACCAACTAACCAAAAGGATAGACAGCAATGGAGGAATAATACCTTAGGTTGTCCTCTGGCCTTCACACTCATGTTCATCTGTATTCATCTCTGTGTCTCTCTTCATCTCTCTCTGTCTCTCTCTCTTACACACACATACACACACACACACACACACACACACACACAGTGGGGAGAGGTAAAAATATCTCTTGAATTCATAATAACAATTCTGATTCAAGGATGGGAGATCAATGTTGTCTCTTACCTCTTTGTTCCTTTTTTCTTCACCAAGATTCTTGGTTCTTAAGTATAATACAGAAATTTACCCCACAATAGAATGAAATTCATGACATTCAAGAGGTACACAACTTACAAGTCTCAGGAAGTTCTTGAAATTGACAAGATTTGCAAGACCACTCCCCCAAGATTATGGAAGCAATAAACAGCTGCTCTGAGAGAACACCGAAAGACTAAGTTACCTGGAAGAGCAGCCTTAACCAGCAGAGCTGCTTACAAGTCTTGCAGAGAGCTCCAAGATTTCAACACTGGGGAGTCTTCACCCAGATTAGAGTGAGGACTTTTCAGGGAAGTAGTTGCCTTTGAGTCACCCACATTCCTCCAAGTAACCCCAATAAACTAACTGCTTCACTGACATGACCTACACATCTTTGGGATTGGCTTTATTGGGCAAATGTGAAATGAAACTGCATACACACATACAGAAAAGCTAGGATTAGGTGGGCTATGTGCTCAGCTAGAGACACACTAACAGCAACCAGGGAACTCAGAGGGTTTATTATAGACAATATTAATGAGGTAAAGCAGGTTAGTGAATCTCCATGGGTGGTATCTTTAGAAGAGCAATCTCAAATCACAGTTATCAGGTGGAGGAAGCTATACTTGATAGTTTCTGCATACAATGGTTTTAGATACAAGTCAATCATTCCTGAACACCCATACTTGGACCAGAGGATGGCTTTGCCACTTGCATGAGGCTGAGGCATTAGGGCCCTGAAATGGTCATGGTCAAGGAAATAATACACATTCACTCAGGACTTCATCTGCTCCCCACAGTTCACCAAGCTGGACTTTTGTGGGTTATTTCTGTCTGTCATCACCTCCCTGTCCTGGGTGAATAGACGTTTATTCATGTCTCACTTGTGCCAGTCTTACACAATATAAGGAGGCAAGCCTCAAAAAGAATATCACATTTCCATCCATTTTGATATGCCCCGTTGTACTCCCTGGTTTTGTGTGTCAACTTGACAAAAGCTAGAGTCATCGGAGAAAAGGGAACCTCAGCTGAGGAAATGAGTCCATGAGATTCAGCTGTAAGGCATTTTCTCAATTAGTGATCAATGGAAGAGAAACTAGGTCATGTTGGGTGCAGCCATCCCTGAGTTGGTGGTCCTGGGTTCTATAAGAAACCAGACTGAGCAAGTCATATGAAGCAAGCCAGTAAGTAGTACCCCTCCATGGCCTCTGCATCAGCTCTGGCTTCTAGATTCCAGCCCTGCTTGAGTTCCTGTCCTGACCTTTTCCAGTGATGGACTATGACCTGGAAGTGTAAACAGGATTAACCCTTTCCTCCCCAAATTGCCTTTTAATCATGGTGTTTTTGTCTCAGCAATAAAATCCCTGAATAAGGCAGCAGTCTTCCAATGTCAGTAACAATACTAGTACTAGCAACTCTACTAACCTCATTATTAAAACAATAAATCTCTTTACACTCTTCCTAATAATTGTACTGAATCTATATTGGCAGAGCATATAACCATCTAATACTGCCTTTACTGGTCCATATTGGCCTCTCTCTAATCATGATGGCTGAATAAAACTTATTCTTGAGTAGATTCTTTAAGAAAGACCCATGAGAATAATTTCTAATAATTTTGCATGTAGAGAGCAATTTATTTGCAAATGTGTGCTTGAAAGTTATTTTTCTTGTGTATAAAAGCTTAGATCATATTATCTTTGAGTTTTATCATTTCTTTGCTTTCTTCTGTCTACATAGCATTACAGTCAAAAGCCTGATAATAATTTCATTTTTTCTTTTATATATGACTAAGGCATTTTTCCTGTAAATATGAAAGAATATTTTTATCATAAGTTCCAAAATGATGCTGAAATATACCCTGGTATTGGTTGTTTTAGATAAATGTTTTCAGATAGGAATGGTGTCCCTTCTTTGTTTTAAAATTTATTTTATCTGATATACAACAATATGTTTCATCATAAACTATTTTAAAACCTTTTCCTTTTCCCAAAGAGTTCCTCTTTTTCATTCCCCATGTGAGTGAGTATATGTGTATATGTATGTGTGTTTGTACGTGTGTGTGTGTGTTTATGTGTGTGCACCATATGCATGTGTGTGCATGTATGTGTGTATCATGCACACACACATATACATTGTTAACTCTATGTAGTTTTAAATCTTCATACGAGAAAATATTAAGTATTTTCTAATTCTTAGTGTCTGCTAACCCCTTTTATTTTATTATTATTATTATTATTATTATTATTATTATTATTATTATTATTATTATTATTATTTTGGTTTTTCAAGACAGGGTTTCTCTGTGTAGCCCTGGCTGTCCTGGAACTCAAACGGTAGACCAGGCTGGCCTCGAACTCAGAAATCCGCCTGCCTCTGCCTCCCAAGTGCTGGGATTAAAGGCGTGCGCCACCACCGTCCGGCGCTAACCCCTTTTAGACATCTTCCTTCCCCATATAATCCATAGTACCCTCCCATTTTTATCATTTTATTGATTTTTTTCAAGAAGTATTTTTGAATTATATAATTGTATATGTGTGGGTGGTAGAGGGGTGTATGCATGTGTTTACATCCTTTTGGGTATGTACAGAGGTCTATGTAAAGTGAGTGTCTTTATCACTATACTCCTTATTCTTGAGACAGGGTTTCTCATTGAACCAGTAGCTTACTGATTGTCAAGACTAGCAGGCCAGAAATCCTCAAGGATTCTTCTCTTTCTATCCTACAAGTGCCAGGAATATATTCAAGTATTGTCTATTGTTGTGTATGGCTTTTTAAATGAGTGCCAGGGATCGAACTCAGGTCCTCACATTTACACAGTAAGCACTCTTAACCACAGAGTCATTCCTTCACCTCATTGGACATTTGGGTATCTGTGCCTTTGCTTTGAGGGTCTTTCTTGAGGATGCTGGGTTAGCTATGGTGGTCTTCTTAGCTTGCTTTCCAACTTCTTCATCACCTCCTGATTTTAGTCATGTGCCTTTTGTGATACTTCCCTCTCTTACTGCTTTTCTCCAGGAGTCATCGTTTGCTTTCATCTGCTCTGTGTGGGTTTCAGCTTATTCTTTATTTCTGAAAAATGTTTTCTTAGGTTTGTAGTTGTTTCCTGAGTCCTTTGGCTTCAACCCAAGCTTTTTCTAATTCTGGGTTTTGTTGTTCTTTCATGTCCCATTTCTTAACGTCTTTAACACTATTGAGCAGGACAACATTAGTTCCATCTGACTCGCAGAAACATCTATCTGACACAGTTTTACTATCTGATGTTATATATTTCTTTTGCTTGAGATGCACCTCTAATTTCAGTCATTTTATATCCCTTTTTACGTGAAATTCATTCTCCCCAACACTAAGAAGAGAACATAATCTAAAATGTAATTAGCAACTTTCCAGCATTCTCCCTTGTTCTTTCTGCCTGGCTTCCACAGACATGTCAACTTCTTCTCTGACTCCTCAGCTTTCTCTTCTCACACCTTAACCTACACTTTCAATCTCTTGTCACTACTGTTTCTCTGCTGCTCAGCTTATATAACTTTAGTATTTACTCCTGAATGAGGGAGGGCTTTGACTGGCTACTTTGAGAGTGGTGGGTTCCAGATGGCTCCATACTTTCCATGACACTATGCTATCATTCTTTATTGTCATGGGCAAGATTTCTCTCCATGGTAGCCATTATTTTCAAACTTGATTGATGTTTCTTTCTATCATCATCATCATCATCATCATCATATTATTATTATTATTATTATTATTATTATTATTATTATTATTATACCTTTCTTTTGTAGCCCAGACTGTCAGACTGTTCTGGAACTCATGACCGTTCTATGTCATTCTCTCAGGTGATGATATTATAAACATATGCCATCACTCTGCCTTGTGCTGTCTTTTTGGCGTGTCAGCAAAGATAAGTGAAACCTTTTTCAGGTCCATAAGATGACTCATTGCTCTCCTGTCCTCTCTACACAGTCCTGATAGCACACAGGCTCCAGATCCATGGGTCTCTTTATCATTGGACCTCTATGATCTAGTCCTTTATATCTGGAAATACAGACAATGTAGTTGGTTTTTTTTTTTTTTAAATCCCAAGGCTTTGTTTGTATTTCTCAGAGTTGACCCTCTGGTTATCAATGGTTAAATCCTTCCACTCACTACTTGTATTTGAGGGAGATGGCATGGACTCAGGATTATCTTTTGTATTTTCTCTGTCTGTCTGTCTGTCTGTCTGTCTGTCTGTCTCTCTCTCTCTCTCTCTCTCTCTCTTTCTTTCTTTCTTTCTTCCTATCTTTCCTTCCTTCCTTTTTTCTTTCTTTCTTTCTTTCTTTCTTTCTTTCTTTCTCTCTTTCTTTTGGTTGCTTGTAGGAGATAATTTTGGGAAATTGAAAACTAAATCATTAATGTCATTATCCACCAAAAAAAAAAGTTTACTTAAAACAAAACATTTTCTACGAGATCTCTGTTAATGACTGAGTTTGGGGGAAGAATACGAATGTGCAATATGGGCACTGGTAAACCTGGAATTGCTTCTTCATTTCATTTTGATATTCTTCTTGTTCTTCAACTTCTATGTAATTTTCCAGTCATCTCCCTCAATACTTCTTTCTTCTTTGGGAAACTAATCTAAATGACTCTTTCTAATATTGTACTACATGCATTTCATTTAAAGTCCAAATATTATCAATACATTGCAAACAACTCAAGGATCTTAGACACTTTAAATGTAATTAACTCTCTCCCACTTTACCAGTAATCTCACTCCTTTTCCTGCACGTGCACATACCCAGTTACAAATTACTTATTTTTCACATAGTTTATTGAAATTCACATTGTCTGTAACAGTTTCTTTGCTCACCGCCATTTCTTGCCCTTATGCCTGTCTTCCGTGCTAGATTAGCACTCCTTTTCCCATTCAGTCATCCTGTGGATCTGTTAGAGCAATGGGCTCTTGGAAGTCACTTCTTGTGTTTTTAGTGTTCAGACTGCTTCCTCTCACCCATATGCTCCACTGCGTATCCAGGCGAAGGCTTGCTGTTGTGCCTGCTCTTTCTGCTGCTTGTTTGCTGTTTCCTAGCACTCACTGCTGAAACTGACTCTGATCTGAATTGGTGATTCCATGGCAAAGTGTAGTTTTCCAATCTGTTCTTGACGATTCTTGGGATGCTTTGATTTTTGTCTATAATAAGTGTAGGCATCTTTTCAGTGTTTCTAATCCATCCTATTTAGCATCAGCTGGGCTTCTTCAATTGAGAAATACTGTCTTCTATCAGTTCTAGGAAGTCCTCAGCCACATCCCTTTCACTATTGCTCCTTGCCCATAGTCCCTTTCTCCTTTCTATGTGTGTCTCACTGAGCATATTCAGTGCTTATTCTATGTTGCACATGGGGCTGAAGAGATGGCTCAGTGGCAAAGAGAGTTTATCATGCCAGAAAAATACGTAAACTATGTGAGTGTGTTTCCCAGCACCCATGTCACACAGTTCACAAACACCCATCACTCCAACTCCGGAGCATCTGACACCCTCTTTGGGACTTCACGGGTATCCCGCACTCTCCATGTCTACTAAGTTAATAATTTCTTAGCTATTATATGTGACTCTTTAAAAATTATCTTATTAACACTAGCTATTTGATTTATCATTTCATTTTTCTTCTTTATTTAAAGTATATTTGCCTGTTTGGTAGTTCACTGGATATTTCACTTAAGGGTATACAATTGTGTTGGTGATGGAGCCTTTATCTTATATCCCATTTCTACAATTCAGGCTCTGGATTCTGTTCACTTAGTTCTCCAGTCTCTGCTCTCTTTTATTTTGTCCTCCGAATATCTTCTTTATTACCCAGGCATAATCATTCACTTTAAAGGCACCATTTGCCATTTTCTACCATTTATAAGATTGGGTAATTGCTTTAGGGTTTTTTTTTTTTTTTTGAATATATGGTTTTATCAATTGGTCACAGTAGAAATATATCGGGCAATTTCTGTAATTATAATTCTAACACTTGTGGCTCTTTTTTGAATGGAGAAACTATAACAAAAAAATACAGGGGCTGGAATGTTGAGTCCATTTATCTACCATTGGCTGGAGTTTATTTCCTAATAACTTTACTGAATTTATTAATGGGGGCTGCACTTCTGTGGTTATTACAGTCAACACTGCACCATTCACATGCAGGTGCATATTTTTATATTATGATGTTCAGATTATTTTTCTCCTTTGGGGAACTTAATTATGGACATGGCAGATTTCCTTTGTCTTCCGCGTCTATCATTTTTTTCTCCAATTATTGTCAATGTTTTAGTTTCTGTCTCCTTTCCTTGCTGTTATTGAAGATTTTTATGATTTTGGAGTATCTGTAGTTTTCCTTTGTAATGTTCCCAACATGCATGCTCACTGATGTGATGGTTTGATTTTGTACACCTCAGCTCTGAGTAAGCTAAACCTGTTTTATTCCCTGTTGGATCTATGCTGTGTGTGTGTGTGTGTGTGTGTGTGTGTGTGTGTGTGTGTGTGTGTAAAGACATAACTACTTAGCTTTCATTTTAAATTAATGGTGATAAATTTGACCCCAGCTCTCATTTCATCTTTAGCAATATTTCCCAGTCATCTATGGTCATCCATGAATTTCTTCCTCAATTGTATTGTTTCGTCCTGTGTAGGACCTGTATCTGTTTCTTTAATTATAGTTATTACCATCAACCATTGAGTACAGTTCTGTTTGCATTAACTGCTGATGGTTCTATTGGAAGTGTTGTAGGGATGTAATCTAAGTTTGTGAAAAATCTCCTGTTTCATAACAAAATCCCTTATGATATAAAGTACCAGCTGTCTATGTAAGGTATTTTACCCAGCATAGGTCAATGCCATAAGACACAATACTTTCTACCCTGAAGCGAACAACAGGCTGGCTCTTTGACTCTTTATTCAATCAACCCATTAATTTTCTGTTATGCCAAACTGTATGAAAGTGCCGTTCAATCCCTATGTCTCCTCTGAAACCCACCCCAAAGGTCTTG
>JANHMN010000002.1:222513087-222562063 GCA_030674055.1 Rhabdomys pumilio
GCTATGGTATGAGAGACTGTTTTACAAGCAGCCCGTGATTCCATTTTGAGGATGGAGGGTGACTGTGTGCCTGGGCTGACCTGTCCAAAACCACTCACAAAACGTAGGCAGATAAACGACTTACTCCTGGGAGTAGAAAGAGAGTTACTCCATAAACTTTGGGTGAATCAAGACTGTAAGGTTACAGGAGCATTTTAAATTCTACCAGAGAAACCAGGTCCAAGTACTTATCAGACACACTAGACGGAGGAAAGAGTATAACTTCTTCCCTTTGACCCCATAAAGAGGTAGGCACTCATGACTGTGATAGCAATAGTCCCCTTAGTGGTCTGTCATTTGGTATCTGGTATGAACCAACAGGCAGAGAACTCCAGACTGTTCCAGGCACATAGATCCTTGCTGTTGACACAGCTTAGTCAACTGTCCTCTACCCATCCCCTCACTGTCCATCAGTCTACATGCACATTCCATCCCTGGAGTAGTCTTGCTCTTTTTCCTCATAGCTAGACTCAACCCTGCATATTCACTCTCCATTCTCATTCCACAGATATTCTTTACTATTGGACAGAAGAACAGCTGCCTCTGTTCTGCAGATGGTTTGGGTTCTGTACCTTCTCAATACAGACTTCACACACATTTCTAGCAGTCCATGCCTGAAGCCTCTTAAGACTCTGGTAACCTCTTAGCCTCTGGAACCTTTTGTATATATTTTATAACAGGCAGGCAGACAGACAGACAGACAGACAGACAGACAGACAGACAGATGGTAGATTTACTGCATGATATGTACATATTCCATTTACTTCCCACATAATTTGAACCTTTGCAAATGGAAAAGAAAAGTTGAAATTACTAATTAAGACTGGAATACAAGGACCTGGGATCTTGCTGGCTGAGTTACAAAGGGAAAGTGGGACTATTGGATAAACAGTCGCCTTTGAAATCACGGCACCTTTTGATTGATATTCAGTATTTGCTTATGTTGCGGGAAGACACAGCATGTTCACAGCATGTTCATCTATGTTTATGGCATAACAGTGCTCATGAAATCTCTAATGTCCCTGACCTGATAATATTCCTCCAAGCTTCTATTCCAAGATTCTAATAGGTTCTTATTCTTAGCAAGTGATGGGCTCCAGATAAAGAGGGAACCCTTTCAAGGCAAAGCCATTCCAAGTATCCAGAAATGAGCTCCAACACAATAGTAGGATTCCTGGTGGTTAGATAAAGGCCAGCATTCCTTAGGAACCTGTGAAGCCAGCTCACTTCTACCAAAAGGAGTTGTTTTCTTTACCTCCAGCAAAAAGGACATAAGGTTTCCCAATTAATATATGCCTGTGATACATATCAGCATAAACAAGGTCCATAGTACAGTCCCTACTCTCAAGCACTACTTACTTGTATATTTCAAAGCCTCTATACCAGTCAGTCTCCTGACCTCTCCCACCCCTAAGCTACTGCCTTTTATTATAAACTGTATAGTCTCACTATTTCAGGCTCTTGCTATTCTACTACACAGTCTCTATTATAACTGTCCCCTGCTATTCTCTTCACTCTGACACACAGCTTGGTCATGTCCAGTCTGCTGACCATGTACAGTCCACTTCTTTTTGTGCTCTCTTCCAGAGACTCTTCTGTGACTCTTCCAGAGGCCTCTAGCTGTTTCTCTCTCTCTCTCTCTCTCTCTCTCTCTCTCTCTCTCTCTCTCTCTCTCTCTCTCTCTCTCTCACACACACACACACACACACACCCCTAACAATGAAAATCTTCAGCAGTCATGTCAGTTTTTACCAGTTTATACAATACTTTCTCTCCAACCCAGATCTACAGTGTACAGGGGAGTGGTCCTCCCCAAGGAAGATACCTCACTGAGTCCTAGAGCCAGTTGGCAACTCAGTGAACAATGCATCCAAATCCCCCTCTTAACTCAGGGAGAGGTGCAGGAATCCAGCAGCTCCCTTTAATGCAACTCGATTAATTGCCTGCTCAGAAAACAGCTCGATTCTAAATGATCCTAAATGGCCTGTAATACCTGTAATCTTCCCTCCACCACGTTGCCTTGCTACATTACTGAAGCAGGGCTGGTTCTGGGAGCCAGTTTGCTCAGTAAACAGCAGGCAGCATTGCGGGAGGCCAAAGAAATCAGGCTTAGTTCCAAGGGAAGGCTAAGAAATTGATGAAAATGCCACTGGCCTATTCACCAGCCTAATTTGATTCCAGAAAAATCAAGTGGAGAAATTTTCGGACGGGCCATTCCACCAAGTCAGTGCTCCTTTGTAGACGGGAATAATCAAACCTGGCCATGCTGCCAGCTCTCAGCCTTGGTGCTTTCTTGGACAGACTCCGGAGTGCCCCTTCTGGAATCCTACTCATCTTTCTGAAGACCTGAGAGGGAGCTGATGGGGCTCTCAGATGCCTTTTAGTTGGTTACCAAACTGGGAAGTAAGAAAGGAGGTAGCCTGGCTCAGGGAGAGCTATGTGTTGTGGCTCTGGTTGTGTTTGGTAGGTGAATGGAATCTGATGGTAGTCAGCCTTGGTTTCCTTTTTGTAAAATGCAATGATTCCCATTGTACCTACTGCAGAGTCACCTTGAGGATTCAAGGTCATGCATCCACTCTGCCCATTCCTTCCATCCTTGTTTTTTGTTGCACACTGGTGGGCTCATGGGACTCTTCAAATCCTACTTTTATCACTGGGGTGATCATTATTGACTTGTGAGTGTAATAAATGCTGTCTGTGCCAAGGAGCTGCCAAACTGCCTCTTGTCATCTGACTGAAGCTGAAAGTTGGGTCAAGCCACATTCTACTCAGTAATCTTTATGAACACCCCCGTGCCAATGTTTTCTCTGTGCATGACTTTAGAGTCCTATAGAATGCCAAAAGACAGGTCACCTGACTGGGGAGACAGTGGGAAAAGGGTAGGCCAGATCTCACTTGGAAAAAAAGATGGGGAGGCAGATGTTTTCAACAATTCTCCTTAGGACAGGAAAGGAAACTCTGTTAGAAACCCTCTGCCTTACACCTTGCCTCAGCCTGTGCTAGGAAGCTTTGATACACCACTGTCTAAGGAAGCTTTGATACACCAGTGTCTAGCCTGAGGATTCTTTGGAAGCTTTGACAAATAGATATTAGAAGGGAAGGGACTGAAAGTGGAAGGAAGAAGGAGGCGGGGTGTGGTAGAGAAAGGGACAGAGAACATGGACTGACCAAGGGGACATCTTAAATAAGACTCGTCACATCTTAATCATCAACATCAATGGTGACTTCAGTGCCCAAAGCCATGATTGTTCTTATTTTATAAGTATCATGTGATCAATCTGTTTCAACCGCTTTCTCTATAAAATGGGACTGACTACCACACCAGAACCATAAGGAAACTGAGACCAGAAATAGATCGACAGTGATCAATATTTTTTTGAACATTTTTGAACATAGCTGGTACTGTGCTAAATGCTTTGTGTATTTTTTTCTATTTCAGTGAATTCTCCCAGTACCTATGAAAAGGAGCCCCATGGTTAATTCTATTTATGCAAATGAGAAGCAGGAAGGAAAACAAAGACTTTAATGAGCTTGCCCAAAGTCAAAGCACTATTTGTAAGGATTCAGTAAAAACATATTTGTAATAGAAACTACATACACTTTGAGAGGTTCCTTTCCCCAGCCAGTTATCAGATTAAGAGAATAGCTTATGAGACTAGGTAATCAGGACCTCGGAGTGGCAGTGGTAAGTACCCATATATGAGAAGGCTGGATTTATTCCATTGGCATTTCCGTTTGTGCTGGTTTAGTTTTGGGGTCAACTTAACACAAGCTCTGATCATCTGAGAAGAGGGAACCTCTTTTGAACTCAAATCATTAGTCTTGTCCTTCAAGAGTTTTGCCAGGCTGAGTCATATTGCTGGACAAATTTTACACATCTCTTTGGAATACCATTTCCACATACAAATATGGCTGCATCTTCAAGTTCATTTTAATGAGTGTTACTGTGCTGGTTAGCGGTTTGTCAACTTGACACAAGCTAGGTTCATCTGGGAAGAGGGAACCTCAACTGAGAATTTCCTGTAGATGTATCTGTGAGGTATTTACTTGATTAATGATTGGTATGGGAGGGTTCAGCTCACAGTAGGCACTAGCATCTTTGTGCAGGTGGGCTTGGGTTGTATTAAAAACAAAGCTGAGTGAGCTATGAGGACAAAGGCCAGTAAGTAGTATTCCCTCAAGGCCTCTGCTTTCAGTTCCTGCCTGAACTTTCCTTCCTGATAAACCATAAGCATTAAGATAAAATCCACCCCCCCAAGTTGCTTTTGGTTATAGTGTTTAGCACAGCAATAAGAAACAAGCTAGGACACCCCACCAGAGCCAGGTTTGAAATGCACTGGATTAGGGCAGAGCTAGAAGTCAGAGACTCAAAATGGCTGGAGTGGGTCAGAACAGATAGCAGGGGCTTCTAAAAGTCACTTCATCACCATGGATTTCAATAACTTGTCACCTGTACCCGACTCCCATACTTTTTATCAATAGGAGGCTGATGGGGACGCTCTACGATTGGCTAGTATGGTTATTTCTCATAATCTCTCAGAGAATCAAGTCAAATTTCCTAAACTAGATTTAAAGCAAAAAAGAGTAAATACCCCACTAGGCATGGCAAGGTGCAGTAGTGCAGAGACCTGGCTATCTCATAAGGCAAAGCTTCCTGTATGCCAGACAGATTTTCTAAAAAAAAAAAAAAAAGCATCGAACAGCAGTCTAGAGTCTATCAGCTATCTCTCTAATCCTAACAATAAGTCTTAGTTTATTGAAGTCAAAAGTAGTATTTCCAAGAAATTAAAGGACTCATCCACTGACAGATGGATGGCAATTTGGAAACTCTGTGTTTGTGCTTAAGGCTATCTACCTGCAACATTATTATCAATAATTTTTATGCTACCTTCTGTTCTAACACGTCCCTGGGTGGCCTCAGCATACCTGTCAGTGATACTTTCATTCCCAGGTGTAAGCACTTTGCCATTTCTCAAGGCTATGCATATTTTATGAATATTCAGGGCTCCTGATTATATACCTATAAAGTGATAATAACAGTCCGCAGACTGAGTTTGTACAGACAGTGTCTGTCTATTGTAACACTTACTAATTGGGCAGATGAGGTTCTATATTTCCAAATCAGAACAGCAGAAGTGAAGTAATTCTCATAAGATTAAGTGGTGATAATGATGCCATGAAGCTATTGGGATGGCTCAGTGAATAAAAGCATAAAGACCTGAGGTGGAATCCAGTGAACCCATCTAAGGTCGGGTATAGATCTATAAACCCAGTGCTCCTACAGTAAGAAGAGGGGTAGAGACAGTAGATTCCCCAGAATCTTAAGGACCAGATATCCTGTGTGCACAGTGGCAGACGGTAAAGAGACTCTACATCTTACAAGAGGTGGAAGATAAAAGACCCACATCTGAGAGTGTCCTCTAAATACTTTCTATGCAAGCATGAGTGGAAGAGAAGGGAAGAGGTAAGGCCTTTCAGATAAATCTCATGTTCCCTGCTGGCAGAAATTAACAGGTGCCACAAAGACAGGGCTTCCTTTTCAGTAAATGTGAGTATGTAAGAACCTCCTGACCGCAGGCCTCTAATCAGAGAAACATCTTGCTAATTGCATTCCTGTGATTACAGAATTAATTAGCCACTCAGAAATATTATATATCGAGTCACAAGAGGATGAACTTGGGTCATCACTGGGAACATCACTACTCAGTGTGGAGCGGAAGGGACAACTGGCTCTGAAGGGAATCCTTATGTTCTTACATATGGCTCTCACGAATCATGAGCATTATATTATTAGAAAGAGGCAGAAGAATGTTTCGATTTACACAGCTATGGCACTGGGGCCTCCCAGTGCTTTGTCTCTGCTCGCACAGAACCAAGTCCTAGACTCTCCCACCGCGATGCATTCTCTTGTGGCTTCATCTGTATCACCCTTGGCTCACAGAGTATCTGCCCACTCCAGTTGGATTTTTATTGTGCTTTGATAAACTTATAATCACAAGCCAACGAAAGGTTCAATGTCACCTATGTTTGCAATTCTTGCCTATTCTCTTTTGATGCTGTATCAGTGCTATGAATGCTCCGTGCTGAGAAGGTGGGGCATATTTCTATTTACTGCTGCTAAGTAGCCATTCTCTATCCATCACTTGGTCCTCTCTATTAGCAATGGGGGCTATTCTCCCTACTGTATTTGTAGATTATCTTGGCATTCGGTATGACTCAATGTTTTCTGCTCAATGGAATGTATCTCCAGAGCACAGAGTTTGATACATGGCACTGTGGTCTAGGCTGGAAGGGGTGAGCTTAGGGAATAGCATGCTTATTGTCCTATCATAGAACCAAGCAAAAAGAATACACAGAATTACTTACTGTTGCCCAACTTTTACAAGAAAAAAATAATCCATGTATTCCCAGCAACTTACACAGGATTTCCTATGCTAAACATTTTAAGAAATAAATATCCTGTTTTTAAATTATGTTTGTGGAGTGGGCTACTTAGCATGAGTGAAAGTGGACATAGAGGCCACAGGCATTGGGCTCCCTGGAGCTGGAGGACAGGCAGTTGTGAGCAGCCTGATGTGGATGTTTGGAACCACACTGAGGTCCTCTCCAAGAGAAATACACTCTTAAATCCAGAGCCATCTCTCTAGCCCTTGCTATGTACTTTTCCCAGACTCTATCTTGCTTTATATTAACAGCTTCTAAGACTTAAACAAGTAGAAAATATTCATCAGTTTATCTCTAGCTACTTCAGCTAATGATCCCCTCAAAGACCTCTACTTCCTAAGTCATTCTTTTATCTTCCTCCTTCCTGCCAGCCTTGCCTTAGTCTAGGTCTTGCCATTTCTCACTGGACGGGGATATCTAGAGAGACATCAACTACAAGAGATAGCAATCAACACAAACAAGCAGAACAAGGCAATTGGAAGGAAACAGAGTATTCAATGTTAAGACAACTACAAACAGAAAACACCATTGCGCACAGATCCAGAGAGACAGAACAAAAGGAACCTCCAGAAGACAATAAAGAGCTTTTTAGAAATTAAAAGCATGATGGTCCATATTAAAAGTCAAATAGAAAAGAGAGAGGGAGAACTGAGGACAGCTCTCAGCAAAAAGAAAAAGTGTAAATAACTGAAAAATGAGACGAGGGGTATTAGGGAAACACTCCAAATAGCCTAACATTCAAAAGCCAAAGTTTCAGAGAAAGGAAAGAGGAAACACAAAGGAAAGAATGATTCACAAATGAAGGAATCGAATTTAGAGACATAGAAGTAACCTGAATACACAGGTTTACTCTAGCAGTAATTTGCAACAGCCATGATGGATCAACCTAGGTGTTTATCAATAGATAAATGCACACAGACAGTACATACACCATGAATTAATATTCATAAAGAATCACATAGCTTGCAGGAGAGTGGCTGGACTGGAGATCGCCATGTTAAGTAAAAGAAATCTTAGAAAGAAAAGTTCCATATTTTCTCTCGTGTGTATAACCTTACCAAAACAAAACAAAAAAACCCAACCAACTCCCTCCCCCCCACAAAAAAAACCCCACAAAGGTAGATCACTCGGTGTTTAAAATGTTAGCTATGCAAACGTGAGGACAGAGACCCAGGGATCCCAGAGGTCACTAAACATCATAGGAAAAACAGGGAGCTCCAAATTCTATGAGAAACACATGCTTCAAAATTAGATAGAGAAGCGACATGGAAGAGAAGCCACTATCAGTCTCTGTCCAGGTAAGCCCACCTGCACAGAGATGCACATGCACACAAACACATGAAGGTAGACAGGAAATACTGAGAGAGAAAATGGGGTAACGGAAGGCACGCATGGGCAATAAGAAAAAGAAAATATGATCAAAGAACTCTGTCCCTGTGTATGAAAACCAACTATTATATGTCATTAAGATATGCAATTAAAGATGCTAAAAAATAAAACGTTTTCAAGAACTTTCCTGAACATGAAGTTTGAGTGCCACTGGAACTTGCAGCTTATCATCTGCTTGATAGGTACATACATAAAAGTATAGATGCCTTAATGCATAGAACTGTTAACTTTCAGAACTGGAAGACATTGAGAGCAATCTGGGCAGAGGAGAGGGGAGCAGGCCTTAGCTGGGGATCGTAAAACAAAGATGGCTGCTGAACTGTGAAGGGACAGTATCTTCATGAGAGTAAAGAGTATTTTCTTTGAACCATCAGTTTGATGTAAAGATTCAGGAGAGAAGGATTCCATGCATTGGCCTCTTGGACAGCAGGCTTCTCTGAGAAAAGTCAAGAGAACAACAAACAACACTAACCTAAGACTAAAATATAAAGTATCCTTGGGCTGACAGAGAGGGGCAGTCCCAGGTTGATGGACTGTACCAGACACCGGAAGCTGACAATGAGAGCAGAACACGCCAGCAACTTGGGGAGGATTTTCAGTGGGAATGAACATGAAGAAAGAAGCAATCAGGACATCTGAATATCTGGAGGAGAGCTTTAGATAATTGGCAAAGATCTGGAGCTGAATTAGTAATAAAAACATAAAAAGGAAGCAAACAAACCATAAACACGGCAAATATTAGCTTCAGGGAAAGCATAATAGTTGTGCAGAAAGGGAAAATAATCGTAATTTACTGCATGGTTCAGTTTTGAATGGCATTTACATAGTCAAAATATTGAAAACACTGACTGTTGATCTAACCAAAATTAGGATATCATTCTATTGCAAGGAAGAGGATGGTGGGTGGAGATGAGGCCCATGGGATGCTGAGTGAGAAGAACAGGGGATGCTGAGTGAGAAGTCAGTAGATAACAGTAAAGAGAAAACATGAGTACCAAGAGATGTTGCTAATATACAAATATCAGGCTAGGGCTTCAACTGTAAGCTACAGGGTGAGAGAGGAGCCTGCACTTACTGTTTAATATAAAGACAATCTGACCATTTAAACTATGCACAGATATGCCTTGAATAAAGATTTCAAAATATAAAGTGAAATTTCATAATGTCAATATTCCCCAGGTTCATTTAAATTTCAAGTGATCGTGATACACTAAACCAGAAAGTTCTATGGGTAAAATCGTGAAATATCAGATAACTAGAAAAAGAACATTATACTGAATGCAAACAATATGGCATTTTCTTTATATTAGTGTGTTATCAGACCCAGGGCCTTGAGAGTACTAGGAAAATGTCCTGCCATGGAGTTAACTCATATTTAATACTGGAAAAAATATCTATTATAAATCAGTAAGGAAAACCCATCCAACAGAAAAATTAGTACAGGAGATCCATCCCAGGGGGAAAATGTGAATGACTCAGAAGCATTTAAAAAGAAACTCAAATTAATTTATAGTTCCAGGAATGTAAAATAGTATTTCACTAAGAAATATGGTTTTCATGTCTAAGTTGCCATAGTTTTAAAATGTGTTCTTTGTAGGGACAAATGTAGAGGAAACACAAATCCTTAGATATTTGTCTAAGAACAGCAATGTGACACAATCCATGAAGAGAAGATAATTTGGCCAATCTATGAAAATTACATCTGTAAATGTCTTGGGACCGATAATTCTGCATCCAAGAATCTTTCTAACAAATATACTCACACATGCATGAAGTGATGTTCATAAGAACAAATGACTGCAAACGACTTACATGTCTATTATTAGAGCTCTGCCAAACCAACCAAGTCACACATGACAAGATGGATCTTCCATAGCCCTATACGATTTGATGACATAAAAATACAAAGCAGCCATTAGAAAAGCTCTTGATGCAGCTGAATGGTTGCCAGGATATCTTGACAAATGAATAAAGTAGGGTCTAGAGAGGTAGATTCACTAACATCTTTGTTAGGTGTTTGAGTATGATGCTTGCTTACCTATGAGTGCTTAAGTGTTCAACAACTCTCCCCCTTCCATCATGTCAGAGAAGGGAACTGGGTAGCCGATGGATGTGGGCTGAAGGGAAGGTTATTCCTTCTTAGGTATCTTCTGTGCCTTGTGTTTTGTATGATCAGAAATGTAGTAACAATACTTTTTAATTGACTAAAACTAAGAACTAAAGACTTGTAGAGTAAGCAAAATGTCTATAAAATTAGAAACCATTTTGCTAATATGAACCTTAATAGGTACTAGAATTATCATTAAGTTACTATAAATCTAGTCACATAAGCTGTTCCTGACCTTGATTTATGTGAATAACTTGAATGTTCATGTATATATGAGATTCATTTTAGTGTGAAAGAATTAAAATACATTTGAAGGACTTTACCTTTTACAATTATACAAGCTTACATATTCTTGACACATAATAAAATGTACTATTATTTCAATTATAGAAGAGTTGGTATAGTCTTAAGAGAAAATCATATAATTAATAGGAAGAAAAATATTGATAAAGTTCAACTTTTACTTTGAGGAGGGAAGGGATATATATATATATATGTATATATATATACACATACATATATATATATTTGTGTATATGTATATGTATGTGTATGTGTATGTGTATGTGTATGTGTATGTGTATGTGTATGTGTATGTGTATGTGTATGTGTATGTGTATGTGTATGTATATATGTATATGTACATATACATATATTGAGGCCAGAAATTGCCTTGAGTGTTGTCCCTCAGATGCTGAACACGTTGTTGTTGTTGTTGTTGTTGTTGTTACTGCTGCTGCTCCTATTGCTGTTGTTATTATTGTTGTTTTGGATTTTTAAGACAGGGTTGTTTGTGTGTGTGTGTAGGCCTAGCTGTCCTGGAACTTCCTTTTCTAGATCAAGCTATCCTGGAACTCATAGACCTTCTTGGATTAAAGGCATGTGCCACTACTCCCAGCTGTTTTAATCTTTGATTTTTGAGACAGGGTCCCTTACTGTTATGCGGAGCTTACTTTACAGAGCTACTTAGGCTGGCAAGCCAGTGAACACTAGGCATCTGCCTGTCTCATTCCCTCATTTAAGGGCTATAAACACACAATACCATGCTCGGCTTTTACATGGATGCTGGGGATGAAAGTCACATCTTTATCCTTGTATGGCAAGCACTTTACTGACAGAATGATGACCCCAGGCCCTCAACATTTACATTTAATTAGAGATAACACACAAGTACAAATAGAAGATAATATTTCTAACTATTTAAAAGGTATATATACTTAAATCGTTCAATAAAGAGTAAATATCTTTTAGAAAGTTTTAAAATATATGTTTTAAGATTGAGAGTAAGACAAAAACACTCCACATAAATTCTGATTATCAAAGGAAAAAAAAGCAGACTGGATGAGTTAAGTAGCAATTTCCTGTGAACTGAATCAGTCTCTTCCAGAGGAAAACTCCTTATGACTTAGGACGTTATAAAAGGAAGCTGTTAAGACTCAGGAAGTTCTAGAGGAAGATCCATTATGACGGAAGGAGAATGCAACTTACAAGTCACTGGGAGTCCCTGAAACTGATCAAGTTCACAAAGCCTTTTCCTCCCCATTGTAATGTGTAAGCAGTATGGATTGCTGAACAGAAAAGACTCTGTGAGCTCTACAGTTCCAGTTTACAAGTTATTACCCATGTTAGGGTAGGCTTTCAATGATGGGCTGCCCTGAGCTATTTATGTTCCTGTAAACAACCCTTTACCTATTCTCCTATAAGTAACCCCAATAACATCACTGTTTCACTAACTTGGACTTTAATGTCATTAATTCTTTGATGTTTTATTCATTCCCTGAGTTGAGTAAATGATAGTTCACATCTTCCCACCATTACCAAACAGGGAGGTAGACATTTTCAAAGTTAATACTGTCAGTATTAGCAGATAATGTAATCATATATACCAACAAAAGGAAAAAATTGCAACAGAGTCACAAGCTATTCAAATCAATAAAAGCTGTAGTGTGTAACTGTATAAAAATTAACTCAGAAAAATCAATGGCACTCTTTCACACTATCAATAATCAGGTAAAAAAGAATAAAAATTATATATCATACAGTCTATGGTGACAGTCAAAATTACATGCCTAAAAATTAATAAAGAATTCACAAGATCTTCATGAAGACAACCAAAGAAGTCTATTGGCTGAGGTTAGGGAAATGGCTCAGTGGGAAAAGTACTTGCTGTGTTAGCAATAAAGACCGATGTTTAGATTTCCCAGAACCCATATGAAGCAAGACCTAGAATGGTGTGCATCTGGAATCCCAGAATTCCTATAGCAAAATGGGAGGTGGAGACAGGAGAAACCTCAAAAGCTTATCAATCAGCTAGCGTGCTCTACATGGGGCTGAACAAAGAGGCCCTATATCAAACAAGACAGAAGGCAAGAACTGGCACCTGGACTTGTCCTTTGACCTCCAAATTCTCATGGTATATCATGTATATCCATATTTACATAATTGAACACACACAGGTACACATACACCTCCTTTTCCCTTCTATCTGCCATATGTGTATGAGTGTGCTTTGTATACACACAGATTAATAAAAAGTATAAAAGTGAACATAGAAAATTGAACCATGAATTGCATTTTATTGGAAAAGATGGCAATGATGCAGCAAATGTATCATCTTTGCAAACCAATTTCATCTATGAGATCAATGCAAATTTTCCAAAGTTTCCGACGGCAGCCTAATAATTAGATAAATTAAAAATTTATAAGAAGAGATAAAAATTAATGAGTCACAAAGGTATGAGACTGGGGATTTCCAATACTGGGATGGACTAGGAAGGCACGAGTGGGATGGATGTAAGTCAGCAGTGAAGCTGAAGATTGTTACTGAAATATAAAAATGTATGATATGATAAAAAGCAAATTATACATCACTGCTACTTGACAGACAGATTAGTAGGTATGCTCGGAATGCTGGGTCCTGGAAAAAAAAAACACAAAACATAGATTTGTATTAAATGGAAGCAGGTATTAAAATACACCAAACAAGGCTATAAAATTAATAGAAGAAAATATGGAATATTATCTTTGTGACTTAAGAGTAGAGAAACTATTAAAAACTTGAAGGACAGACATTAGCAAAGAATTGAGGGATTTTATTTTATAAAACTTATAGACTTACATTCAATAAAATTAAAGACAGATTAGAACAGACACATGTAATATTTGAAAGCATCAAAATCATAAATCTAATGATATCAAGAATACAAATGCAAGCTATAAAAATTTGAAAATGTCAGAACCCTTTGTCAAAAAAAAATCAGACGTAAGTTACATGAACAGACAATCAATAAAGAAGAGGGAATAATAGGCTTGGGATTGATGTTCAAACTCATTAGTGATCAGAGAGACGGACATTGAAACTATGGAATTAAAACTGAGCAGAGTGAGAAAAAGCAAACAAGCTAGAGAATCCTCTATCAGAGGAGATGTGGGGATGTAGAGCAGCTAGCTACAACTGCGGAGGCACAGGCCAGGGCAATCTGTTTGGAGAATAATTCTCAGTACATAGCTCAAAGAAAACAGTTGTCATCTATAATCCAGAAATCTGAACCCTGACTTGCAGCTCACAGACATTGTCATAGACCTCCATGAGTAGATACGTGTGAGCATGTACCACAAAAGTTAGTGTGCCTTCTAGGCAGTATGAGCATCCATCATGGAGAAGAGCTAAGAAATATATACACCCTCATGAAGAGGTTAAATGTTATCGATCGGATAGTCATACGTAACCCACACAAGGCTTCAAAAGTAACACTGATTTAAAACAGGATGGAATTGAATGAGCTATAAAAGATTCCTTTGTGTAAATTTATCAGATTATAAAGTACATTTCCCACATAAACAAAAGTATAACTAAATTATGTTTAAAAGTAAGGGGTGGGGAGGGTGATAGGTTTTTGAAGTTAGTTTTGGTTCTTCCTCCCAGACCTATGTTCCCAGAAGATGAAACTCAGAATCAAAATATATTTACAAATATTTTGGCCATATAGCTAGGCTCTTCTCTGGCTAGCATCATAATTTAAGATAATCTATTTATTTTGCCATATCCTCACATCTTCCTGGATGGGTCATCTGTGCCTGGCTCTATCCCACAATCCTTCCTGCCTCCTGGAAGTCCCACCTTTATTTCCTACCTAAGCTATAGGCCCTAGGGTTCTTAATTGACAGATGATGCATCCAGACAATACACAAGATATTCTCTCTACAATACATCAGTGGGTAAAGTACTTGTCTTAAAAGCAAGAGACCCCAAGTTTGATCCCTAGAGCCCAAGAAAATGCAAACCAAAAATCACTTTAAGATTCCACCTTATATCTGTCAGAATGGTTAAGATCAAAACCACAAATGACAGCTCACTCATGATGGCAAGATGAGGAGCAAGGGAACTACTCCTCCACTGCTGGTGAAACTTGTACATTCACTATGGAAGTCAATATGTCTGTTTCTCATCAAACTGGGAATCAACCTACCTCCAGACAGAGCTATACCAACCCAAAGGATGCTCCATCCTATTACAAGAATTTGCTCAATTATCTTCATAACAGCTTTATTTATAATAGCCAGAAACTGAAAACAACCTAGATGTCCTTCAACTGAAGAATGAATAAAAAAAAAAAACACGGTACGTTTACACAATGGAGTATTATTACTCAGCTGTTAAAAACAATGGCATCTTAAAATTTGCAGGCAAATGGATGGAAGTAGAAAAATCATCCTCAGTGAGGTAACCCAGACTCAGAAAGACAAACATTGTATGTACTCACTTATAAATGTATATTAGATCTAAAGCAACAGACAATCATGCTAGAGTCTACAGACCTAGAAGGGCAAAGTAACAAGGAGGGCCTAAGGGGTGCAAGGATGCAAGGATCTCCGTTGGAACTGGAAATAGAGGAGATTTCACGGGTGAACTTGGAAATGGTAGGATTGCAAACAGGAGGAATCAAGTGGCAGAGGGAGGGAGAGAGAAAAATACTGGGAGAAATGGCTGGAAACAGGTATTGCAGGGGCAAGGTAGAAAGCTAGTACAATGGAAACACCATGGAATCTATGAATGTAACCCTAGCAAATATTCCTGGTAATGGGGGACAGGGAACCTGAACCAGGAATCTTCTGTAGTCAGGCAAGGTCTCAAGTAGAGGGATTGGGACACTAGCCCAGCACAAAACCTGCAACCTACAGTTTGTCCTGCCTGAAGAATGTTCTGGGAGCATAGTTACCATCAAAGAGACCAGAGAGAATTCATCGAGCAATTGATGAGATCAGATACAGAGTCCCACAGCCAAACATTAGGCAGATCTCGGGTCTCCTGCAGAGGAAGGACTGGAAGAACCAGAGAGGTCAGGCAGACCATGAGAACATGCCTCACAGAATCAACTGACCAGGATTCATGGTGGCTCGCAGAAATCAGAAAGTTTGTAGGGGTCTAACCTAGAACCTCTATGTGTATGTTATGGCTGAGTAGCTTGGTGTTCTTGTGGGATTCCTAACAGTGGAAGCAGGGCTGTCCCTTATTCTTTTGTCCCTCTTTGGGACCCCTTTCTTCCTACTTGCCCGCCTTGTCCAGTCTTACTATAGCTTGTTATGTAGTGTTTAGCTATGTCCCTAGGAGGCCTGCTCTTTTCTGAGAGGAGGAAGGCAGTGGAGAGTATAGGTCTGAGGGAGAGGGAAAGTGTCTCATTGCTGGCAGGTCCAGGAGAGAGGAGAGAGGTCTCGGTCCTGGTCCTGGGGCTAAGCAGGATGGTGAGTGTTCATGGCCCAAAAGAAACACACTCAGCAGGGAGTCTTATCAAAACAGGAACTCAACTTTAATGTATCAGCCTCTTACTTCTATAAACTCAGATCATAGGGACGAGGAGTTTTGGTGGGGTGAGGTGACATAGGGGGCGGGAAAGGGTGACAGAGGGTATGGGGTGACTGACAAGGCAAATGGCAAGGCTTTACATCAGCAATGGTGGGGCAGAGGCAGCGCCAAACAGGTCTTGTTGAGTCACCATGGTACAGAAGTGACAGAGACAAGTCTCAAAACTTGAGCCAGGCTTAGGCTCTCCCACAAGGATGCAGAAATTCAAGCCAGGCTCAGGTTTGTTCACAAGGCCCAAACTAGGGCCGAAATGGGGGCCCAACAGAAAGTAGAGAGAAATGACTAGGGGAGGGGAGGGAGGGGGATCTGAAATTGGGATGTAATATCAGAATAGAATTTTTAAAATTAGAGATAAACAAATAAGTAAATAAATGCAAAACTTAAAAAAAAAAGCAGGGTGTGGTGGCACATACTTGTTATACCAAAGTTGGGAGGAAGAGAGAGAGAGGCTGATTCATGGAATTTGCTAGCCAGCCAGCTTAGCCTTCTTGACAAGTTCCAGGTTAAGCTAGAGGTCCTATTTCAAAACAAATATATGACACCTGTGGAACACCACCCAAGGGTGTCCTATGACCTTCAAACATACACCTACATACATGGAAATATGTGCATGCACACACATACACACACACATACACACACACACACACACACACACACACACACACACACACCAATACAGAAGAGAATTAGTCAAGGATATGACTAAAAAGAAATTAGAAAAGCATAATTTTAGAAATCTGGACCAATGCGTTTAAATGTTGTAAACAGGCCAAGCATTTTGCTAAATACCTGCACTAGATGCCAGAATAAAAATCAGCTTCATGTTGTCTCCTTGGATAAATACTGAAGAATTGCTATAGAGGTGCCACATGAAGAGGCTTGTTAGTCTGCCCAAAACAGACATGTCCGTTTAGAACAGTTCGTACTACTTCAGAAAAGGAAAGCGAGGGTGAAGTCTACATGCTGTACAGTTTTCAGAAGTGAGCATACCTGGGGCTTGTGCTTCTAGGTTCAGACAAATAGAGAACATTTAAACACCACTATTAAGACTCATGGTACAAGGTCAGGAAAGTCTCAAGGGCAGAGACTCACCTTGATTCATTTCTATCTCAAGGATTTGTCTCCATTGTTTACTAAATGGACAAATTTTTAACTGAGCCAGAAGTGCTTAGACAAAGGCCACTCTTTGCTTCATATTAAAAATAGATATGAATGGGGAGTGGATTAAGAATTTTACATCTTCTGGTGAATTGTGGCTTGGCTAGTATGCTGTTGGAAAATTATAGGAGCATTTATTGACTCACCACCCTATATGTGCTGAGAATACTACATTTAGTATCCTTTACACTTCCAATCAAGATTACAAAATAAATCTTAGCATCATGTTGTAGCCAGAGAGCTGACGCTTCCATATTGAACAAACATTTCCTTGTCTTCTGCATCCCCATTGCTTTTGTGCACAGTCACTCTTTTTTGTGTCACCCCAGGGGACTGTCAAATAACTCCCCAACTTTCATAGATATGACATAGATATGACACCCTTCACAGATATGACACCCTTAGGTGTTGCTCCTCAGAGTATTTCTGATTAGAAATTTCTGATTAGAAATACCAATGGGATTAGATGCTATAAACCTGTCTAGCATTCAGTTAACTACCTGAACTAGATGTATGAAGGATCTAATTTGGCATAATGTTTACATTTTCTTGAAGGGAATCACAAGCAAATGAGCCAACACGTCGACCACAGAGATAGGAACATGAAGAAGGGGAGCAAGAAAACAAGAGATACACGTTAACTCATACCCTGAGTTCTGACAGTGTGAGGGGCTGGGTTAACTTTGTCAGCTCCACTGGATCTGGAATTATCTAAGAGATATGCCTCTGCTATCGGTAAGGATGTTTCCTGGAAGGATTAGCTGCCAAGGGAAGACACTCCCCAAGAGTAGGTGATGCCTCCCATATAGCTGTGGCCCAGAATAATGTACTCATAAGAAAAAGCTGTTATTTTTTAAATGTATTTTTTAAGATTATAATTATATCATTTCCCCCTCTCCCTTTCCTCCATCCAAACCTCCTATACCCACCCCTTCCCCATCTTCTTTCAGATTCATGGCCTCTTTTAGTTTAGTTGTTGTTACACATGTATGTATGTACACATTTATATATTCCTAAATATGTAATTGAAACCTGCTTAGACTATATAATGTTACTTGTATGCATGTATATTCTTAGAGTGTACAATCTGCTGTTAGATAAAAACAATTGGTGTGCTCTTCCCTGGGGAAGATGATTTCTTCACTCTGAGCATTCCTTAGTGTCCTATAGTTCTTTGTGTAGAGTTGAGGCCCTATCTATGTATGCTAACACATCTATTGGTATTATCCTTGTGTTGCCTCATAGAAATGTTCAGGAGTCACACTCAAAGTGTCACCAATGTAGCCACCTGAACATGTTTTCACCTTCTGCTTTCTTGCTTTTGCCTCTTGCTGGCAAGTGCATCAGCCATGTTGTGGGTTCACTGGTGCTGCTATCATTAGCTGACATCAAAACTGAAATTCTCTGGTACCATGAAAGCTCATCTAATAAATCACCTTCTAAGCCATAGTTATTGTATAGTTTCAGTTCTTTTAGAGAACTCAACTGATATAGCCACAGAATCATTCTTTTTGACTAAGGTTTTTGAGTTGAACTCTATCAACTGAATCCAATAAATTGATGGCCTTTCAAGCTGACACAACAGCAGACCACATGTCTTTCTAATCCAAATTTGTGTCTTCCCCCCTGGAGCCATGTTATCTCTTACCTGTGTACCCAGCGTGTTCCATAGCCCATTTTCAAAGTGGTACAAAGTAGACTCAAGCTTCAGCCTCCACTAGATAGATCTAGGTGTTCTTTTATTTTTTTTTCTTAAATAAATTGCTCACCTCAGTTCCCTGGAATGAAAAAAGCAAATCCGGGAAACATTTCTCAAGTTTTAGTGTGACTAGAAGGAAATGAGAAGGATGTGCTGTATGTCAAACACTTGCTTTGGAAGACATTTCTCAGTAAATACCAGTCTGGTTTGAGCAATAGTTTCGTCACTACAACAAATAAATTACTGCCCAAGGAAGCTTCCTGGAAGCAATAAAGCACACATAACATGAGCAATGAACCTGGCCACATATCCCTTGTACCAGCTTATATAGTCTGGCTACCTGCTTAACTCTACGAACTTCAGGACCTCATCTTTACATGGGAGCTGATGAAGTCTTCACAGCACTGATGTTTAAAGATATAAGGTATGCCAGGCGTTGGTGGTGCACGCCTTTAATCCCAGCACTTGGGAGACAGAGGCAGGCAGATTTCCGAGTTCGAGGCCAGCCTGGTCTACAGAGTGAGTTCCAGGACAGCCAGGGCTACACAGAGAAACCCTGTCTCGAAAAAAAAAAGATATAAGATACACACACACACACACACACACACACACACACCATTTGAAAGAATCTTTGTATGTTGATCTCCCATGAAGAATGATTCCCTTTATATAAGCTGCACATTCCATGTTATTTATGCATATTGGACTTTTAAAGGCATTAATCCTGATGTGTTGATTAAAACAGCTGCCTTGTTACTCTATCATCAAACCCCCGAGAAGAACCAGGCCACTCCCAGCTCATATGCTTCTCAGTGGGGCCATTCTTTTAAAAGTAGTCATCAGGCATACACAAAAAGCAATTTAAAAGGCTCATCTTTCCTCTTTTCATCCATAGACAAATTTCAATAATTATCTTAGTCAACCCATTAATTAGTCTAAATTTGCCCAAGCATAATTGATGCTGCCTACACAATTTTCTATAAAAATTTGAAATGGATGGCTAAACAGAGAGGGATTTTTTTGTGTGTTTGTTTGACTAAGTGCATTTTCTCTTATGTACAATGTTAGTCAATTCTTATCTAGTATAATAAGCTGGCTTAGGGTACTCCTGTCTGCATCTGTGGTAGGAAGAAGTTTGAATCTTCGAATTTTAATTATGCCTTGGCAATTTCTAGTTGGTCAAATTGTGCACCTCTCTTCCATCTTGTTGAGCAGTCCTGCTCCCTCACTTGTTAAGTGATGAGGTTGTAGGCTAGTCTTCTGGAATGTTTGCCCTGCCCTGGCTTTCTTGGACCAAACACTGATTGGACTAGGGTAGCACCAGCTTAAGTGCTTTGCTTCCCTTGGCCTTCCACATTAGTTGCTCAATGGGTTTCCTCAAGGCCCCATCCCTAATGTCCTTCTCTGGGTTAAAAACACGCTCTTGGATATTCTGGTTCCAGACCTCCATTATCCTTTGTGCATGGTGCTCTTCATGATTAATGATTAATGTCACTACACGACTCAGCATTCCAATGCATAATTCTCACCTAATATGTAGGTCATTCTTCTTAATGTAATATGTTCATTGCATAAATGAGTAAGAAAACAAACATGGGGGGAACTTCACCAACACAAATACTTCAGGGTTGTTGTTTTTTTTTTTTTTTTTTCTACATTTATGGTGGAGACCAGAATAAAAGAATAAAGAATGATTCTCAAATTCAAAATCTAATGACAGTTTAGCTCAAGCCAAATATCTTTCCCAAAGATTTCCTTAAATGAATCTCTCCTTCCTCATGGCATCTCATTTTATCTCCAACCTACACTAATCTGCATTTGCCGATATGTCTCAGTGAACTCGCAAGATTATCAATGGGGCCATCACCCAATCTGAAGCCAGCCCTTGGTCTTGATGCCCCAGCACCATTCAAGTCAGTTGAGTTTCTTTTCCAGAGACCTATTATGCTTCTCTAGACAGCCATTGTTAGTGCCCTTTCCTTGCAGTTTTTAATTTTATCATGTTACTTGTCTCAGCATAGTTCAAAAGTATGAAGGAGACATACAGCCTGTACAATTCTTCTTGAAGTACAGACCCTAGACTAGTGTATATGAACATCTTAAAAGTATCTTCTGGACCAACTAGAATAGGGTGCTTCCAGGCTATTTTGTGAAGTTCTTCAAGGATTTTCTACAGTGTGAGAACCACTTCATGGGGCTCTACCATTATGTCAGTAGTTTTCAAGCTGGGATCATTTGAACTTTCCAGAGATTTAAGAATGCTCATAATCCAGGTGTGCCAAACCAAGTGATTTAAAACTTCTTGGTATCATCACAGGCATCTGGGTGATTCCAACGTGAAACCAAGGTAAAGCCTGCTCTCCTGAACTCTTTCTTAGATGCTTCTTTCAAATTCCCCTCTTAATTAGTCCCCATAGACTTCATATGCAGCTCAACAGAAAATGTTTGCCACACAAGAATGAAGACTTGAATTTTATCCCCAGCATCCACATAAAAACCTGGGTGAGATGATACATATTTGCAATGCCAGTGCCAGGGATGTGGAGATAAAGTAGTCCCTGAAGGTCACTAGCCAACCAACTGAGTTGAATCAGCAAGGCCCAGGTCCCAGTGAGGGATGTCATGTAAGTGTGACATAAAAGTCCCCCCCACAGACACACAAATATATTAGTTGTTTCATTCATTAAAAATGTCTGTAGTTCCTAGGCTTGGAGTACTGTTCTTCAGAATTCAGAAAATAGGTCCAACACCTCATATGGTTTGATGCCCAAACGCCTGTGCCCCACCCCTCTCTCTAGTGTGTGCATGTGTTTGTGTGTGTGTGTGTGTGTGTGTGTGTGTGTGCAGGCATTACACATATACATGGTTAGAACTGATTTTTGGATAGACTTGATTTAAACATCTCTCTCAAAGAGCTTTCTATGCTAGCAATACAATTTTGTATATACTTTCATGTATGTACTCCATAGCCTGGGCATCTCCTTTGTAAAACTCAATTATATTGAAATGTATGATCCAATAATGGACCCTGAGGAATGGTCTGGGTTGCTTCATAGCTGCATTGCCGGGGGCTAATATAGTGCTTGGTAATTAGGTGCATGTGTATAAAATTAAGACCTATGAAGATTATCATCTGTTGAAAATAAATGCTACTGAAGCTGACTATTAGGTATCCTAATAAAATGTTTACATATATAGAAAAATATAGAAATATAAACAATATTGTATTTATATTATAATAAATATTAAATATGAAAATACATCACCGTATTTTTGCCTTTCAGAATTTGTATTTTTTTCTAAACTTTCTGCCTTGGATATATACTTACTTTTGTGCTGAGAATAATTTGTTATCTATACTTTAACTAAATTCTTAAGCATATCTAAAACAAAATAAAAATTAAGATTGGTATTTGTAACACATGAAACGATGAGTGTCTGTTTATATGTAAAGTTCATCTCACCTACAAATCAGTGAGCAAAAGACAACCAAGACAGTCTCTGAAACTGGACAGATGATACAAATAGGCCATTGACATTTAGAAAAGACATGAAATGATCAATGACATGAACAGTGTGATTATTAATTAAGAAAATAACATCTATAATCAAAGGGCTCTCTCTGTTCATTACTGGCCAAGATTAAAAAAAAAAATAGAATATTCAATGATGGCATGAATCCACAGACACTGCGTTAGCAATTCAGTTCTTTGGACTTTACCCCGAATAGTAAATTAATGATGTAAGACACAGATGTTTCTCCGCATCACACTCATCACACACTGTGAAGACTTGGGAAAATACTTAAAAAGCTACATTTGGAGGAGATCCACATAATCAAATATATTATTAATAGGAATACAACTTTGTGGTAAGATTGTTAATTTTGGTTCTGAAAAACCTTCCTCTATAGCTGGTAGAAAATGTCTTAACTTTATATACAATGACAAATTTATATCTTTAAGGGTTAGAAATGCTGGTAGGACAGCTGATGCACGCTGAGAGGCCATGTATAATGAATGTTAGGATAAGGGAGTCACTGATGTAAAGGAGGCAGTGATAGCATTTGTGTTGGCAAGAGAAATGTCTGTGGTTACCAGAGAATCAGGAGACTATAATGGCACCATTGATAGTTTGTTAGCTCTTTCCATTCATCTCTGTATGATGGAACAGGAGATAACCCTGGAACTACAGAATGTAGGACTCTCCGTGGACTTCTAGAGGAAATCAAATAGCACATGAGAATACCCTAGGAGCGGTCCAGGTTCATTGCTAGTGAGTGTACATCCTAAAAGCAGAGGGCATTCATCTATCATTTATGTTTACCCTGTGCCTGGCATCCAGGTGGCAGACTATAAGAACTTACAAACCCTCAGTCAAAGGAGTAAATGAGGACTTGGAAGAGGTCTGGAGAAGCACTGACGTGAGTTATGTAAACTAGTTATGTAAACTAACACACTTCATGACTTAGGAATGAAATAAAAGAAATTATATAGAGATGAGTCATTACATGGTTTCTGTTCCAGTTTAAGAATCCTGGCATATCACGGGGCCCCATGACCAGGAAATGAATTTGGAGTGCTAAATGTAAAAGCCAATAGTAAATAAATACACAAACCCAACACACACACACACACACACACACACACACACACACACTTCCCTACATGAATATCACATACACACTTACCTCCACATGCAGACATGTGAACTCCCACATACACACACACACACACCACATATAACATATACATACATAATCACTTATACATATACACACACTCCCCCACATACATACACAAATACAAACACACACACACACACGTCCACATATACTCCACAAACACCATGCTACTTACATAAAATCTTGTGAAGAAAACCATAAACAGTTGTAGTCATTTAAAATATTTGTTTGTGTATATAATAAGCAGTGTAGTCATTTTAAAGATTTATTCGTGTGTATGTGCGTATGTGTGTGTTGAATGTTTTGCCTGCTGGTTTGTATGTGTACCATATGTGTTCTTGGTGCCCCTGGAGGTCAGAAGTGGGTATCAAATACCCTGGAATTAGAGTCACAGATGTGGGTTCTGGGAACTAAACCCAGGTCCTCTGTAAACGCAGTAAGTGCTCTTAATCAGTGAGCCCCAACCTCCTCAGTCCAGACATTTTGAATCTCAAGGATGACATATCCTGAAACATTGAGTATAATTTCCCTTCACAAAACGGTAGCAAGTTAGATTGCTACAACAGATTCTATTTGGGTATTCATTAGGAAACCTAGTTTGTGTGACTTGTTCCTGTGACATGTTGAAATATCACACATTTGCTTCGACATTTTTATTTGTTCCATTTCTAAAAAATAATGGCTTTTCCCTAAATCCTGCCTCTGGTTGGGAGTTAATCAATGTCCATAGAGGAGAAATAAGGAAGACAGCATTCAGAGAAGCAACCCTAACAGGTACACTTCTACCTCACATCATGTCAAAGTCTGTGTTGGTTGTCCCCGTGCCTCATGCATGAGGTGTTCTGTTTTGTCTGGAGTTCCCATATGCCAGGCAAGAGCTCCATCACTGAGCTCTCCCCTAGAACTAAAATACTTTTGTCTTTACAAAAAGTTTAGCTGAGGTAGGGGCCCATTAGAAAATGGCTCTCTCTCCTGTATGGGGCAGGCCACTGGGCAGTCAGATTGGTCTTCTTGGACCAGTTCTTTCCAATATAGGCTACTTATCTCTCTAAGATAAGCCCTCCAACTCCCTTTATTTCTTCCCTAGGTACTAGAGTCCCAACATTGGGTAAAGGTCCTTTGAGATAGGCTAAGTTTCATGATCAGTTTTTAATCAATGTCATCTCTCCAACCTCAGTCATGGGGAGTAGAGGTACATGCACTGACATGCCAACACAAGAGGCACAGAAAGTAATAAGAAAAGCAAATCTAGGCATTCCATGATCATAAAGGTCATGAAGCCACTTTATTTAAGCTAAGAAAAAAAAATGTATAAAACCTAATATGGTAGCACATATTTGGAATCCCAATATTTTGGAGGCCAGCCCATGCTATAAATTGAGACAGAAGAACAGAACCTCCTAGATACCTGTGGTATATTCAGATCTAAAAAGAACTGTTTTAGAAGGAAAAGGAAATCATAGGTATACACGTGCAGTCCTCGAATTCCGTTTATTCATCCTGAAGCTCTTCACCTTCTAACATCCGAGGGAGACTTTCAAATACCCATTCTCTAAAAACGTAAGCTTTGTGCATTAGTGGAATTTATAAATGAATGAATGAATAAATAAATAAATAAATAAATAAATAAATAAATAAATCTATCAAACAATAGCAGCAGTCACTTTCTCCTGGGCTCACTTAATATTGGGTTGTCCCTCTACACAAAGCTATTAATACAAGGAACTCTAGAGAGCCTGCCAACTTCAAGAGGGCAGGGAAGTTGTCCTCTCCCACCACCTCCAATCATGACAGGTGCTTAGTGGCTGCTTAGAAGCTATGTTAGAATGAATACTTTGAGTTTTCCATGTACCATTCATTATTATTCTGAAAAAAAAAACCAGAGTATTGAAATGAAATTATGGAAACACACATTTAGAATGAGAAGCAAAGGACCGTGCATCCAAGGCAATGACGAGACTCATTAAGCTTCGTTGAAAATGGTAAATTTTTAGACTCGATTGGCTGCTCATCAAACTTAAGCTGGCCAAATTTGTGCTCAATTGTCAGTGACAATAATAAAATTAAGGATAGATTGAATGCTGGAAACAGCACTTAAAAATGCAAAAGACTATTTTTAAAGAACTTTTATTAGGGTTTCTTCTATTTCTACACTTCTCAAAACTGACCTCACTCCTTGATAAAAAGAGAAGACCTTAAGTCAATCATTGTCACATTTGAGTATTTGATTTCCACAAAAATTTCTGGGAACTATTATGCCTGTAACAGGAGCTTGGTACCTTGTCCTAATATTTCATCTACAGAGGATGATAAATTGTTGTCAGCAGACAAGACTGTGGGAGATGACTGACAAGTGAGAGCTCCAATGGGATCTTCAGAAAAATTCAGGGCTTTGCTGCCAAAGCACACAAAAGGGAGTGAAGTCTCACAGGGAAGGATGACCTCAGTCGGAAACGGAGGGTTTGATGCTCAGAGTGACACTTAGGACATCACCCATTTTTACCTCTGCATAAAATCTATTCAAAGTGCTTATACTGCTGCCCCAGGTTTTGAAGATGCCCCTGTCGTAAAAGGTGTCTCTGCCCCTCTAGGTAGGTACAGACAGATAGACACTTAGAAAGCTGAGTAAGCAAATTGTGTAGGATGATGGTTCAACACTGTGAACACACAGAGACCAATCAGGCTAAGACACAGGTAGGTAATACTAATGTCGAAAGCCACTTGCAACTTGGGTTAACACTGTCAGGGGAGTTAAGGTAGGTAGGACATTTTCCCCTTCAACGTCCTTTCCTTCTGTCACAACACCTTGCCAATGCCACATGACTCATAAGCCCTCTCTGCCAGCCAATACTCCAAGTGAATAAAGTTTCTCACAAGATTCAGTTTGTCCAATAGAATGTAAGGAGCCATGGTTTTATAAGGATGCTTGTCTTCAGTTCAGATGTCCACATCTTCCTTTCATCATGAAAGTGGAAAACCCTATCCTGCCACCCAACTCCTTCAATGACAGATAATTCCTCGAGACTCTAGAGCCACAGTCTCCAGGAAGTCCTGCCTAATGGGAGACACAAGCAATAAAAAGAAAATTCTGTTGTAGGGCTACAATATTATTTTTCTATTGCTATAATAAAGCCGGTTAATATAATAAAAAAGTCTCTCTAAGAAGGTGACAGTTTATCAAAGACGAGGACAGAGGAGATAGGAAGATAAAAAAGAGGCCCTGAGATGTAAGGCGATTTTTCAAGTTGCCCAAGTATTAAGCAGTGAAGAATATATTGGAGATCCCTGCAACCCCCATCTGTGTGGGTTCACAAAATCCTCTCAGGTACGGATCCACCTAGCTCAGATGACAAAAGGCACATTGTGTTTTCACATGGAAAAGCCTTTCCCCATTCTCCTCAATAGGTTTCCTCCATATTAACCCAAGTTATTGAAGCTCTAGACCCTCCCATGCAACTGAAGATGGGTGTGCCTAAGTCTCTGTAGCAGATTCTTCATTTTCTTTCTCATTCTTTGCATCTCACTCAAATCTTACAGAAAGCCCATGAGACTTAGGATGATGATTACAGACGGTGCCCATCACAGAAGAGAAAGCTGAGGTCAGTAGCTCAGCAACCCCCTCTACTTCTACTCAGTAAGTGGAGGTTAGTGGTCCAGCCCATGACTCTGTATTCAAGACCATCACTATGCTACTAAAGTGGTGTGTGTGTGTGTGTGTGTGTGTGTGTGTGTGTGTGTGTGTGTGTGTGTAAGAAGGTATATGAGAGGGAGGGGGTTGATGGATTGATTCTGGGTGTCCACGAATATGAGTGTGAGTGTCTGTGGAGGCCAGGCCAGAGGTTTAATGGATCAGATCATGCTCCACTTTATTTTTTGTGATTGTCTTTCAATGAATTTGGAAGTCGCTGACTGGGTTTGCTAAACCAGCTGGCCAGCAATCACCAGAAACACGAATGCTATTCTCTTCCCAGCTCTTGCACGACTATGCACTACCATCCCTGGCTTTTTACACGGATGCCTGGGATCCAAACTCAGTATCTTGCCTCTTGGTAAAGAGGAAAACAGTTACTGGTTGTTCCCTTGCTACAAGTTTTATATATTTGATAATTCAGCCTCATCACAATGGGATAAGTTGTTACTGAGATTTCACAGATGAAGAAACTAAAGTCCAGTAACATAAAGTAACTTACCAAAGTCCTCAAAACTCAGAAGATCACAACTTGGAACAGAGGATTTTTTTCCCAGAACCTGCATCTAGCATGACACCTATCCTCATGCAACTTCCTATGAAGACAAAACTTCATGACCACAGGCATCTATACCCTACACACTGTCGTATGGAAGCTCAACAGACATCCTTTTCCAATCAATTCTTCTCTAACTTTGAAATGAAATGAGCAGATGCTAATGGCCAGGGAAAAAGATGGCAGATGCTGTGTCCATGCAAAAAGAGGTCATTTTTCTCTGGGTCTAAGACCACTTAACAAGTCACACATCTAAAGGTAGCACTAAGCAACGAAAGCATGTCTCTCTGCCCTGAACACCTGTTCTTCAAGCTGCCTTCAGCAGCTCTGTGTAGCAGACAGAGAAGCTGGGGTGCACAGCGAGCGCCTGTATAGAAAGCTGCTTTGGTCTTGAGCTCTGGCTTTCAATGTCTGCTGTGAGTACACACACACACACACACACACACACACACACACACACACACACACACTGTGTTTTTCAGCCATTAACTAAAATGTACACTTAACATCTATTGCCCCCCTGTCCATGATGCTAGACACAATGACTGGCAGGAACAAGCAGAATTCCTGCTCCCCCCACCCTTGTTTGTTTGTTTTCAGCAAATTAATTTGTTTTAATGTATACTTAAATTCTATTATTATTGAAGGAGGGGCAGTATGTAATTCATGCTAGTGAATAGACTGGAAGGTTCCTTCAGAGCAAAGGGACCTCTCGGATGCTCTTTGATTCCTAATTGGGAGACCCTGTGCTCCAAAAAGTGAGAATAACCTGGCCTCCAAACATCCACATTGATGCTATTCTGTTCCCGAAGAAATGTCAGAGCTGAAACAACCATAATGTAATTGTACTTAGCCTGTTTACTGAACTATCACTCATTTGCTCTGCATAGCAATTCCATTTTTAAAGTTCATTGTGCTAGAAAAAAAATATTCTAGCTACTTAATTCCTACTTTCTCATCCAAGCCAGGTAGGGGGGTGAGAAGTTTGTGAAGCTGTGTGAAAAATCCACATTTCAGCAGCATCGAAGGCAGAGCTCCCTCCCAGCATCCTACCCAGGCTCTCTCTCTTCCTGCAGCTCCCACCTTCATGGCCTGCCCTCATTCTGACAGCCAACATTAAAAGAGCAGCAGCAGCAGCAGGAGCAAAGATGACAAAGAGAGCAGCCCGGGGCCACCAAGCATCTGCTCTGCTGTCTGAGCAGGAGGAGAGCTCCTGGGAGCTGTGGGTTCAGTTTGGTCCTCTCACCTTGTAAGGGCACCAACCAACAACACAGAGGGTGGGGGTGGAGCTGACTCCTACAGACTGCCCCCACTGATCTCCCAGGCTCTGGATTCTAGTTGGGTTCTGTCACTAGGAGACACTGGTACAAGATTAGAGGATGAAGGGGTCAGGAGTTTAAGCAGACATTCCTTTGCATCTTTCTTTGTTCCTTCACTTCTATGAGCATTAGGGACTGTGTAATCCTGTGTGGGGGTTGGATGTACATATGCACAGGTATGAGTGAGCATATGCATGTATGCGCATGCGCGTGCGAGTGCGTGCGAGTGTGTGCGTGTGTGCGTGTGTGCATGTGTGCATGTGCGTGTGTGTGTGTCCAGGTATAGTGGTAAACCTAAAGTATCATTCATTATTCAGAAGCTTTTCACCATGTTCTGGTTTTATTTTATTTTAAGGCGGGGTCTCTAATCATCCTGGGGCTTACTGATTTAATTAGGTTTACTAATAAATGAGCCCCAGATACAGACCTATCTCTTCCTCTCCAGTGTTGGATTACAAGCATGCACCAAGATTAACATTTTTTTGTGCCTTGTACAGTAAGAACTTTACTAAATATGAAGATACACACACACTCCAGCCCTTGTTGTTGGGTATTTCAGAGCATCTTTGTTCTCTGCCTCCTGTGTACTAGTAACTAGGACTGCTAGTTGGGATCAAAGTGTCTCCAGGCATTGCCCAGATCCCCTGGGAGACAGCACTGCCTCCAATTGAAGATCATTACCTACACACGGAGTCAAGTTCTTCATTTAGCTCCTACTGAAACCCATTGATATCACACAACATTTGCAGGTAGCTGGGATCCTGATATATATGTATCTCAGCCTTTGTTACATAGTGAATCTGAATTATGGCTGGAGTAAGTAATGATATACTGTATCCCTCCACTGACTGTGAGCTTCCACAGAGCGAGCTCCAGGGCTCTGACATGAAGCATTCCCTCCTCAGCAGGTTCTTAACACAATGTTGCCACTAGTTGAAGACATGCTTATAGGTGTCTAACTGGGATCCAGGGGGACTTTAGTGAAATCTCCACCCTGGCTTCTTTCTTCGTCAGAAGAGAATGCAGGTCTGCCTCACTACCCACTCTCTAGCCCCAGCCTCTCTTTCTAATGACTTTTCACATCTGCTGGCAATTTCCTTCCAGGGAATGAAAGGTCTAGGAGGCTTCAGAATTGGCACCAGTGCCCTGTGGTTAACCTGTGACTGACGGCAAATGCTGCTGGTCCCTGGGACGCAGCAATCAGCTCTAAATGAGGTCTGCTTTTGCCTTCGTTTAAGGACTCTAAGAATTGCTTTTTCTCTCTTAGAAATGGAACCTTAGAGATGAACTGCTCTCAAGTCAGTAAACGTGTATGCCAGTTTCCTGAGAAGTTCCACGAGAAGGTATAGCCTCTGTTTGCACAAGCCTGCAGTCACTTCCCTGTCTCCCAAAGTCCTTTCAAATGGCAGAGGCCAGGGACTGTAAACTAAACTAGGACCCTGGACAGCAGCAGAAAGCTGCATGGGGGAAGGGGTGTCTTATGGCTGGACTGCACATGTCATCATCCATCGATGAATATTTAACATCAACGATGCTGCCCAGGAGTTGCTACCACTGTCTCTTGTAATGGGGACATCCAAAGTGAAAGGCTGGCAAGAATGATCTAGCAGGTGTGTATCAGTTGAGCTGTGTATATGATTTCTAGTATTATATTTAGAAGCTGGCAGTGTATTTCCAGTCCTGGAATAGTACATGCTGCACCTTGGTACATGCTATTTCATGTTTCTAATGGACTTAGGTGTGTGGCTTTGGATACTAGTTACCTCATATCATCATGCTGCTTGCATTTTACCAAAGCAAATGTCCAACAGACTGAGAGAGACCAGAACTCTGCTCTTGCTTCCCAGTAAGTACCAGGGGCTGCCAGTTCATATTGAAAAACACCCCAAAGAGTGGGAGACCACACAGGATTGGGATGGAAATAATGTAACAAGTTTCTTCTGTTGAGGCTGTGACCTTACTGGCTACTATCCTGAGACTATCTGTGGCTCCCTTTCCCCTGCCCAAATCTCTCAGGAATGGTGGCAAATCGTGAAGCTCCAGCCTGTCCTAGTCAAAGGAGTCACTACTCTGTAATTCCTTGGCTCCCTCCTGGAATCTAGACAGCTCTGATTTGAGATGTCAACTCAAAACAAATCACATCTCTTGGATTCAGTTGCTTCATGTGTAGAGTGAAGATGCCCATTTTTTTCACCCATGATCAGGACCTTCTTTTATTAAACTTACTTTAAAAACAGTATGAAGTATATTAATCTTAAATATGCAATTTGATAAATGTCTGTATGTGTACACAGCTACTTCCCTGCTACCCAAATTAGCTCAAAGAGCATTTATTGACATCCCTCCTGAAAGATCTCATCCATCATCCCAGGTAACATTGCAACCTCAGAGGTACCTGATAGTCTGACCGTTATTAGCATTCAAATAGGTTTCCCCAAATAGAAAATGACGTATAGATTCACACTGCATATACTTGCTTGTGTCTAGCTTTGTTCAAAATGAAGGATTTAAGGTTAATCTGTATTCCTGAGTGTACCAAGAGATGGTCTGTTTCTATTACTAAGTAGTATTCCATTGTGTGTTCTGTCACAATTTATCTATGCGCCTTTGAACTGCCATTTGGTTGTTCTATATTTGGGCACAATATATTACATATATTACAAAGCTGTGGTCAGCATTCTTAGGCTGAAATATTTGTGAATATATGCACTCATTTTCCTTCATTCTATACCAAAGTCTAGGTCTAGGGATTTAAGTACAAGCCCTCATCCTATATCTAAGTTCCACTTGCTGACTTTAATGTCCTAATGGTCCCTAAGACTCCAGCTATGACCATCACCCTCATCACCTGGCCATGACCATCCTACTTAATTTCAAAATTAAATGTCTTCCCCCAGGGCTGCAGGCCGGGCAGTCTGAACTACAGTTAGTGCATTGACTATACACTGTTCTTTCTTTGTAGCTTTTAGTATAAACTAAAGTCAGATGATTACATCTCCTTTGCAAAGTAAATATGTTACAGAAGGGCTAAAGATATAAAGGCAAGAGGAAGAATAAAACAATAAAAATGTTTGAAGGAAATTTGAAGAATATATTCATATTCTGGTCTTGGTTCCCTGAAGGGACAACGGTACTAAAAGAATGGAAGAAAGACAGAAATAAAACTTGAAAACTTCTCTACAGAAAGAATATGAAGAATATAAATACATTAAAGCTAAATAAAATATACCAACAAATATTATCCTTACCAGGCAAAAGGCTATTAAAGAATAATAAGAAGAGGCAACTGGCAATGTTCAGGGCTGATCAATGTGAAGTTATACAAAATTAATAATCAATAAACAGCAACATATGAAAAGGACATTATTTTTTTTCACTTTTCAGATTATCATTGAGTTGATGGTTTCGGAAGGATAGAGCTTTCACACTTCTGATTTTTAAATCAGTACTTTTTTTCCATAGACTTTCCTTTGGTGAACAAATATCATTAAAATGTGGTCAAATGATTTAACTTTGAGGGAGATGTCCTAAGGAAATGCTTTGGTACATGCAAAGAGGTTTTGTATCAGCCTGCCAGTCATGAAAGCGCTTACACAATTTTTTAAATGGGCAGTAACTTTAATGTCCATGAAGAGGGGATTTGTTAAACAAATGTGGAACACCCATAGAATGAAATAATAGTCAGGCAATAAAGTGATTAAATATACCTCTATCATGCGGATGTTCACAAGTCTTTTTGGAGACTAAAGCAGGTGACGGTCAACAGTTTTAAGATACAATTTGTGTGTGTGTGTGTGTGTGTGTATGTGTATGTGTGTGTGTGTGTACATACACATATCCTTATAGCAAGAGTATACAAAGTCTTCTACTTGAAACTGGTTAAGATTGGCAACCTCTGATACTAAACAGAAAAAGAAAAGTCTCTAGTTTTATGCATGGGCTTACAGGAAGGTTCTCTTGGTCACTGAATAACCCAGGCTCCTTCTGTCTGTAGCTCGACTGTCTCAAGTTTTGAAGGTCTTCACTGCATGTGTGATGCTTATTCCTAGTTGTCAACTTGACTACATCTGGAATGAACTACAATCCAGAAATGGAGTCACACCTGTAATCAAGATCTTGAGACTGGAAGACACAGGTTTCTGACCTGGATCTTGACATGGAGATCTTGAGGCATAGTGGATATAAAAAGCTTAGACTCAGGCAAGTTAGTATATACCTTTAATCTCAGGAGACTGAGGCAAGCAGATCTCTGAGTTCAAGACCAGCATAGGATAAAGCAAATTCTAGATCCAGGTGTGGTGGTACACACCTTTAACCTGTGCCACACCTGCTGGAGACCCACATAAGGACATTGGAAGAAGAAGACTCACACATCTTTGCCTGCTTGCACTTACTTGCCAGCACATCTGTTGGAACCTATTTCTCCAGCTCATATAGAAGACCAGGTGAAACAACTAGCTTTGTGGAACTGAGCAACTACTAGATTTTTTGACTTCTCATTCATAGATGCCCATTGTTGGGTTAGATGGACTACAGGCTGTAAATCTTTACAATAAATTCCCATAATATATAGAGGCATTCCATAAGCTCTGTGACTCTAGGGAACCCTGACCGATATGGCATGGGTCCATCAGAGAGAAGAGAGAGTCTACTCAGGGTGTCATAAGGGCTAGAGTTCAGAGTAGAGAATGCTTAACTCTGTACCCCTATCTCAAAGCTTCTACTACAGCCATCCCTAACTATAAGAGGTGCCAAATCTCAAATGGGTTCCTTTGATTAAAATTCTATGTAGTCAACTTGGCTTTGTCTTTGTTATCATCTTGCATTATCTAAGCTTTTCTCAAAAGACCTTTTTCTGATTTTTAAATGAAGAAGGATGAACTCAATAAATATATTTCCGCTTTGATGGCTATTCACAAGAAGTATTCCTCCATGTAGGTTATGCGGTAACTGGTATGGTGGGACTTGTGGTGCTTCATATCAAAGTTGTGTTGACACCCTTATCCACTGAAAAGATGTCCCAAAAGATACTTGAAAATTGATATATGTGTTTTGGTTTTCTATATATCTTAAATGTAATTTAGAACTTAGAGGTCATAAGACATTACCAGTAATAAATTATAAATAAAATAATTATCCATCATATATTGTGATAAAATTCTAGTACCATTATTATGAGCTTTGAAGATAAAATAAAACAGAGGCTGTATGACATAGAACCAACAGACTGAACTGGATGCATTGTAGTTGATCTGTTGTCCCAGCTAGTGACTGAAGGAGGATAGCATATACAGGGTGGACATGCTGGAAAAAGGGACATTTCAGGTCCTAGACAAGGAAGAGATGCCATCATACTCGTCAAAATACTGTAGACATAAAACTTTGAATTGATAATTCCTGTGATTTTTCTTTCTACTTAGTATCTTCAGATAATGCTTGATCATGGATATGGATATGTAAAACATAAAACAAAGCTTCAGGTAGACACTATTGTGCCCAAGAAAACAAAGCCCTGGCATATATCATATGGCACCTCATATTCCAAAAGAGTCAGATAGCAGCTCCTGAGGAAGCTTGAAACTCACACCTTGGAACTGCCCCCAAGCCCATGAGGCCTCAGACTGAGAAGAAAACCCCCTGTTGCCTCTGACAAGGCCTGTTTCTGCAAGCTGAGAAACACAAGCCCATCCCATCACTCAGAGGAATACACTTCCCACACCACCATTTGTCACTGTCAGCCTGGGGAGCAATTATGTCCTATCCAGCCAAAAATAAGCAGACACTAGCGTCACGCTGGAGATGACAGGCAGACATGGTCCTCATCTTACCCAGCTGTGACAGAGCCTCTGGGTATGGGTATGACTTCAAGCCTGGTAAGAAAAATCAGATCAACTGGGGCCCTGAGATTCCCTCTCTTGCCCTCTCTCTTCATTTACTTGTTTCATCAAGATGAAAGAATTTCAGTTCAACTGAAAAATAAAAACAGCCTTCATTGTGGCTAAAGTCTACAAGGTTGCCACAGGCCCCTGGGGTTGACTATTTGGTCTCTAACCAGAGGTAGTCTCACAGGGATGTATGGTGCCTTTGAGATATAGGTCCTAGTAGGTAGAAAAATGTCACTAAAGGTGTGTCCTTGAAGGTCATACCCTCCTGAATTGGTCTAAGCTCTTGGCTTCCTGGTCTCTTCCCTGCATGAAGTTCAATCAAATACTCTTGCCAAAATGCTTCCCCCACCAAGACAGAATAGAATCTCTAAACCGTGTGCCAAAGTAAACCTTTATTTTCCCTAAAGCCATCTTGACAGACACCTGTCACAGTGTTGAGAAAAATCACCCTTAAAGACATGAATGAGATGGTTTAGCCCTGTGTCTTGTTCATCCTACAGTTTGCCTATTGATCAAAAGCCCTCTGGGGCCAAGAAAAGATCACACGTTGGTTTGTAGCCTACATATCCCTGGACTTGGTACCTGCGGTTATACCTAACAGCTGTGCTTTCCTGTCTACAGCCTTAACTTTTCTGCCTACAAAATGGGCATATTAACACTCACCCTTCCTCTTGTATTTTTTTTTTATTAATTAAGTCATTTATTTACTTTACATCAGGATTACAGCTTCCCATCCCCCCTCTCCTCAACCCCTCCTTTCCTTCTCCTTATAAGCTGGGAAGCCTCCCACAGATATCAACCAGACTTAGCATTTCAAGTTGAAGTAAGACTATGCACATTTTCTTCTATTGATTCTAGGCAGCCCAGTTAGGGGAGAGGGATCCAAAGGCATCTTTACTCATCAGGGAAATGCAAAACAATTCTGATATTCTACCTTATGCCCATCAGGAGGGCTAAGATCAAAAACTCAACTGACGATTCATGCTGGCAAGGATGTGGAGCAAGGGGAACACTCCTCCATTGCTGATGGGAGTGCAAACTTGGACAAACACTTTGGAAATCAATTTGGTGGATTCTCATAAAGTTGGTAGTAGATCTACTTCCAGACCCAGATATGCCACTCTGGGCATATATTAAAAAAAACTTCACTATACTACAAAGGTACCTGCTCTACTATGTTCATAGCAGCTTTATTCATAATAGCCAGAAACTAGAAACAACCTAGATGTCCCTCAACTAAGAATGGATTTAAAAAATGTGGTACATTTATACAATGAAGTATTACTCAGCCATTTAAAAAAAATGACATGAAATTTGTTGGCAAATGGATGGAACTAGAAAAGATCATACTGAGTGAGGTAACCCAGTCACAGAAAGACAGTAAGTGGTATGTACTCACTTACAAGTAGATATTAGTCATAAAGTACAGGATACCCATGCTACAATCCACAGACCCAAAGAAACTGAGTAATAAGAAGGGCCCAAGAGAGGATGCTTGAACTTTACTGGAAAGGAGAAATAGATTAGACATCTGGGGTGAAGGGAGGGAGTTGACTGGGTTGGGGATGGAACACGAGGGATAAGGTAGTGAGAAGACAGAGGAAGAGAGTACTGGCAAAGACAACTGGATTAGGTGGCATCTCTGGGATGAACTAGAAACCTAGGACAATGGAAACTCTCAGTAATCTACGAGAGTAACACTATCTAAGACTCTTAGCAATGGGGGATGTTGAGCCAGAACAGGTATCTCCTATAACCAGGCAAGATTACCAGTGGAGGGATGACAACACCAACCCAGCTAAAAAACCTTAGACTCACAATTTGTCCTGCTTACAAGAGGTACAGGGGTAAAAGATGAAGCAGAATTTGAGGAATAAGTAGCCCAGCTTGAGATCCATGACATGACAGAGTCCACCCCTGACGCTGTTAATAATATTCTGCCATTCTTGCAGACAAGAACCTAGCACAACTGCCAACAGAGAGGCTTTACCCAGTAATTGATAGAAACTGATGGGGGACCCAGAGCAAAGCATTAAGTGGAGCTTGGGGAATCCTATGGAAGAGGGGGAGGAAGGATTGAAGGAACCAAAGGGGTCAAGGACACAAGAAAACCTACAGAATTGATTATCCTGGGCTCATAGAGGCTCATAGAGACTGTACCACCAAACAGAAAGCATGCACGAAATAGACCTAGGCCCTCTGCACACGTGTAACAATTGTGCAGCTGGGTCCATATGTGGGACCTGTAAAGTGGGAGCAGGGGCTGTCTCTGACTACATAGCCTGCCTTTGGCTCTCTCTTGGTTTTATTAATACAATTACAATACCAACACACACACACACACACACACACACAGATTCTCTTTATGGCACAAAAAAATTCTCTCCCTGATTCATTTTGTACTTCTGTAGCTAAGGTTAGAATCATCTCTGGCCCCTATTTTGGCTGTATGCAGTTTCAAAGGAAGGCCTTTCCTTAAAAGACTGTATTGTTTTTACAAAAGTTTTATGTTCCGAGCAAAACTGTCTAAAATATGCACAATTGACTCTAAGAATTTTTATAGTAAAAGGGGACCAGAACTAATGGTCAGGATAACGATGACAAAATACTCAGGAGACACGTAGAGAGGATGTCAGAGCTTCTGTCCGTCCTGTCAGGAGACTCGATGAACACTTACAGAACTGTACACTGAGTTTGCCCACTGAGTGAACAAAAGAGAGTTTGCACTGAATGCAGGGTTATCTTAGCATTAATCGTGGAAGAGAAAAAAATACATCCATGTCATTTTCTTAGAGCTAAAATCCCAATAAAAACTGAAGGTTAGTCAATAGTAACCCACACTTATACCGTAGTGATGTGAAATGCTAGCATCAGATGAAGCTGGGTGGAGTACGTGGAAATGCTCCATGCAATCTTTGCAACTTTTCTATGAGTTTAAAATTATTTCCAAATTAAAAGTCGATTGAAGTGATGAGTAACTAACTAACTAACTAACTAACTAATAAGTAAGCTTCATCTGAGCTGAGCTCTTCTGTCTTTGGTCTTACTTGTTAGTGCAGGCTAACCTGCTCCAACCTCTACCCCTCTTCACCTATGAAAATGAAGTATTCCCAGCATTTGGGAGGTGGAGGCAGGGGGATTGTGAGTTTGAACCAACCGGTCTATAGCTATGTATCCCTGGACCAAACTCCTGAGGGTCAACAGATATTTCCCCTGGTAAAGGCTCTTACCCTGCAAGCCTGGAGACCCAAGTCCTGTCTCTAGAAGCCATATTAGGTGAATCAATGTAAGAACTGACTCGGTAGAATTTTTGTCTGGCAACCATGTAAGCCCCATCCTGTGTGTATGTGTGTGTGTGTACACTCAAGCACCACCCCCCCACACACACGTGACAAATTATTTAATATTATTTATTATTATTATTTATTTATTAATACCCTCATTGCTACACTTCAGGACTCAGGTGCACTGTTTCCTCTGGGAAGTTTTCTGTGATTGCTGGGGGTGACCTCTCTCCTGAATCATGCCTTTGTCCCTCATACTCAAGAGAAGCAACTGACTGGCCTCCCCATTTCCTCAACCAGACTGACATGTATTTATTTATTTATTTATTTATTTATTTATTTATTTATTTATTTATGCAGTGTTTTGTCTTCTTCATAGCTCAGTCCAACAAGTTAACGCCAGCCTCTTCTCCGTGTCGTGAGCAGTCACCATACCAACCAGAGAGAATTGCTTCATTAGCTCTGGAGTACTGCACACATGCAGGGGATGATTAATCAGTCGCAAAGTATTTATTGAACACCAGCCTGCTTTGCCGCTGTGATATATTTTTCTGGTGGCCCACGATGTCTGCATTGATGCATGGTGCTCGGGCTCATGATTGTGATTGTCTTAATTAGTATTGATGCAGCAAAAGGGCTTAAACAGTCTTTTCGATGCCTTCCACCCAACCCCCAAAGACATTAAACATGGAGGAGCTTTCATTGACTAACTATTGGGTGCCACACAAGCAGTGCTGGGGTGGGGGAGGCTTTCACTTCTGTATCTCGTTGAATCCCAGGAGATCCCTCATTGGCGTTGGAATTCTTATCCTCCACTTCGCAGGTGAGAAAACTGAGCAGAACGAATAAATGATGTATTTACCACCCGCTCACTCTGAAAGTGAAGCTGGGTCTCCAAAGTCCACCTCCAATCTGCTTCTTTTCAAAACAGCATCCTGACACGTGATTGATTGCCAGGCTCCACTAAGAACTGTCATAAAAATAAATCCAATTTCTTCTATGCCCCTCTGGGTTGGCTCTCAAATAAAAGCTGAATGCCAGAACTCAAACAAACTGCCATAAACTGAAGTCCAGTTGTTGGAGCTGGGACTCAGGGTCAGAGGTGCCCAGCCCCAGGCCTATACAGAGCTGTCAATGCTGCTAAACCCAAGATGCTTCAAGTTCCTGGAATCCTCTGGAAATAAATCACATTTCAGTCTTTTTTTTTTTCAATACATGCCAGTACTGTGCTAAGCACTTTGTACAACACAGCTCCTGGAACCCTTACAGCAACTGGAGGTGGGGGGTGGACTTTTCACTCTTCTCACGTAGAGATGACAAACTGAGCCCCAGACACACCGAGGAATAGTAAGTGGAACTAACTAGTTTGCTAACAGAGCAGAGGCCCAGTGTTTTTGCTTCCTCACAGGCCAGAGGGCATTTGGTACAAAATGATAGTGAGTCCTTTTCAGAGTGTTGGCCAGAGGCACCCTCTGCTCTAGGCTGAAGGAAGCAAAAGGCCCTTTGACAACAAGTTCTTTCACACCCTACTACCCAATCTCCCCATAAACGCTGTTAATATTGTCTAGCAATCCCTATCCTCAGCTCTCTCCTACTCTCCAACTTGAGGTGTTTCCTTCTCTTTCTCCTGTGGGACCATTACCTCTGAGTGTATTGATTCGTGCAAATTGATAGTTGAAGGTAGAACATGATGAATCTCAGCTTAGGCTCCAGTGCATCTGCCCACTGTGAACATTGTACAATTGATGCACCATAAACTTAAGAAGATATTTAGAGCTGGGAAAGACAGAACAGCCTTACACTGCAGGATTACCCACATACAACAGATCCAAACCAGCCTGCAAGGCTTAATGAGCAGAGCATGTGTGTGACCATCATCTTGGCTGGGAGTCGTTATACAAGGTACCATGCTGTCTTGATGTCCACAGTATTCAGGCTAGGCATTCTGCTTAAGACATTAGAGTAGGGGCTGGAGAGGAGGCTCAGTGGTTAAGGGCACTGCCTCCTCTTCCAAAGGACCTGGGTGCAAATCCCAGTCCCCACAGCAGGCAGCTCACAGTTACATATACCTATATCTAATACCCCTGGCTTCTATGAGCACCTGTACTAATGCTCACATCACACACACACACACATATACACACACACACACATACACAGAGAGAGAGAGAGAGAGAGAAAGAGAGAGAGAGAGAGAGAGAGAGAGAGAGAGAGAGAGAGAGAATTAAAATAGCAAAAACTAATTTTTAATAAGTGGCTTTAGAGTAATGCATAGAAAGTTTTTCTTTCTCCTTCAACTATGGCAGATGGTTTTGCTGCATGTATCTTATTAACTCCTTTTACTTTCTTTTTATAATATTTAAGACAATAGATATTCATTTCTGTGAATGAGCATGCTTGTCTGCCTAATGTCTGACATGCTCACTCGAGTCTGCACTGCATAGCAGGACCTTGTTCAGAAGCCCAGGCCCAGTACCAGCAGAATCCTATGTGGTAAGATTTACTCTTGCTCCATGATTTTACTGCATCCTTTGCATATCCTGCATGCTGCTGCATTCACCACAAGAGGATTAAGCCCGGGACTCACTCATCAGTCCTTAAAGAAGAAATGGAGATGTTGAAACCACATCCCAAGCAGAGCCAGCTCAGCCATGGCATCAAAGACCCTGTAACAGGCCTTCAGCCAGTTTCCAAGGAGCAAACACACTCCGCTGGGATTATCCAACCCACTGCACACGTACACAGTTTGACTCTAAAATGCTGTAACAAGGTTCAGGTCTTGAAGGTTTGGTCTGTAGCTGCCGGCACTCATTAGGAGGAGGTAGACATTAGGAGGAACTAGAGTCTAGATGAAGGATGTAGGTCACTGGGGCATGCCTTTGAGGGTTATACATGGTCCCCAGTCTCTTCCTGGATCCCTCTTCCTGCCTACTGGCTACCAAGTGAGTCACTTTACCACACCTCAGTCCCTATTGCCATGATGTTCTACCTTAGCACAGGCCCACAGCAATGGAGGGTGCCAATCACAGACAAAAACTCTGAAATCCTGAGCCAAAATAAATCTTTCTTGCTTTATATAATTTCTCTCAGGTATTTAAGCAAGAGGGAGAAAATGAACTAACACAACACATGATAACTAAATCATCGCTCGCTCCTGAATGCACTGGTGTGCTAGGCCTGGTTTCTAACGTGGGGATAGCTGATACATGCAAATTATTATACCTAGATCTAGTAAGATTACGTTGCTCAATGCTTTACAGTAAGAAATGAAGCTACTGTTTCAATTCAACCAGCCTATTTCTAAAACTAACATGCTTCTACTGTGTTACATTGTCCCAAGGACATACAGTCCTTCTACCTGGCAGGACATCCGTTGTGTGTCATAGGGGTCTGGGGCATCTTTTCCATCTGTTCCTCCTTGACAAGGGCACAAAGATGACCCACAGGCAGATGCTATACAGAGTCATAATATCACTCACAGAAACACTGCTGGTCCTTGCTAAGTCACTAGGCTTCAGTCTGCAGCTCAGCTCTGCATGAACTGGAAGTCTTCGCTTTAACGTTTAAGTGCCATTCTAAATAAGTAAGCAAATTCACCAGGTAGGGCAGCTCCAGATGACTAATGCCTCTCTCAGGTGGTGAGAACCACTTAATCTTCAGCTGTATGTTTCCGACACCATCAAACGTGGCTCTAATCACCCACAAATACACTGCCTGATGGGTCTTTATTGCTTAATTACCAAGGTGAGAGGCTCATAATTAATAAGCTACAGACTCAGACATTTTGATATTTCCAGGAAATGCCAAAGATTTTTCCTAGGAAATTCACACTGTTTGTCATTTCATTCTTGACTTCTAATAAGTAAAAATTTCAGTTTCTCAATGGTTTCCAAACTTTTGAGGTCCCCACCACAGTTGGCTCTCAATCTCTGAAGATCTTATATCTTTGGATTTAACAGCTACAGATCCAGCCAATCATAGACCATGGACCATGGTGTGTAGTCAGGCTGTAAAAGTTTTGAAAATGTACAAAGGTTTTCCTTAGTATTATTAGCAAATAATATCAGAATGACTGTTAGCATGATACTTACATTGCAGTAAATGTAAGAAGTAATACATAGATTAGATAAAATAAGAATGAGGGTGTGGAAGGTTATAAGGACACCCTGTACCATTTTACTCCAGTCAAGAGACTTGAGGATCTGCATTAGGTACTTTTCTATTGCTGTGATAAAATAACAATTGTAAAATAACATGACCAAGGCAATTTATAGAAAAAATAGTTTGAGAGGAGGCTTATGGTTCTAGAAGTCAGGAATAGATAACCATCATGGAATGGAACATGGCATCAGGCAGTCAGACATAGTTCTATAACAGCAGCTGAGAGCTCACATCTTGATCCACAAACCGGAAACAGAGCTAATTAACGATAGTATGAGTCTGTGAAACCTGAAAGCCTTCTGCCAGTGACTTCTGGCAACTCCATTTGCCTCCTTCTTCCCACACAGCCACCTGCTGAGATCTAAAAATCCAAATAGCCAAGACTTATTGGGACAGCTAATTCAAAACACCACATCTGAGGAGTTTATATCTGAGAGGGGATTGAGAGTTAATTCTACCAGATACTGGGACTGACTGTATTTCTATGTTTGTACATTCATTTTTAAGGTGCTCGAATACAGCTAAGGTGTCCAAAACTTTTAACATAATGAGTTAAAGTCCTCAGAAAGCTGCAATAATGGACTAATTCTAGTTTTACACACACACACACACACACACACACACACACACACACACACACACACTTGCCTTTCATTCATTGCTTTCACTATATGTAAAATTGATCACCTATGGAATTAATGCACATCTCTAAGTATGTTCTTTGCATATAGTATTCAGTCATCGGTGTTGGGGACAGTCTATCATCATTGTTAATTTATAGCCTGCCACCAAGGAGCTCCCACTGCTGATCTGCAGACCACATGGTGAGATACACTGTTCTTTTTGTGTAGCAATTTGATCACCACAGCAGAAAAACATCAGCATCTCCTGTAGGGAGGTAGAACAGAAGATGACTTTCATTTATCTCACCCACCCACCAACCAACTTCCAGAGTGAGACAAAAATATCCTAACACAACAATCCTCACCACTATGGACAGAGGGCTTGGATCCATCAGATTAGTAGGCCAACTGTCTAACTCGGATGCAGAGAAATCTCAGAATCCCATTCATTCCAGGCTCTGCCTACTCCAGGATATTTATGTATATTTGTGTGTGTGTGTGTGTGTGTGTGTGTGTGTGTGTGTTTTGTGTGTGTGTGTGTGTGTGTTTTGTGTGTGTGTGTGTGTGTGCGCGCGCGTGTTTGATGTATGGATGAATGTATTTGTCAATGCTAACATTTTTAAATCGATGTGCTCATCACAGACAAATTTGGGAAATGCAGACAATTAGAAACTAAATACACATGGTTTGCCCACAAACCACAACAAATGCGAGCTATTATTTCACTGCAGACATATTTGCTCATAACTGTTCATAATAATCCTTTTTACACATTCTAACAACTCACAATGCTCTTAAATCTGCACAGCTCCAGAATCGTCCACTCCACAATCACCCAACATTATGAACAGTTCTTCAAAAGCACTTAATGGCGTCAGATGTGATGGGGAGGTGAAGTCATTTAACCATTGTGTTCTGTGAATACTTGGGTGGTTTTGACACTTTTATCAACACAAGCATTGCAGTGATAAATATCGTGGGCAGAATACTGACCCCTCAAAAAATTTAAAAGAGTCTGCATCCTTGTTCTAATAACCTCTGGACCCTGTGACTGCCATGACTAGGTTACCTTACACTGGAAAAGAAGTACTGAAGATTAAGTTGAAGTTAATTAAATTATTATGTTAATGATGCTGAGAAGGAGACGACTTCATTGTTCAGACGGTTCCCAATGTAGTTACAGAGATTTTAAAAGTGATCAATGGAGAAGGAAGTGAAGGAAGGATGGAGGAAAGTCTGAAAAAGGTGAGAAGGAGGTGGAGGGGAGAGAGAAGGGGTGAGGGTGAGAAATGGGTGAGGAAGAGAAGGAGGAAAGACAAGAAGAATGTGGGAGGAGGAGAGATCTGAGGGTAGGTGATGTCACACCCCTGGCTTGGAAGATGGAGATTGAAGCCCACATCCAAGGAATACAAACAAGGAAAAATTCTCTGTCAGAGCCTCCAGAAAATGGTGCCTCTTGCTGGTAAGTCCCTGGACAGCAGACAAGGTCCTGCTCCTGCATTCCCATATCCTCCTCTTCTCTAATAGAATTCACTATGATTTTCATTAATTAACTTTTCTATCTTTTTCTGTACTTTTTAACCAAGATTAATAGCCATTGAATACACAAATCTCCAAATTTTCACCAGTAACAGTCATCCCATTCTTTGTGTAAGAAACACAACAAAGAAAATATTCTGTATACATGCTAGGCACCTCAGAAGCCCCACCCCCATCCCATGCCTCCTCCAGCCACTGACTCTAAAAGTGAAGTCCATATTGATCAGCACTGCAAAAATTAAATTGCTGAATAGAAAAATGTCCATACTTTCCTCCCTTTCACTCTCCATCTCTCCATTCCCCTCCCCTCTCTCTCCTCTCTTGCTCCTGAACATGCATTTGAATATAATTCCCATAAGGGTAGCCAGTCTGACCTAATCAGAAAGCACCAAGTTCCACTGAGAAGCCCTGTCCAGAAATAAAATGATGGATGGCTCTCATGAAAACCTCTGGCTTCCCCATGCATCTGCAAACACATATGCTACCCACACATGACTCTCCCAGTTCTCCCACACACAAAGGAAATAGGAGAAACGACAATCTTCTAGGGAAGGGAAAACCATCGAGGACATGGGGTTAGGAAGGCCAGCTGGATGAGCCTGCTTACATAAGAAGCAGTCTGCCATGGGCCAGACAAGCACCCAAGCCACTCAGAAGTGCCCAACTATGATTAACACATTCATCCCAACCCTCTTGACACAATGGCCATAGTGGAAAAAAATAGGAAGTGATTTTTCTGTAAAAAGGATGCAAGGATAGATTCAGAGATCACAACAATTAAGAGAAGGCATTGTACAGCATTATGGTAACAATTGCCAAGCATCTGTTAGACACTGGGAGAAACGTTAGCCCGAGCCTGGGTTTGGAGGAGTGCAAGGCATTCACAGGAGAACTATCCCATGATGCAAGTCTGAGGTCACTGGTCTGGCCCTCTCTCTTTCTCCTCTTCATTTAAACTTCTGTCTACAGGGCTCCCATCTGGTTCTCCTGCACAGAGGTGGAGCAGCACCATTGTCAGCACAGCAGTCTCAGAGTGTCAGGGCAGACTCCTTCCATCTCTCTGACTGGGGACGGTTTGGACTATACAACTGGGGAAGCATTGAGCCCGCACATGTAGGCTGTAGGCTACAGAGCCTGTCAGAGCATTGCAGGCTGAGCTCTGACATTTTCTAGTCAGTCGGAGGCCCATGGCAGCTGGTATTTTATTTAAGACACTCAGAGTTTATAGTTAAAAAGCCATGAGTCTGAACAAATTCTTTAACCGGCAATTCTCTACAAAGGGCTCCGTGGTTCGCACTGTTTCCATCATGTGCTCAATCAAAAGGGTATTGGGGACATAACTGTACATTACCACTATTGACATTTCCCAGCCTACTCCACTTTGCTTAAAAAGTAGGCACCCAAAGATGCCACTTAATAACTTTGGGCCTCATGAAAATGTCACTTTGACAAGCAGAAAACTGGATTTACACACCCACAAAAGGTGACCTGCCTGAAAAGAGACAGCCCGGCCTCTGAGAGAGACAGTCACAGACTGTGTTCTCACGGCTTACCTCAGCTGGGCTTGGAAGATGTGAGAGGGAGACAGAAAGAACACCGCCATCCTCTGTGGTAGCCTGTCCATTGGGGCACATTTGGTGACCTGAAAGGCATTTGGGTGTCAGTGGGACACCTAGTGGTGTCCTTGGGGGAAAACAACATAAGAAGGGCAGCCTGGGCCAGGGCTGAAGTAGAACCAGGTCTAGCTCTTGACCATAGTTTGAACTATACATGCACGGAGACCTAGGCAGGGAGGTGCTTGTCCATGCTCAATGCTTAGGTCAAGCTAGATGGCAGCACTGGGTAATTCTAAGGCCAGATGAAGTCAAAATCTAGGTTGTAGAAGAACAATTAATTTGTAGCAGAGTTACATTTACACGCAGCAGGGAGGATGAGGCCAAGGTTTCTAGTGAAGGCGGTCCAGGCAGAGCCAGACTGAGGGTCAGTATTCACTTAAGAGCCTGGGGGAAGGAAGAACGAGAAGACCAAAAGGCCGAGGCAGCCTTTTTCCACTTTCTAGGTCTCCATGTAAGTACCAGGCATCAACACACAAAGATTTGGAGAATGCTTCAAGTCCTTTCTTCCCTTTAATTCCTCAGGCCCTGCATCTGTCCTAGGAGTTAAATGCTTTCTAAAAGGTTCACACAGTAAACATTTTGGACTTTGCAGACCAGAGTTTCTTCCATAGCTTAACTCTGTCACTATAGTGTGAAGGTTCTAGTAAAACCAAGGCTAGGCAGTAGGCCAGGTTTTAATTCACACACTATTGCTTGCTAACCCATGGTCTAACAATCTGCCACGATGATTTTATTTAAAAAAAAAAAATCATTTCCTGGACTTCATCACGTCTCTCCAGCCATCCCATTACCCTATTGGACTACTTTCTTGGTTACTCTGTTTTTGACTGTGTCCCATCATCTTCCAAAAACCCACACAGGGTTCCACACTGGTAAATCTGATTGCAGGGGTCAGTCACCAAGCTTACACAGAAAGATCTACATTGTTAACCCAGTTAGCCTATTGACTCATCCTCCTGCAAGAAACCCACACCCTCAGCTCTCTCTCCTTCATGGGCTGCAACATAGCCAGTGTTAAGTGGCCCATGGAGTGATCTTTCCCACCCAACCCTGATCTCAAGAAAAGCCAGCATGAACCCATTTGTTTCAGCATACCAGTAGCATCTTTCCACTCCCTTACTCTGACCCATCTCAATTCAGGTCTCACTTCCTCTGCTAGCCTTTCTTGATACAGCTCCCTTGTGGCTAAGTTGTGAGCCACTGGATGTTCAGAGTCACATTCTGCAGCCCATCTGTACCTTGCAACAGTGCTTGCTTACCTATGGCCAAGGCTTAGTACTGTCTATTGGCTAGATGCATCATGTGCCAATCAAGTAACTCACAATGATTTCAAGATCATTCATTTGGCTGCTCCTTTCTGGGGGCTGGATGATGCTGTGGCTTGAGTTCTTTGTAGCATGGCACAACCTGACATGGGTGGTTCCAGACTTTTAAGTGCTCTGGAGTTTTCCTAAGGCCAGGAGTCATGTGGTTCAAGAAAACAACCTGTCTTCTAAAACTCCCTGTGGTTTCTTAATGTAAGAGCACAAAGGAATTGATACTTTTACCTATCTTCCTGAGCAGGTGAATTCACAACTGTTTTCCCCCCTCAGTACAATCATTAAATCCTTAATTGATTGATTCATCCTGCAAATATTCACCAAGCTCTCATAGGATTTCTGCCATTGGAGTGGCTGCTCTATCCACTGAGACAGCTGGTGTCCACTTCCTGCCCTAGTACTGGATGAGAAAGATAGTCCATTAGGATATAGTGTGATAAATTCTATGATAAATGCATGATCAAGAGTGATGTGGCAGAACAAAATGGGAAGGAATAAAACTGGCAATAAACTCTATTATAATGTTCAGGTCAAACAGCATTTTAGAAATGAGTAGACTTAACAGTCTGGGGGTGTGGGAGGAAGCCAGCACCAAGAAAGCACTTAATAAACAAAGCTGGATAGGATACCAAGGAGTATGATAACAGAACAGAAAGCCAAAAGTGTCTCTTTACAAAATAGACATGAGTGTGGCTTTACTGGGTTAACAGCGGTTGCCTGGATTGCTCTCTCTGGATGCTATGGCCACTAGGAAGGGTGAGGGGAGTCCAGATGTTTGGCCAAAGAGGAAGATCAAGAGCATGAAACCAGACATGAATGAGTCAAATTCAAAAAGTGCTGGCTAGAGGGAGTCTCTGGTGTGTGGACAGGAAGTAGGGGCTCCATCTATAAAAGCAGTACTTTCAGAGCTAGGATATGCTGTGTCTATACATGTGTGTATAGACAAATATCCCCACACATGTGCAAATTCCCAGGAGGGATCAGTAGCCTTAACACCAAAACACACTCAAGAGGTTATTCATGAGGTTATTTATGTCAGGTCTCACATTTAGAGGTGAGGAAGCTGAGGCTCAGAGTAGGAAGAGTAACTTTATGTCAACCGGGAGAGTCTGTTTGACTCTCCAGGTTCAAGGCAGGGTCTTAGCTGTAAGGCTTACTGTGCTTCCAGGACACACTGGTATTCAACCCTCCAGTCCAGGACTGAAAATTATACACACGTGAGAAGTGAAGAATCAGGAGTAGGGAGATGTCTCAGTCAATAAACTACCTGCTGTGCAAGCATGCAGACCTCTGAGTCTGGATCCCCTGCTCCCATGTAGAAGCCAGATGGATAGAGGAGTGTGTACCTGTTTGTAGGCCCTGTGTGTGTGTGTGTGTGTGTGTGTGTGTGTGTGTGTAGAGGGTTGTGCCTAGAGACAGCTAGGCAAATCAATGAGCACCAGGTTGAATGCGAGATTCTGCCTCAGAAAACTAATTAAAAAGCAGCAAAGGGAAACACTTGATATCAATCTCTGGCTTCTACATGCATGTATAAAAACATGGGAATAAACATTACACACACACACACACACACACACACACACACACACACACACACACA
>JANHMN010000002.1:222562073-222623965 GCA_030674055.1 Rhabdomys pumilio
ACACACACACACACACACACACACACACACACACACACACACACACAGTATGATATCTGAGGCTCTGAGAGGGTCAGTACTACCCAATGTGAATACAAGTCTAATGGCTGTCTTGTGTTATCTAATAGCTGCCTGGCATATATTTGAAACTTACTGTATCTAACACATAACACTACACATAACACTACACTTCTGAGTCTCTTTCTGCTCCTGCTCTGTCTGCCTTCCCCATCTCAAGTGGCAGGGAGCTCATCCTTTCTCTTGCCATCTCTACAAATCCATCTGCAAAGCAGCTGACTAGACCTTTAAAATGTCCACAGTCCAACTACTTCTATCACCAGCCCTCTCTCAAATGGCATTATATAGTCCATCTTGGGTGTGCAATGTCTTTTTTTAAGAGACTATTCCCAAGTCTAGAGCTGAACTGATCCTTTTTCACATGCAAGTAAATCATCTTGTATGTTTGAAAAGCCCATAACACTTCCAAGATTATGCATGGCCAAAATGTTAGTTCTTTAAACAAGCTTAGTTCTTCTGCAAGCTTTTGTCTGCCATTACCCTGTGCCCCATCCTCACTGTCTCCCACTTTTCTCCCTGTCTACTGTGTCCCAGCCAGGGGCCTCGCTGTTGCTTGAACAAAGCAGGCACACATCAGCTTCAGAGCCTTTTCATGGGCTGTCCCTCTGATGGAAAAATTTCTCTCCTCCCCAATACTTAGAGATCCATTTGGCTGAAAACCTCTTACCTCCTTCAAGTCTTTGTTAAGAAGTCACTTCCTCGATGAGGCTACTGTAGGCACGCTATTCAAAATTATACACAACTTCACCTGGTAAAGGGATTCCACGCTGCTTCCTGTTATAGCAAGATTTTTTCCTGTCTTTTACTACTTTAATTGGCAGAGACATCACATCCACTCCAGATCCCTAGATGGTAACAGTCATATCCCAAGAGTTGGGATCCAGAACTAAATGAAGAAGAGGCAAGCTGAGCACCAACAGTCATCTTTCTGCCTCACCCTCCGGCCACCAGGCCTTCCCAATCATGATGAAGCATACCCTCAAACCATGAGCCAGAATAAACCCTTTCATCCTTAAGGAGCTTTATTCAGGATCTTTCTGTTGATGTTGTCACATCAACAAGAAAAGTACTACGCTACCCTTTCCCTGGTTCAATAGAAAGGACTGAAGATAAAACCTTAACCAATGAAGGAGTCTGCATAAAGGAAAAAAAAAACTGAAAATGGAGCTTCAGAAGGAACTCTGGAAAAGTGACAATTCTATTGCCTTTAAATGGGGGAGGGGAGTGCCATCTGAAAGCAGGAGTGCTTAAAAGATGGCACTGCAGGTGGAAAGACCTCCGCAGTTGGGGGTGGAGGAGCAGAGGCTCTAGGTGTGCTGAAATTTGTACAGTTGTCTGCTCTCCTGCCTGGAGCATTGCAGAGCAATTTACAGCTCGAATCAATAAACAACTTAAATTCTGCTCTAAAGGAAGAACTGAAATGAATACACAATAGTACAGGGAAACAAATCATTGCTGGGAACAACAAAGGGGCTGCGATCCTGGCTTTGGGGCACCACAGTGAGCCAGCCAGCTTCTCTAAAGTTTCTCGCAGAGCTCTGTGATAATCTTAAGAGTGTGAAGTGTCAGTCCAACCCTGCTTCCCAGATCCCCAGAGGTGGATCTGAATATGGCCGGCTTTGTGGTTAGGAGGGAGGAGGGAAGTGCCTGTCTTGGTACAGTCTATAGCCCTATTTTGCCAGTGACTGATCCTGGAGGTGGGATCTGGGGTGGGGTCTCCCTTGAAAGATGAAGTGTGCCTCAAACCCAGGGTTGAGATAATTAGATATCTTAGGCCAGCAGTAAAATGACAAGCTAAATCTCATTGTCCATAGATGGGCAGACATAGGATCCTAGTGGTCACATATGACCTGGAAGGAGTCACAGCGCCTAGCTGCCATTGCTAGTTACTGTAGGATGTGCACAGACCAGGAGGGGCTAGCAGTAAGATATCCCAGAGCTAGTCTTCCCTGCATGGATTGGGTGAGCAGAAAAGTTGCCTTTTAAAAATTTGCCCAGACCTCAAGATACTGGTGACTTGTTGGCTGTGGTTGTCCTATAATACTTTGTTTTATATGGCTAGAAACACTGTAGCAGAGGGCAATGGGGAGATTCCCTCCTTCTCCAGGCTTGCTCAAACATCTGGGCGCTACAAAGAAGTCTATGGAACATTCATTTTAAACTCCTTTGTCAGAATACAGATTCAGGTTACACACTTGGCCCCCAACAGCGTCCATTTCATCCATTCAAAATAATGTACAGAGTTATCACACAGAGCCTGGTTCAGATCACACCGCAAAACAGAAACAGCTGATTCTGTTCCTTAACAAGCTATTTACCCGGTAAAAAATAGACTCCCACGCTTATCTTTACAACCCCAGGGTGTAGGGCACTCGCTGGCTGACACTTCAGGATCCCTTGCCCTGGTGTGTACAAAGCTTTTTGCTGAGTGTGAATAAATGAATGGCACAGAATGTTGCAACTCCATTGGTCAGTGGATCAGTAGAGATGACCTTGAGCCAGATCATCCTGACAATGGAAACATATACTTAGCGGCTTACAGTCTCTAAACAGAGCCTTGGGATGGGGGGCGGGGGGGTGTTTTGTAAGATCAAAACGACTTAACTGGGAAACTTATTGTAGCAGTGAGCCTGTTCAAAATCATTTGTTCAGACGTCTGCTTCCCCTTTCAACCCTGGATATGTCAGAGAATGTAAAGGGTCACTTGCAGGATACCTTGTTTAGGATATTTCTGTTCAATGGCCATGAAGAAAAATAAGAATCTCCATGTTTATTACTGACAGGGGCTGTCGACACACAGTACTCAAGTAATGTGTGAGCACTAACTTTACTGTCACGATCTTTCAAAAGTATATATTATGTACATACACACACTGTATTATCTTCCCTCATCTACCTACCATTCTCTAATAAAAAAAAAAGTTATTGGTTAACAAATGCTATATAAATTTGTACAGCATAGTCATTTTCTTTGCTGATTTTTATTTTATCTATGAAGTCATAATCTTAAATTACCAAAATCACATTAGCCCCTTAGCTTCTTTCTCCTTTCTTTTACTATGGTAGATTTAATAAGGCTTCCAACCAAGCTTGCAAGTCCATCCTACACTTGGTCTATTCTAGAGGACATTATACTAGACATGGCAGTCTTCCAGCTGACTAGCTATGAGAGCTCACCCTCCTGCTCAACCCAGGATTCACCTTAGACTCTAAAAATCAGCTCGATCCTCCACCAGATGACCAGTTGGTCAATGTCGTAGTTAGATTTTTATTTCTGTGAAGAGCCTTTATGACCACAGCTACTCATATAAAAGAAAAGATTTAACCGGGGCTGGCTTGCAGTTCATGCTTCGTCTATAATTTTATGGTTAGAAGCACAGTGACACACAAGCAGACATGGTGTTGGGAAGATAGCTGAGAGTACTGCATCCACATTGGCAGGCAGCAGGAAGAGAGATTGACACTGGGCCGGGCTTGAGCTTCTGACACCCCAAAACTCATCCCAAAGTGACATATGTCCTTCAACAAGACCACACCTACTCCAACAAGACCACACCTCCCAATATTACCACTTCCTGTGAGCCTGTAGGGGCCATTTTCATTCAAACCACCACAGTCAATGATGAAGTCTCTTAGCAGAGCTCTAGCTACATTCCTGACCCAAAAATCATTTTTAATGGCTATTATTCAGCATTGACCAGAATTTCCCAATACCCTCACAATCTTTCAAATGGCCCACGACTCTTTGTAACCTATGTGATTAGCCCTCTCATGCTGTTTGGAGGATGCATTTCTACAAAAGGTGAGCATAGCATCGGCCTGGCTTCACATGGGCCTATGCATAAGCATCAATCAGCGATAATACCTCTGACCCCTTAATTAATCCATAGGTTCTCTGTTTCCACCCTGCCCACAAGGACACAAGGGGACAGGGGAAGTAAGCCTTGGTTTTCCTCGTACATTTTTCATATTTTTTCTGACTGTTTATTCAATTGCATATGAATATATATGCACATATACACACTTGTTTGTGTGTTTTCTGTCAATTTAGACGTTGTCTTCTTCCCAGAAATAAAAGGACATCCCCAAAACAAAAACACTACTTTCATTTATCACTGCTACATTCCCTAGATCTACAGCAGTGCCTTGGGGTTAAAATAAACAGTAAATATTGGGAATTAAATGACTCTATCCACTCATATGATATGTTTATATTTACATGTTTATTAGCATACAAAGAGATAAATTTCTTTATGGCATTTTTTAAAGTCATGATTGTTTCCATCCTCTCTCTTGCCTGGAGTCTTTCTGTGCATTTTGACCAATCCTATAGCTATCTTTCTATACGTCAAACTGTCACAATGTAGGAATCACACATCGTAAGATCTGTTAGCACATGTAGCACAATATTCCCAACAGCCAGGTTTCAGAGGCTCCTGCTCCCATTACAAATGTGTGAGTGTGTTAATTTCCCTGCATCATCCCAGAATAGGTGGTAAGATTCACTCAAAAATATTTTGCTTTGTAGGAACATTAATAAACATGGTTACTCATTGTCGGATTTGAAATTTCTGTGGTTCTTCACACACTAGGTTTCTTGCTTTTATATGTATTGTCTAATAAGATGTAGGTTTCTTGTCCATAGGGACATAACTCTGCTCATTGCTGGACTTGTCAACCCACAGAGAGTCCAACACATAGCAGGTGTGAGCCGAGTATCTGTAGAACAGATAGATGAGTAGGTTTTATTTTTCTCTTATCCTCAGAAAGCAACTGCTCCTGCATCTCATTTTCCTTGTTGACTTGAAGTGACTCCCATTTTCTGTCACCCAGGATAAATTTTTAGTGTGCAATTTGCATTCTGTTTCATGTATTTTATGTCTTATATGCAGAAATTCTAACATTTTATGTAGTCAAATACATCATTTTATTTTAGCTACTGTACTTAATACATGTTTTAAATAGTAGTTAATACTTATACATGATTTCTTCAGGCAATGTACTTTTCTGAAGAATTCATATACATTACTTAATCTCCATGATTGCCCTAGAAGATAAAAACTCTTATGAATGAAGAAACTAAGAAACAGATCTAGAAGATACATTATTTCCTATACAAGATCAAATATATATATATGTGTATATATATATATATATGTATGTATGTATATATATATGTATGTATATATATATATATATATATCATTAACTTTGCTTTATGTTTTCAATTTTAATATATTTTACTTTATCACTACTATAACTTTTTAAAGTTTTAGACAAGGTCTTGCTGTATAGTCCTGGGTGGCCTCAACCAATTTTTATTCCTCAGCTTCCTGAGTCATGGGATCACAGGAATCTGTCACTAATCTAGGTTTAGTTTTGGTTATTTAATAACAATAATAATTGGGGCACACTTTAGACTTGAGAGTGGGGCAAGAATATAATTATTTTTCACTGATAGTTGCCAAAAGTCCCAACATAGCTTATTCAATAATTTATCCTTTTCTTAGCAAGTTCAAATTATACTTTCAACATAGCAAGATCCTGTTGTATATATGTATAAATATATTTATCTATACCTACACACATGACATTGTATCTGTGCACATAAAGCACACACATACACAGCGTCTGCTGGCATCAATATTCAGTTCAATTCTACTGTCATTACTGTTAAATTGTTTAATACTTTTCATGGTGCAAGCACGGAAAAACAATTATACATAGAACTATAAAGATGAAACATAAAAGGATTACCAGTGATTGCTTACAAGTCCAAATTAAATACGCATTCAATGTTGCTGTCAAGTACACACATCGATGCTCCAAAATTGCATTGCAAATGTATAAACACTTTTTGGAATTTGCTTCAAAATTCTGGCAGTCACAACAAAACACACAAAGCTCATTTACCCCAAAGGAAATATGGTTGTATGCTGCATAATTAAAATTCAATTATTAATAGACTGCAAAATATATGCCATATTGCCTAGACCTGCAGTATGCTACATATCTAGACGTACAGAAGTTCATGCTGATGTTTACACAATGACACTGCCTAACGACACATTCCTCAAATCTATCCGCATTTACTCCTCTTCTCCTTGTGACGACAAAATACCGTGCATTACAAATTAAAGGAAAGGAGAATTGTTTTGGCTCATGGTTTAAAGACATACACAGTCTGCCATGGCAGGGAGACATGGGAGTAGAAGCATAAAGCTGGCAGGAAGCAGAGATGTGACGAGATACAGGGATGGGCTGTAACTAGGAACAGGTGCCTCTTTTGTTTTCCGTGCCCTATGTCTGCCAGCCAGGTCTGAGTTTCCAAAAGATCCACAAACTCCTAAAAATGGCCAACGGTTGGGACCAAATGTTCACATGCATGAGCCTGGACAGTTCACATTAGAATCAGAACAGCCTATCTGTCAATGCATGACCTGATCTTTTCTATAACACAGGAATGCTCAGCTTCATTGCTTTGAATTCTTACAACTTGTTTTATTGGCTGAAATTAACAAGGAACAGGTGCATAAAGCTTCCTTTTACTCCACTGCAGAGACGAGAATACAAGACAACCACACTTAGGAGGTTCTGATACTTTCAAGCAGCCTCCCTGTTGAACCCTTCCATTTTACACTCCTGCCTATGCCTAAAAGAGAACCAGATCCTGGTACATGAAACTTAGGAGAAAATACTGCCTGCGCCATTTCTACCTTGCTTTTCTATGAATGATTTATTTTAAAATGGCTCCTCATTCGTTTCTGCCGCAGAACACTAGCTGTTGGGGTGACCAGGGTTATTGTTTCCCTTCCTTCTGACAGAAGTGGTCTCTGAGGTTCACTGTCTGGTACACAGCTAAGTCTCAGAAATGTAACCTGCTCAGCCTGCTCTGGCAACTCCAGGAGTCTCAGGTCAGGACTCAGGGAGAGAGGCATATGATCTCGGGCTTCTAAATACCCCAACTGACTCTGTGGACAATATGCCTGCCCCTTGAGCTCTGCACCTTTTTCCAGGGTCACACGCAGTACTGACTGCCAAAACTAGTTGCATAAGGCTTGGTCCCATCCAGGGTGAAATGTAGCAGAAGTGTCTGACCATTGTATATAACAAACTCCAGAGAAGCTGCTACTCCTGGGGTACCCTGGGCTTTACTACAGCTAAGTTCACAAACACCCATTTGCATGAGGCACTGTAGAGGAACTAAGACAGGGGAAAGACAATTCCCTGGCTTTATAAGGGCACTGCCTGGTATGGGCTCAGGACTGTCAGAACAGACATAAAACAAGGAGCCCTCTATGAACCAGCTGTGCCTACTGCTCGGGCTTTGGGCCTTTAAATAAGTTCTGAGCTCGACTTGAAGCAGAACTCTGACCTCAATCTCAGACCAAAGTTTGACTTGGCCTCAGCCTAGACCCAGAATCAACTCTGACCCTTGGAAAGACTGAGCCAATGAATAGAGTCAGATCCTAACTTCTCACTCAGTCATGACACAGGTCACAGACAGACTTAATCTTGTATCCTCATCCTGGACAAAGGATCAGTTCTTCACATAGTCTTGACCTAGCTGTCTTCAAATATGAGCACATAGGAAGCTTGGCACAAAGGACAGATGCTGTATATGAGCCCTGAATTAGCACTAGACAGATTTGGGTTGCTGTGCCAGTAAAATTGACCATCCAGTTACCACATTAAGTCTTGATCTCAGAGAACTGAGTTCAAATTCTGCCCTTTAAAGCTGGGCGACTGTGGAAAAATTAGTTCTTCAATTTTCAATAGTGAAGCTATAAAATTGGCATAAAATACTTGCTGGTAAAATCGTCATAAGAATTTCCATAAATATGGCTATTGCTAATATACTCAAATATGACTCTCTTAAGCCACCTTCATTTCTTGAATGCACACTGTCTTCTTCTCTAAGCAGTACTCTTGCCCTTGATATTTGTACTTAAATCTGTGTTAAATCCTCCTCTTAATAAAATTCAACTTTGCTTCATAAAAAATGAATTAAATTATATGGCAATATAAAGTAGCCAGCTCACAGAACTCAGGAGGGAGCAACACCCCACCCCCCAAGTGAGCATTCTGTCTACCCTACCTAAATTCATGGAATAACAACAAGCCACCAGAGCTGTGCTCCCTAGTATGACAGTGACCAAACATATGACACTATTGAGCGGATGAAGTATGGCTAATGTGTTTGAGAGATGCTAGAAGCAGTGCACAGGTTTCAGAGAACAAAAGCTTAGTATGAGGTAGAATGTAAGATATCTCACTGATGATAACAGGGGAGAATTAGGAACTGCATTTACAGCCTCATGCAGGCTAGGCACATGTAACCACTGAGCTTTTAGCTCCGTCGCTTCTTTACTGATTTGAAAATTTGAGACATGGCCTTAACATAGCCCAGGCCATCCTTAAGCCTGTGGTCCTCCTTCCACAGCCTCCCAAGTAGCTAGGATTATAGGTCCAGTCCACCTGACCCAGCTTACCAGTAATATTTTTATGCTGATTAAATAAAAATATTTGAATATTTTAGCTAAATAAAAGACATTGCTAAAATGTTTCCTTTTTAAAAAGAATATTGCTACCAAAAATTTTAAATTGAAACTGTACAGGTAGGGTCTAGGGAGAGCATTGAACAGCTCATGATTAAAGTGACACTTAAACAGCAATATCAGAAACAATGAATACAGTAGCTAACATGAATTGAGAGTTCCCTGTTTTAACTCTTATTTAAATGTTCTGCAACTTCTAAAATGTGAGCCAGGATTGAAATGGATCCACTGTGTCACAAAGAAGTAAGGTAATGTGTTGGTATGAAAGAAAAGTGGGGTTTGAGTCTACAGCATCTGGATTTAGGCTCTGCATACTTCCTATCTACTAAAGGCTATCTCAACAAAGACCTTCATAAAATAGGTCATCTCATAAGATATAAACCTACTAGACAGTTAAATTCTCACACTGAGACCCAAGTGGTAGCAAAGAAATAAATTTTGACCCCAAGTCCCAGGTGGTGGCAAGCCCCCACCATCCTCACCATCGGGCATCTTCCCACTCATCAGACTGGTCAACAATGATGGAGGTCCTCCCAGCTATAGGGGAACTCTCTCATTCAATCTCCCGTGGCTCCCACACGCCACCCTGCTTACTTTATCTGGCAGAATCAAAGCAGGCAGCTTTCCCCAAACCCCTTCAGCTCTCTCCATGAGTGAGAACCACCTCTGAGAGCAAAAGCGATAAAGTTGATTGTGCAAAAAGCCAGTTCCATTCTTCAATTTGTGTGCCAGTCATAAACACGGCACCTTCCATTTGAGCAGAAACCCCACATTTCAGCAGAAATACTTAATATGTCACTTCCCGTGCATCCATCTTCTCCAAAGCACTTACTTCAGAAAGTAGAGACGGAAAAACAAACTCCAATAACCCGGCACCTTGAACGGAAGAGGAAAAACTTTATGATCAACCAGCAAAAAACAGTGCCCCAATGCTGCACACATGCCCTGTGACTCCTGGAACTGCTTGTGATGCAGTCAAAAAACTCTCCCCAGGAACTCAGTGACTTGGCTTCACCGCCAGCCTGAGAAGGCAGAGAAAAAAGAATTCCTGACAACACTCGATCTCCTCAGTCAGAGGTTCAAGGACAAATTGGGGCTCACAATGTAGCCATCCTGGTGATTTAAACTGTGCATGTACACCCATTTGACAGTTAGCTACAGTGCACTGGTATAATTATAGGATGGGCAGATATGATATATGATATGATATGATATGATATGATATGATGATATGATATAATATGATATGACTTATGATGGGATGGGTAGGATGTGAAGACTGAATGAACTCACAAGCCCCCATTTAGATTATTGGATTATACTTTTTGATAATGAACACATGTATACCACTTATTTCACCATGATTTTGTCACTGTCCATCAAGAGACTGAGTTTATGTCCCCTTGTCTTGAACTTAGCCAGGACTCTATGACTTCCTCAGTCCACAGAACATGGCAGCCGTGCCTTGATGACATAGCTTCTGCCAGATTCAACAACTTTTGGAGGTGGTCACCATGCTATAGAAATGCAGGCCACATCACAGGGGCTTCAGTCAACAGGCCCGGATGAGGTCCCAGTGACAGCCGGCATCACCCACCTGATACGTGAATTTGGGAAACTCATGCATGATTACAGCATCAGTACTATCTGATGCAACCACACTGCCAGGGTGGGGGTGGAGGGATACAACAAAGAGGCCATTTAGCTGAACTCAATCACTGAAATAGTGACAGCCAGAATGAAACACTGTGGCCATTAGGTTTCAGGTGGTTTGTGATGCAACTGAAATGGGAGAAAGCACCTGTTATCTGCCAGGCATGAGCTAACTCTGGAAAGATAGAAGATCAGAGGAGGCCTCATCCCTTCCCTTGAAGAGGTCATAGACCACTGGGACATAGATAGGTAGACAATCACATGCCTGCTCCATTTGCATAAGGGCCAAGGTGGGTGCTGGATATTCTCTGGAAATGAATCGGGAATGAGGGGACCCATATGAAAACCTGAGGTCATCAAGGAAGCCTCCCCAAAAGAGAAGGCTTTGTAATGTGGTCTTGAAAAGAGGTGCATATCCAGAAGACGGGGGAGATATGACTTATATCTCATCATAAGGCTTGGGGTAAACAGAATAATGAGAAAGACAGGAGGGAAAAAAAACTGTTAGAAACCCTGTCTTGCTTTCAAAATACACTATAAAACTCATCATATTACTATCTTAGCCATTGAAGCCTTAACAATGATCTAATATATCAACAGAAGAATTGGCCACGAGAACATCTGAAAATTCAGAATGCAAATCCAGTATCCACAGGGTGTAAGACAGTTCTTACAGGGGCATCCCAAAGAGGACTTTTTAGAGTTGCATCATTTCACACTGCATACCAAGACAAACCACAAACAGACCAAAATGCAAATGCAAAAAAATTCATTATAATCCTAGAGGACAAGAGAAGTAGAGAGAAATAAATTTCTTCATAGCCATGGAAGTGTCTACAGGCTTTATAGGTTTTTATTCAAACTCCCGGAACTCTAAGAAAAGGTTCAATAAATATGACTGCCTAAAAATGTCATGCAATGTCAAAACAAAAAGGAGACATGGAGATAAAGGGAACATGTTCATTAAGCTATAAATAAAGACGTGTGTCATGGAGACAGGTACAAAAAAATGGCAGTCTGGGAAACTGTGGCTTCTCTTCCCCAATCCCTGCAATGATCACAAAGCTGCACACAGAGAGATTTATTTTGAGATAGGATCCCACATGTAACTCAGGCGGGTCTTGGAGTTGTTATCCTCCTGTCCTGAAACCTCCCTCCTGAGTTCAGAGATAACAGGCGTATACTACCATGCCCAACTGGTGTTCACTAAGGTACACTGGATACAGCAGATTACAGAAGACAGCTTGGAGTTTGTGGAGTCAACCATTACTGGGCAAATGTTTGGTTACATGAGCTGAGAGTTTAACAGAGTCTGAATGCTCACACATGCTAGCTTCTTTGTCCGAATCTTCTTATTCCTGCCCTTAAAAAAATAAAATCACCATGTTCAGGATCATTTGTTATTGTGAGTTACTAAGAATGCCATGCAAAGCCACGGAGGCAGCATTACAACATCCAGGTAGTCAGAAAACAGGGAGAGTGTGGCAAGGTTCTAAAGGGTTTTTTCTTGATCCACTCACAACCTAGACTCAGGTCTCTTGAAATTAGGACCAACATCTTGATAAGTCTCAGCTTTTCTCTCTGGTAGCAGAGAAAATGACAAGGAAAGTTTTAGCTGAATCCAGAGTAGTATGTAATGTATGTTGTAAGGCGAGCACAGGCACAGGACAAACACAAGCCGTGTACGAAGGCTCTGTGGCATCCACTGTAATAACCTAGATGATCGATTCACTAGTGATTCCATCCTGACAAACACCTAGGCTACTTTCCCTCCCTTCCCAGAAAGGAAGGCATCTCCCACCATTCTTTATTTTCTATTTTTAAAGAATAATGCAGGAATGAACAAAAAGTGGAACCAATACCAATATCACATGGTAAGAGAGAGAGAGAGAGAGAGAGAGAGAGAGAGAGAGAGAGAGAGAGAGAGGCAGAGACAAAGAGACAGAGACAGAGACAGAGACAGAGACAGAGACAGAGAGCAGCAAGAGCATACTGGAGTGGCACACTGAGGTACACTGGCATGCACTGAGGAACACTAAGGACTATTGAGGAACACTGAGCTGTTGTTTAGAATGTTGGCTCAAGAGCCCTGTACCCAGGGTTCCAGGCCAAGCGATAGGAGTTTCACCATTAAGCTTTATGTCCTCAGCCCTCCCTTAATCAGGAGAAGAGGTAGACATTCACAGGATCAAGACTTTTAGAACAAGGGAGATAGAGGGATCGTTACTGCGCCATGCTTTGTCTACATCGGGCAACCCACCCTGAGAGTGTTGTCCCCTGTACCCTGGAATTCTTTTGCTATTGATATGGTCCACACAAAGCTCCAGTTTAAGACTCCTGTCAGTCAGCTTGATCTTTGTCAGAAGACCTCTCCTGTCTATGCCATTAGCTCCTGCCATGCTAAGGACAGTCTCTCCTCTTAGTTCACAGCAGGATAACTTTTAGTCAAGTTCATTATCTTTGTGAATGAAAGTGACCACAAAGGCTCTCTGCAAATTTGTTTATTATTTTCCCATAGTTACAAAACCAGCCGGCAAATCCCCTATGTGTGAGAAACAGCCTGATCCATCAGGCTAGTCTTGTCTGGCAGTGGATGCATGCAGCTAGAACCAGAAGTACAAACTGATGTTCAGAATTAACTTTTACAACCCAATGTTCTGCACAGGTATACAAAGGATCACAGAATGCCAAAATATCCCAAAGAGCAGAGTACCTCGAAGTTCCCCATTCACTCATCACTGGATGCTACAATTGCCAGAACTCTGTCTCCTAGTGGTCAGGTGACCTCTAATAGCCTCCAGGCTTCAACTTCTCAAAGTCTAGCAAGGAGGATCCACCTCCTCCCCAGAGTGGTTTTCCCCATCAATCTTTTCTCTCTAGCACCTCATCCCATTTTATCTTCTTCATAGCTGGACCAGGTGCAGAACCAAGCATTGTGGTTATGACTGTGTCATCGTGGAGACTAGTGAAAACTAGTGAGCATTGTCCTGGAAATTGGTGGGTGGCATCTGACAAAAATGGCAACATTAGCGATCTATCCATTAAAGCCAGGTTTGGCAGAAGGTGAAGATTTTATGATTCCACATATGCAGAGATCCTTAGAGGTGCGTAGAAAACAGAAGCATGTAACGTGGCTCGATAATAGTGCTAACACAGAGAAGGAGGGCCACAGAGATGTCAACTTCTGTTTTTAGGAAGGGTCCTAATACAAGGAATAGATTCATTTTAAGCAACCCTGAGATTGATTCCCTAATCTAAAGGAGAAAGACAAATCAAATACCACTTTGCGGATTTTACCCTGCGTATTCAGAGATGCTCCCACGTTAGAAGTAGACACTGTTGGGAAAAGATCCTGGATTCTCATCTCAGTGGTCACTGAATCTATGGCTGACTGAAGCTAGAGGTGAGAATTTCAGAATTGCCTGTTGAGTCCGTGCTTACGACCTTGGGAGTCAATGAAATACCCATAAGAGAGAGTACAGGGGAAGAACGGAGTATAGGGACGGGAACCTGGGGAAGAACGGAGTGTAGGGACGGGAACCTGCAAATGTGGCAACAGTCAAAATAGCCAAGACAGGAGACAGACACTGAGGGAGGGAAGCAAGATGCAGGAAGAGGGGGTGGGAGTTCCTGCCAAGGGGGATTAAGAATGATGAGGGCTGCGAACCCTCTGTGGGATTGTTGGTGAGAGATGCTGCCTCCATGCAAATCCCATTTGCTGCTGTCAATCCAGATCCTGTCCCATGGAGACTATTTCTGAGAAACAGACTCAAGACATACACACAAAAAAACCATCTCTTTCTATAAAATTGGTTCATGGAAACAGAACATAGGCATCAGGATTCTTATGAGTGACAATTTAAGGCCAATACTTATTTTCTGTAATGTTTGTTTTTCTGTATCTCTCCTGGGAATGAAAAGAATGCTGCCACCATCAACAAACATTAAAAAGAGAAGAAAAGAAAACCTTGCTATTCGGAGCCAATCTGGAAACAAACCAACAAATGGAACAACCTCTGAACATCTTTATATAGTACACATATATCTCCATTACCTGTAAAAATAACATTATGCTAGAGATATATAGATGGCATTTAATGTTAATTTATTCCAGCTTTATCTTCTCCCATTTCTGGCACCAAGAATCCACATAGTCTGTTCTGACCCACACATATGCAATGTCCAGCTTTAGTTACTACACATCAAATATTTATCCACTCTCATAATTTCAAATATACAGCCTCTTGTCTATTTCCATAGTTGAACCTCTCTCCCAGACACCGAGTTTCTATCTGGACTGGGCAAACACATTATCAGACTCAAAGATGAAGTCAGTGTTTGGTGTGTTGGATATGATATTGGAACTTTGCCAAATGGCAGTGACTGTTCAGAGATGTTTAATTTGGGGTTTGAGGAAATAGCCTCCTACTTCAAAGATAGATGTGTTTTTTCTAAAATGTCCTTTCAAATAAAGAACATTCAGGGTTGCTGGTGGCCAGAACTCTGCAGATGAACTGAGAGATCCATACCCGATAGTGCTGAACCCCTCCCAGTGTCCCACCATTGAGGACTCAACATGGTACTCAGCAGGGACAACAGGGAAAGGGGAGATTCTGGGAGGCTGGTTATTCACAGGACATGGTACAGTGCTTAGAGATGAATTCGCATAACTCCAACCAGGATATATCATCGATTCACAGCACTTGTTTAAAAGATTTGTATCACTGAATGTCTGTGTATCTCTGTGTGTGCACGTGTACAAGAGTGCAGAGGACACAGAGGTCATCAGATTCCCTGGAGCTGCAGGTAGTTGTGAACTGCCTCAAATGGATGCTGGGCTCAAACTTGGGTTTCCCAGAAGAACAGCAAATGCCCTTAACCTCTGAGGCATCTCTCCAGCCCCACAGTATTCTTGTTCCTGCCAGACCAGGCGTTCTCAGTCTCACCAGGGTTAGCATTTGATGGCACACAGTTCTGCAACTGGGGCCTGCCTTGTGCATTTTAGAATGCTTAGGAGTATCCATGGCCTCTATCCACACCAGATGCTAAACAATCAAACAAGTATCCAAATATATTTAAATGTCCCCTGAGAAGACATCAAAATGGCTCCTGCCCAACAGATCATCTCCACTTACGCAATTACACACTGTGGGCAGTGCGGCATCCTTTTAGATGGTCTGAGGACGTGCCCATCATCTAGGAACAGGATAAGTTGCCTTCTTTCCTCTTGCCAGATATTTGAATGTGATGTTTAACTTCTCACTAAGATTTGTTCATTTCAAGGAAGAATGCTTCCTCATCCAGCCCACGCCTGCCCCTGTCCACAGACAAGGCTCCTCGGCTGCTTAAAGGGTGATCTGTACTGTGCCATGCATGTCTAAGTAGATGCTTATTTGACGATCTGCTCAGTTTCAAAGTCACAGTGTTGTCTGCCGAGGCACTACAATATAAGCAAAGGCTCTGTCTATTAGAAGGGAGGAAGGGTGTCTCTGGGAAGAGTTAATTCATCCACCCATTGGAAATAAAGGAAGGGCTGTGGATATAACAGATATGTGCTTTCTGGTCTCTGTGGGACTTGAAAAGCGCACAGCCTTTGGTGGCCCGCATCTATGAGAAAGAGAATCCTCCGTGAACTTGTTACTTACCAGCCTAAGTCAGAAAATACTTCATTATTCTATCTCTTTGTCACCATGCTACATCTGGCAAAGAACCTTGTCTGAAGAAATCTGAAGCCTGCGGATGGCATTTCTGAAGTCCTTCTGAGCTAAGTCTCCAACTTACCATCTTCATCACCCTTAATGTACTTCAGCCCCCATCATCATTAGCTTATCTGTGCAAATATGATCATATTAGCATGGCCCTCCTTAATGTCCATCAACCACACTTCCATACAGACTGCCAGAATGGCATTTTGAAAGTTCCCAGAATAAGAGCACCCACATCCCTGATCACTAAATACCATAAATAGTATGAAGGAAAACATACAAACAATAACAACAACCAGCATGTTCCACAGAGGAAACACAGATGCTTGGAACAAATCAGTATGAGAGAGCCAAACAAGCAGAAGGACATGATGTGGTAACGAGACAAACTAGTTTTCAACTAAAATACAATGTGGAGCTAGGAGATGGTTCAGCAGTTAAGAGAACTTGCTGCACTTCCAGGGGACCCACATTCGACTTCCAACACCCACATGGTGCCTTACTGTCTGTAACTCTAGTCCCAGAGGTTCCAACATCTTCTTCTGGCTTCTATGGGCACAGGCATGTATGTGGTAACATACATGGAGGCAAAATAGCCAAGCACATACAGTAATATTTTTAATTAAAATACAGAAAGCACACAATCCTAGCTGTGACTTAATTACAGGCTTAAAAGTATTATTTTGCATTCTTAGATTCTCAAGCATTTAAGTCTTAGCAACATAGCGTATTGGCAAAGAAATTATGCAAACCTTGGGCTGGCTCAGATGTTGGAAGTGTAAATCATGCATGATTTATTAAAGGCAGGTTTCATATATTGTATTACTATTCTATTGCTTCATGGTAAGTCATCATAGTTTCCACAGATTAAAACAACATACACTGTCTCACAGCTTCAGTGGGCTGGAAACCCAGGGGTTCTATGCTCAGTACTTTACAAGTGATACAGAAATGCCAGCTGGGGCTTAGACCTCATCTGCAGCTCAGTCTTCTTCAAAGCTCATGTGCCATTGGCAGTCTTTATCTGCTTGTAACTACAGACTTTTGGTGGACACCTTCTTTAAGGTAGTGGAAAAGAAGGTCTTGGGATTCCAGACCCTCTCTTAAAGGGCTCTTCTGATTGATTACTAAGACTCATTGAAGCCAATTTCCACCTTTGACTAACTTAAAGCCAAGTGTTAGACTTTAAGTTGTTTTTTTTTTTTTACATCTGCAAAGCCCCATTTTGCCACATATTAAAGGATGATCATGACAGGCCAAGTACCTGCCACAAAGTATGTGTTTCGGGGGGGGGGGAGGGGGTTTAAGATTGCTAGAGGGAAGGTCACTGTTAATCATGTTACAATTCTGCTGATGACACATATGTACCAAAACTGTAACTGTCTACAGTGTTTGTCAGAGCAAATCTTCTGGGGCTTAACGGCAAGGAAATCAAAGAACAAGAATGTATACACACACACACACACACACACACACACACACACGCGCACACACACACACACACGCACACAGAGAGAGAGAGAGAGAGAGAGAGAGAGAGAGAGAGAGGGAGCAAGAGAGAGATCCTCAACATACAAAAACTGTATAAAGATGAGTTTTAATGATTTATAATATTCCATATTTGGTATCATACAGAAAGATTGATGTTATCACCTTCATTTACATTAACGTATGTGTGGACACATGAAACTCTGAAAGGCCATATATCCAAGTACTACCAGATGTAATCCTCAGGTAACAAATAAGATCTATTTTCATGTAGTTCCTATCGTATGAAACTTTTAGAAATAGCTATGCATTCTCGCTACAACAAGGAACGAAAAAGATGCTTTTTAAGTTGAAGTGTTAGAGACCTGTTTAGGGAAAAAAAAAAAGATAGTCTGCAAAAATGACATAGTTAAATATTAGATTTATAAGCATTGGAGTAAAATCTATTAGTGAAGACACAAAATCTCATCAGTAGGTAAATAGAGGTTGGTACTAGTGAGGGATTAGTTAGCTTTTCTCAATATGATGTGAACACTCTTTTTATCCCTTTTCAAAGCAATCCCTGGTATTTTTGCTAGCTGGAGGAAATGATCTAAGGGAATAAAATAAGCCTACAGTCCCATCTCCAGTCAAAGCTGCCCTTCACCACCTAAGTCCCACTGAACACAGACCTTTCCTGCGACTGCCTCCCAACTCCATCCATAACCTTCAGTGCCTACCACAGAGGGGCCATGTAGAGAGGATTTCATGGTGGCCCAATACATGGACAAAGAATATGCTGGCAGCTTAGAATCTTGCAAAGCAATGGAAGAGATTCCACCAAGCAGAGTAGGGTTGAGGGGTGTGAGGGAACGAGCAAGGTGGTGTGAGCCCACCTCCTCCTGTTGATTGCGTGTTAGGCATGGGGGACCCAGAGCTAAGTCAGCAGCAATGTAGCTTCAGGGGAAGCAAAGTGGGCAGGTGAAAGCCTTGAGGACAATGAGCAGGCAATGACAGGGACAACTATATGGTGGCCTTTGCCTGAAGAAGGCACTGAAGAAGATTCTCTTGAGGAAGAAGTTAATATTTCAGGTTTGGACATGCTGAAACACATTGAAGTTCATGAATAGCCACATTTGAGAAGTGCGACAAATGGTTGCTTATGTCACCCTCCCAGCTGTCACCATCCACAGGGCTGATTCTATAAACCACAGGAGCTTAATAGATGCATGTCTTCTGAGAAAATCCCATCTATCCCTCCTCGGGGAAGAAATGCCCCCTGCCTTAAGATGCCATTAAGTCTCTGAAGTGGGAAGAGAGATCCTGTAATGGAGAATTGGACAACAGTGCAGGGTACCAACAAGCCAAGGCGCCCTGGGGTGCAGCTGTTCTGCTCCCTGGAATGATGCTTATTCGAATAGTCCCATCTGCAGTGTACCCATTCTTCACATGCCACCCTGGATGTCTCAAGCATTCCCACTCCAATAATCTCCCTTACAGAATTGGCCACATATTTCACAAGGCCTTGCATGGCTTGTAGGGGTAGCTACAAGGGGAAGGAGGATGTCTCTGAATCTAAATTACATTTGTAATCAAATAATTTTAATCTTGTGTCATTAAGCTATCCTCTCAGAATAGACACACACACACACACACACACACACAGAGAGAGAGAGAGAGAGAGAGAGAGAGAGAGAGAGAGAGAGAGAGAGAGAAAGAGAAAGAGAAAGAGAGAGAAAGAGAGACAGGGACAAACAGACACACAGAGAGACACAGAGAGAAGGAGGAGAGAAACACACACACACACACACACACACACACACACACACACACACACACACACTCTCTCTCTCTCTCTCTCTCTCTCCCCAGGCTTAGTTCAGGTCTTCCTGGAAAACTGGTTCACCTAAATCACGCCCCCATAGACTTCAGACCTCACTTTAAACCATATTTTGTTCCTCATGTCTGCCACATCCATGTCTCCTGCAGTCTGAGGTTGTTTGTTCCTCAAGGGTTCATGGTTTGGAAACTTGGTCAACAAGGAAGGAATTTTGGCAAGAGGCAGAGAAATCCTAAGGTCACTGGAACATGTTTTCAGGAGGGTTCCCGTAAGAAGACTGTTTCAGATACACACACACCTGACCCGTCTTCTGCTTCTTTAGCTTCTTGCCTTGTGATGTTCTCTCTAATTATGCTCCATTTTCTCACATCATCAACCATGAAACCCTCAATGGAGATGAACTGAAGCAGGCACCACGCCCTTGAAGCACCAGAAATAGGATCTAAATAAATATGTTTTTCTTTAAAGGTTACCCAGCCTCAACTACCTTGTTTTAGTAGTAGAAAACAAACACACTATTTTCATGCTGTCTACTCAACCTTAACTGACCTTTCTGTCATCAGCTGAGGGAGCAGTAGCAGCCTCAGCGGCCTTCACATCCCAGCTCTGCCTGAGTCTCACTGTCTTCCTTTCTCTCCTTTCCCACAAGGCATGCTCAGAAACCAGTGACCTGACTGAATCACTCCTCACAGAGAAAAGCCCCTTCTCATTTATTCCAAACAGAAAAAAACTGCTCCTGGGAATGGAGGTCTGGGGCTCGGCCTTTGCTCTGCGTTAGCCAGTCTCCAATATTCAGCTCTCCTTCCACCTCCACAGCCATCCCTTTCATTTTCACATTACATTATTCCTGCCGCCGCAATTCCCTGTTTGCAAATTATCATCCTACCAGTAACAAAAGCATCATCTACAAATTGCTTTATAGGCCATCAAGCGTCACCATGTGTCAGGATTATCTGCGTGCTCATAAATTCCTTGTGAGAGATTCACAGTCCACACACCATCTTCCACATTTTACACATGAAAGAGCCAAGGCTCAGTCAATTCCTCTGGGTTAGATTTTTTTTTTAAAGGGTGATGGAATTTAGATTGGAACCCAAAGCTTATAATTCTAAGGCCCCAGCTCTTCTTCGCATCTTGCATCTATTAAGTACTCTTTTATAAGAGTTAATTGTGGATGTTTTGCTCTGAAAGAGTGGATGGCTCCCTTTTATTTTCTTCCCTAGCTTAGGGCCTTGCACAGCAAACTGGCTCAATAAATCATTACTGAATTACTGAATAAATAAAGGTTCCTTCCTTGGTTGTAGTTTTCTCATCGGTAAACGAGCATCTTTAGGTGATGTGGTTTCCAAGAAACTTTCTGGAATTCTCTTTCTCTAGCTATAGATAGCCAGCCACTGTTCTGTGCTGGGCTAGGGTCTGTGCTCAGCAAAATGCTGGTGAGGAGAATACCAGACACACTGGCTGGGAAAGAAGTAACAATGACCAGAAAACAAATTGAAGCCATTTATGAGAATAATAATAAACCCATAGGTTCTTTGATGCTAGAGGAACAGAGGGCCTACATCTTGTATCAGGCTTTGCTGTGATGTCATTCTCCTTCCATAGTTATCTACTCCCATTTAGCCAATTAGCCTATAGTGTGGTGTGTGTGTGTGTGTGTGTGTGTGTGTGTGTGTGTGTGTGTGTGCTATACTCTAGTGGAAAACATCCCATTTCTATCTCTGCCTTTAAAGTTCATGCCCCTTTGTACACAATGGCTGCATATTCTACTTTTTTTTCAAAGCCAAATGTAACAGAGAAACTCTCCCTTGCAGTCCCCCATGATTTGAAAAGGGAAGAGAGAGAGAAAAAGAATATCAAATAACACCTGTGTGTAGAGACCTTGCAGTTTGGCTCAAGATACCCTAAGACCAGTTCTCAGCACAAAGGTTTATTTGTCTCAGAGGGACAGAAGACGGGAATAGGGGACAAAGACAGGAGATAGAGAAAGAGGGAGAGGGGAAAGAAAACAAAAGAGAGGGGAAAATAGGCAAGGGAGAGGGGGCAGGGGTATTCATCCTGGAGTGGGGGCAAAGGACTGCTCAGAAATAAAGAGGAGCTAGATGTGGCCCAAAGGCAAATGGCAGTTTATAAAGGTAAAAATGAAAACTCCATTGTAAGATGAGGTGTTTAATTTTAATTGGACATGTTAATTGGGTGAGCCAAAGTGGATTTTTGATTGCTGGACTTCAATATTTTGATAGCTAGACCTTGGTAGTCATCCTCAGGAGGAGATATTAGTCAAATAAGGGAATGGACCTCGGGGCTAGCTTTAGGAATGTAATCTAATGGTTTTTAGTAAAACAGAAAGAATGAGGGAGAAGAGTAAAGTCTACCATGTTTTCCATGCCTGGGCTAACTAAAGTTCACTCACTGTGTAGTAACAGTGTCTAAATGTCTCTTAGAAGATTCATCTGTCTGTTAGAACTACAATAATAATAATAATAATAATAATAATAATAATAATAATAATAATGGCAGTCAGCACTATTCAGGGCTTACCAGGAGTGAGACACTGGTCAAAGGTTTTACATATACTCTTGTACTCAATACTAATGACAAAATGTGGATGTTAGCTAATAATACCTCCATTCTACATATGGAATAACCAAGGCACAGAGAAATGAAAAAATATGGCAAGTGACATAGTGAAGAATAGGCACAGCCCACTTCGTGCAATGAATCTAAGATAAGATAGTCCAGCCAAGACAGAAATTGCTTATCTGTCTTTTTAATCTCAAATAAAAATGAATCATAATGTGATTTTTACAAAAAAGGAGTCCACTACCAGCTTGGGATATATAATCAACCCTGTCTAAACAAACAAACAGAAACATTAATTTAAAAAAAAAAGGAAATAGAAAAATCCAGGGAGAGATCAGTAGGACAGAGAAAACTAACAAGATATATCAGCAAGGTGATACAGTGGATGTGGGGGAGGGGAGGAAAAGGAGCAGGAGCAACATCAGCCACGTGACTGTTTAAACTAGTAGGTGATGTGTGTGTTTGGGGAACATTCCAAGTAGTTAAAACATCACTGGGTGTGTGTAGCAAAGAAAGCATAGGGCAAAACAAACAGAAGCGCTATCTTGGAGAGCCCTGATAACAGAAACAGCCAATGCATTTGGAGTACAGCCCATAGCAGGGGTCAGGGTAGGGGCTAGGGAGTGGGTTGGATGCTAAGACACAGGGGTAGCACAGTCATGCTAAGCCCAGAAGGCCACTAAAGGAGGTTGCATTTTATGCAATTTATAATAGGAAGCTTGGAGGTGCATGCAAGCAGGGGAGTGACTTGATCTGATGTATGTTCTCAAGAAACTCATTCTGGGTACAAAAGTGGCGGGTAGGTTAGAGAGAAGATGCATAGAATGTGCATATAGGGAACCAGAGATTGCGATGAATGTTAAACCTCAAAATTTCTCTTAGTAGATGCACAAGGATGACACTTCTCACTTATCTCTCTATATTTGTTGGCCGAGACACTGAGGCATAGGGCATTAGAACAAAGAACATGTAATCATTCTCCACCCACCTTCTAGACTCTTCCATCCAGAATACCCAGCTACTAAGGCTGTAAGAACTTCAGATGCAACAAATGCCACAAAACCAGTGTCTCCTCCCTTTCTGCTGTCTTAGAGTAAGAACATATTTATAGGAACAAATCAGACACTAAGGGATAGGCATAAAAATATACTGAAACGTAAGGAAACTGAGATGAACACTCAGGTATGTGTAAGCAGTTAGGAGCGTACAACAGATTTGATGTTTGCAGTGAAGATGGCATCGGACAGACGTGGGCCTAATTAGGACTTCCTGCAGGAGCTGATGGCCAAGAGTCAACATGTTCCGGTTAATATCCTTCTCCCGTTCTCCTTCCGCCTCTGCACTTCCTGGTCTTTTTAACAAAGTCATCTGTTAAGAGCCCACACATTTAAAATATTTTGCCTTTTTTCTTTCACCCTGTTAATACATGGGGTCTGTTTAATTCTGATACTCATCTGGCTTACTGATGTTGGGTGCGGGTTGGAAGAGCCATATGGTTATTCTTGAGAGAAGAGATCTGCTTTATTTGAATCCTTTAACGCTCATAAATACTGGGTGATTCCAATGTTTAGTTCTTAAAACTGAGATAGTATTATCCAGGAACAGTGCCTACTTCTATGCTATTTCTCCTGATCATATAGAGTCAACTCACATGGGCATTCCTGGGAGAGGAAGAAGGCAGGAGAGATCCCCTGTCCCTTCCTTTCTCTTTAAAATCCAGTCGAGTCTGCTGCTCTATACCAATGTGAGTGGTTATGTCAATGGGGGAGGAGAATGTAAAGCCAAAGAGTCTGTTGAAAGAGGTCCTCTCCTTCTAAGTGGGGGTGCTCGAGCCCCAAGTAATCTAATTCATCCTGATTGATGAACAACACTTCTATATTCTTAACAGCCAGCCAAGTCTCTGTTCCTCCATGATTTCTGAACACTGAAGCTTTACAGATGCCCCCAAAGAAATGAAGGTATTTAAATACCAAGGTCACTACAGAAAAATTAAAATTAAGATACACTAAGTAAGAAAACAAAAACCCACCAAGACCTTTCTCCCCCTGTGCTTTTTCCTACTTGCTATCTATAGAGTCTGCTCTGCTTGTGACGCTCCTCCTGACTCAGTTGGAGAAAAGTCCCAGGTAAAAAACATTGTCTCTTCTTAACATTACCAAGTCTATTGCCACTGGTGACCCCTTGAAAGATCAACAGCTGTTCAAAATGAGTCTGTTAGAAGGAAAGGAGGTAATAACATGGGAAGAAGGGACTGGAGCGAATGTCTCACCCTTCCTTCTCTCCCAAGACACTCTACTTACTGTGCTGAGCCTCTTTGACCAAGTATTCCGTCTCTATTTAGAAAATATTGATTTGCATAGTTCTCCTAACTGCCATGGCTTGTGGAACATGACAGGAACTTCTCACCAATCCCGAAGATTGCTGGTAGCTGAGAAGGTGACTCATTCAGGCTCTGGGATGAAACCTAGTTGAGAGGGTTGCCATGAGAGAGTGCAAACTGGCAGCAGTATGTTGTAGGCCTTAGGACTTCTAGCCAGCTAAAAGGCAGACAAGGTAAAGAGAGGTAACCATAGAGGGGTTATCTATCTATCTATCTATCTATCTATCTATCTATCTATCTATCTATCTACATATCTCTCTATCTCTCTATCTCTCTATCTCTCCATCTCCATCTCCATCTCTCAGCATCACAGAAATATAGGCATGTTAATGGAATTTCAAGATCAAGATGGAAACCAAGTATTATGAAAATGGAAACATACCAGGTACAAATCTGGATAGAGTCCCTTAAGAATCTAATTATAAATACGTTTCTATTTTTAATTATAATATAAATTATAAATATATATATTTAGAAATATATATTTAAATATAATTATATAAATAGATATTTACATATTATAAATATATAAATATTCTCAAGGAGTCCCTTAAGAATCTAATAATAAATACAGTAGGCAGCCAAGTTAAAAGGCACAAATAAAAACTTAAAAAGAATCCCATTATAGCTGCCTTGTAGTCAGCGAGGCTGGGCTGATCCATCAAAACTAAACCTGATCAGAATCTCCCCTGTCACTTTGTACCTTAAATCAGGACTACTGACCCCCAGAACACAGCCTGTGGTGGGGTGCTCTTTGTCCATGCTTAGAGGCAGGACACAACTTTATGAAATTGACCTGCTCGGCCATCTTCTTATCATCAACTCCTGAATGAGAGAAGGTGTGGGTCTCCAGATCCTACCAGGCCCCGTGGGTGGTAATTTACTCACTTCTCAGTCTCTACAGGAAGGTAAAGGGCTGGCTGAGTAGTCCTCATAGCTAAGCTAACACCTCATCCCCAGTCATTGATCACAAGCCTCAATTTTCACAAATTTATCACTGTCTTATCTAAGTATGCTTCAGACCTAGGAGCAAAAGATGCTCCTGGAAAAGTGTGTAAATAATTGACTTAAATGGCCAAGCCTTTCAGAGACCAACATGAAGACAAACATCAAACCTGGTCTCCTTGCCTGAGACACAGTTGCTAGGGTGCCATTATGGAGAATTACATAAATACAAGGAAAGGAAGCCTAGTCTCCCTTACACTGAAGCTCAGAACACCACAGATATGTCATATAACCCAGAGATCTCCCTGGTTCAGGCTCTCTAATCAGCCTTGCAGAGATGTGCTCTTGCTGTTCATTATATGGTTGGTGGATTGCATGCAATCAGAGCACCAAAAGAGGTTGAATAGAAATGAAGAATATGTCCGGGTCCTCCCCATTTCTACAGAACCATAGCCCATATTTCACAGGAACTTCAGTCATTCTTACGCTCATTGAAAACTGAGAACTACCTGCTTAGTACACACTGTTGTGAGTACTTGAATCAGGGAGATTCCTGGGTTATATGACATAACTACGTCCCTTGGAAGAAGTCTTCTTTGGACTCCAATTTTCCCCTAACTCTTTGCGATTATCACTATTTTGCTTTTACTTTCCTGAGAGGCCTATTTCACCTGAACATCAACACCATTGTTCTCTTGGGTCATGCAGTCTCACAGGGAGATGTGTATACCTATTTGTTCTTAACAGGGCTGGCACAATAGGCCCATCCCTACAAAGAAGGATCTATAACAAAGCCAATCTGAGGCCAAGAGAATCAGAACTAAAAACAAAGTCTGCTACTTGCAGATTTAAGCAAACAATCATGAATTCAAACAGCATTTGTTGGGCATGTGTTATGTGTCAGGCCCTTGGGGGAAATGACAACTGTCAGTCGTTTAATGCCTTTTGTTTGATAAAATACATTCGCTCTCTCCTCTCAGTGAACTGCACATGCAACAGACAGGCAGTGAGCAGATGAAATTGGAATCACAATCCCACTTTTGTAAGTAACAAAAGTAAGACTCCAAACAGGTAAGCCAGTAGCTTGGGACTGAGGAATTTGAACTGAGATCCTGCTCGATAGGCTTTCTCCTTTCTCCCCAAGCATGATGAAGTGTCTGTCATACATACATGGTTGCTTAACAATTGCACCTGTAGGAATTTCTGCCTTTTCTGCCTTAACAGTGCTGACCACAGAGAAGCAGTGTGATTTGATCATCTGCCACAGATATCCATCAGGCAAAACTATCCATTTGGAGCAAAATGTAATCCCCGAACATCCCTACATCTACAAAAGAACTATCTACAATAACTAACCTGGAAGCAACCCCAGGTGTCATCTGAGAGATAAATAGAAAGCAAGATGTGACCTAAACATTCAGTGGGCTTAAAAGGGATGGGAATTCTGAAATACACAGTAACACAGGTTAACCTTGAAGGCATTATGCTAAGTGAAACAAGCTAGTTTTAGAAAGCAAGGACTCTATGATTTCACTGACATGAAGTACCTAGAATAGTGAAAAACCATAGTCAGGAGAAACAGTGGTTGGCAGAGGCTTGGAGGAAGCAAGGTTGGGGAACTGTTGTTGAGTGTGGACAGTCTCAGTCTTTCAAGATGAAGAGAGTTGTGGAGATGGTTGTTGCCAGTAACTATACCTCACTATGAATGCACTCAATACCACTAAGATGTACATAGAGTAATAGCCAAGAAGGCATATGTTGTGTTTGCATATTTTATTACAATGGGAATAACCATGGGTGGTAGGTACAAAGAGGATATAAGGAAGTTCCTATGTAAAGATTTGATGTTAGAAGCGGAGCTATGGCTGAGCCACCAATCATGGAAAAAGCTTTGGTACTTCTCTCTTACCTTGACAAAAGACCTAACAAAAGGTATTTTAAGTGATGACTTTGATTCTTGGATTGAGAATGCAGTCCATCATGGCAGGGAAAGTATGGTGGTCCTAGGGGCACTAGTTGTGGCAGGAGAAGTGTGGGAGTGCTAGTCACATTATGTCTACAGTCAGGAAGTAGAATGGGATGAATGGTAGGATGAATGGTAGGATTCAATGGGCTTTTTTTTCCCTTTTCTATTAACTTGAGAGCCCCACCCATCCATGTGACCATGGCAACTGCACTCAGTGTGGGTCTTTCTGCCTCGGGTAAATATCTCTAGCAATACATTCACAGAAATATATCCAGGTGGGTCTCCAGTCAAGTTAACAATTAAGATTGACCATCACAGGTTGACACAAATGCACTTCATACACTGGGTGTAGGGGGTGGGGAATCCAAGATTCAGAACCTATGGGCAGAGCTCTACAGATTAACTCTTCGAAATCTTTATCACCCATCATTGATAATTCTTATTCTTAGTAAGATAAAATATTTTCTACATACACAAAAATAAAGTTAAATGGATGGATGGATAGATGGATGGATGGATGGATGGATGGATGGATGGATGGATGGATGGACGAACAGACAGACCAACCAGAGGATGCCTGGACCACGCAAGCCATCATGAGAGAGTAAAGAACATTGGAAGCTAACTGGTTCTGGGGAATAGATGGATTCCAAAGAGGAATCTGAATAGTCTGGAGTTAGAGAGTTTTATAGATGTTTATCTTCTAGGAAAATTTGAGGGTTCTTATTCTGCCCAATGACCTTCACCATCAATACAATGCCGATCTCTGCTGCACCCACAGTCACTGTATGCCTGTCCGTGTGTCATGGCTCACAAAGTCCCCCCACATGTCTCCAAATCTTCAAAAAGAATCCAAATGTTGGTCATTTTCCTTGCTCTCCTGGTTTTATAGATGAGGAAAACAGAGACTCTAAACACAAATTCATGGTCCCAAGGAGTAACCACAGGCTTCGCTCCCATCCAGATCCAAGTTCCTTGTCCCATTCTCTGTATCTGGCACAACATACCTCATATGACCCCACAGTGGCCACAGCTGGACATCTCACACATCAGGAGCAGCATCAGCCACTGCTTCAGTGCCCTTGTCTGATGAAGTGTGATGCCACCCTAATAAAGGCACTGTTGTTAGGAAGGATTAATTCATTAGTGGATGTGAGGCCTCTGGAAAGCCAGAATGTGATATACCATGTTGTCAGCTTTGCCTCTATGCTGCAGAATAAGAAGGAACATAGAACCTCATTGTCCTTGGATAATAGCTCTGGCTTGGTGCAGGGTGGGAGGAAGGAGACTGACTGAGGATAAACAAGTCTGAACTGTTCATATGGTTCAGGATGTACAATGCAGAAGATTACTGGGCAAGTCTTTCCAGAGGAGCTGTGTACCTTTATTCCTAAACTTTCTATAGACTCCTACCAGTCACACCCATATATGAGCAGGTGTCTGTCCATTCCATCTGCCCATCCTCTACATACCAGCTCGCTGTTAACTCAGCCCAATCTTTATCCTATCACAGTGGTCACTGGGAAGGGAGAGAAGCCAAGCCCACTCTACCAGGCAATGCCAGTTTGAAATTCGTATCTTGCAGACTAACTCTACAGTGACCAAGGACCCAAGTAGCAAGCAGCGGGGGCCAATCTAGGTAATTCTAGATCTCTAGTGCTACAGAGATGTATATTTGACTGTTGCAATGAAATATCATACCCCAGGTGCTTTACATAGTACACATTTATTTTCTAATCGTTTTAAAGGTTGGAAGCTTAAGAGCAAGGTATCAGCAGGGTAAGGCTGATTGATCTTCTTGGCTTACAGACAACTGCTTTCTTGCTATGCGCTCTCATGGAATGCCCTTGGTGTGTGCAGGAGAGAGAGACGGGTAGGACATCTGGCTCTGACATCTTTTCATGTTTAGAAAGATGCTAATCTCATCACAGAGGTCCCACTTTTATGATCTCTTTTAATTCTATTTCTCCCTAAAGGTTCAACCCCATGGAAATTGGGGGTGGGGAATACAAACACTTAATGCATAACAATTCTTAAAGCAACAGATAAGAGATCACTAGTTCAGGGTACCAGGAAGATCTGGCATGGATGTTTTTTATTTTGTTCTATAATGCCTGGTAAGTCAACTGGAAAGACTGGGATGGCCAGGGTGACTTGGATTTCTAGTCAAGGCTAAAGGACTATATTTCTGGGACTAGAGGAATATATTTCTGATAAGTCTTTTTCCCTCATGTGTCTTGTTAGCATGGCTGAAGGTCAGCTGGGCTGGGACTGTCATTTAGAGCACAACATGTGTCTTGTCATGTGACTTTTCTCTGCCTAGAGGGTGATTCTAAAGAAGAGCACAATGGGAACAAAGAGTCTTAGGAGAAAACTTTTTGAAAACATCATTCTGATTTTTCTCTATAGGGAGGAACATTTACAGCCTGCTCAACTCCATGGAAGGGGGCAAAAGCTCTTTCACAGTGGGATGAGTTCCAGGGAGTCAATGTTTTCAGTTTTCTATTAGGATAGATTTCAGAGTTTCCTATAGGGCTGGGGCAACAGTTTGGATCTTGAGTGTTCTTCAAATGCATATGTGTTAAAGACCTAATCTTCAGAGTGAGACTTCTGGAAGCTGTTGGGATTCTTAAAAGGTGGAGTCCAGGGGAGGTCTTTAGATCACCAAGACATGCTCATTAAGGGGACTGTGGAACCCATCACTTTCAATATTTTTAAAGCATAGATCTAGCATCCATGGGTAACCTAAGGCCTTGTCTTTATGTGTGAGACCAAGAGAAGCTTCTTGATATACCCAATTTCCCATGGCTGCTAAATGCCTCAGCCACTATTCAAAAACAAGTCTGCTGACTCTAAACACTATGCTTACCCCCTTGCTAGCTCCTTGCTGGCTGCTGTAGTAGCCGTGGCTTCCAGTTTCCTTCTACCAAAGTAACAAATCCATCTCCCCGGTAACCAACCATGAAGCTCAATCCTTCAGCTTTGTTATTCCAGGGAGGAGGAGGAAGTCACAAGGGTGACTGGGGGACATTCAATGCTCTGGAAGGCTATGGGCTGGCAGACTAAGGTGAATGGGTCAGCCAGCCCCTTAATCCCCCAAACCTTCAGGATGGGTCTGTGATGGGCAATTGGATAAACACATTTGGAACGGGACATGGGTGCAGCCAAGTGTGTGCACATTTTTAAATATACATTTCACATCCATATGCAGATGCCACTGACATGTGACAAAAACTCAGTGGCCTCCAGGAGCTGTTCTCCTAAGAGGCACTTATTCCATTTGACTCTAGGCATCCAAGCCTCAACAGATGCCAGAATTCAGACAGGCAGTGGGAAGCAGGCTTCAATTACCACAAGAAAGTCTGCGTTAGACTGCACAAAGGATTTCTTTTCTATCACTTTTTTCCTTCCAGCAGATTCTTTTGCAATATGGAATGCAGACTCAACATAGACCCTCGGATATATAAGAATGATCTCTGAAGACACAGGGAAGGGGTTGAATTGATGGGAACTGGGCTGTTAGTTCACACCCGGGAGTTTTCAGAGCACAGTTATCCGACTAAGAATGTCATCCTGGTAAGCACTTTGGGTTTAAATGAAGGCTGGCTGTCTGCTTTTGGAAAGCAGACAACATTTTAAGGAGCATTCTATAAAGACTTGAACTTGGAAAGCTGGGAGCTGAGGGCTTGTCAACCTTTTCCATAGGCATCTGTGAGATGGGAAGAAACTCAAGTCTATATAAATGTTCCCCGCTGTTTGCCAGACGCTCTCTGTCTCCTTTCCTGGAGTTGTGAGGAATAGTGTCTTTACTGAGACATAATACACATGTCATATAATCCAACCTTTGGAATTATATTCAATGCATTTTAGTGCATTCATGGAGTTGAAGGGTCATCAGTGCAATGAGATGTATAGCGTTTCTGTGATTCCCATAAGTCACCCTCTATTGGTTTACGCTATAACACATACCATCATCACAGGCTTGAAGAAGTCCTCAAATGGCTGCCAAAGGCTGCCCACACCCCCAACACCCCATTGCTAAAGGAATGTGAAGATCCTCTGTAAAGTCTGTCTCCCCTTCTCCTATAAACAGCCCAAACTTCAGGCTAGTTTGCCACCTCTAGCCTTCTCTGCATGTTTCTCTTTGTGTTGTACATAGGGCCATGGCTGCCAGGCTGTCATTTACAATGGAAGCCACTGTATATTCTATGCAAGCACTTCTTCTGAGCCCCAAGACTGAACCAAACCACCTCCTCATGGAAGCATAGAAGTTGTGGCTGGGAGGAAAAGCAAAAACAGAGCTGTCTCTCAGCCACCTACCTTCCCATTGTATTTATATCTAGAGATAGCTCTATCAGACTACCGGCAGCTCATTCTCTACTTCCTCTATATCCTAGAGGACACAAAGACTCTAGCTTGGCCCATCAGTAGCTTCACAGACCCCCTTCCCTAGCAGATTCAGGAAATTTCTCCCCATAGATCGTAGTTTAAGAAATCACAATGAGAAAAACCATAAATGGCCTGGTATATTCAGACACATAGCCCTTGATCTTAATCATGGATTAGTTTTCAAAGCCTCCTGAGACCAGTGACCTCCCTCTTCCCACTTGTCTCCCTGTGCTCCTCCTCAGCCCCACCACCCAGAAAGATAAATGACGCCAGGACCCATCAGGTATGTTGTATTTATATGATGCACATTGTTCCTTATTCTCCCTCTATTGTTCTTTGATGTATGACAAAACTCCCAATTTGTCAAACGCTTAACAGCAGTCAGGATAATCTATTCTCCACACATTCACAGAGCTTTTCATTTTGCACAACTGTCACTGAGAACAGCTTATGAATTTTCTGTCTTGAGAGAATGGGGAAGGGGGGCAGAGGAGCACCCGAGTGCGAGTGCACCCCCTTCTGCTGTGAGTCACACAGCCCCAGCTCTTCAGGGAGGAACCAGCACAGTGTCTGAGTACCACTTCCTCAGACTGCACCTCCTTCTAATTGCACTGAGCACTTAGGTCCATTTTCCACGCCACCATTTCCAAAGGCTATTCTGCTTATATGAACTCCCTACCAAGGTTGCCCAATTAAAGATCAGGCAATGACCTCCTCCAGGGACCTTGCGTTTAGTGCACAGAGGAGACCTTTAGAGAGACTGGAACAACTGACAGCCCTCCACACCTAGATGCCAATGCCGTTACCTGGCTTCCCTTCCTTAGATCAGAATGTAAACCCAGAAGCCTTGGGCTTTTTTCTTTTTTTTTTTTCTTTTCTTAAATTACATATTGAAAAATGTACATTGAATCATTTAAAAGAGCAAAAAAAAAAAACCTAAAAATCAATCTAAATTTCCAAAGAACGGAGATCAAATAAATAAATCACGAAAACCACAGGGCAGACCACCGAAAGAGTATCTTTGTAGCATAGGCTTGTGGTAAGGATGTATTAACTAAAGCAAGTTTAAAAACTGTATTTACAGTATGATTCCAAATTAGTAAATGTATGCATATATATGTATGAGCAGAGAAGAAGGCACCAGATGGATATACACCCTAAATGTTAAAACTCAAGAGATTATCTGCCTTTAAAAAGATATTTGCTTAAATGTATTTTCCAAATTTTCTTCAATGAAGACAGTTAGTTATTCTTTATATTAGGATTATTTTTAAAGAACCCGATTTTCTACCAACGCTATCTATTCACACACTGCTTGGGAAACTTTAAAAGCACAGAAAGATCTATAGAGTAAACAGAATTTACAGCCCAGTGGCTGTCAGACAGAGTACTTTTTCATTCACACTGGGCAACCCTACACTGAACAGCAGCTGTCCATATGATTTTAATCACAGTAACTTTTGAAACCACAACCCGCTTTTCCCCTTATTTTATTCCATTAAAAAGCTGCCTCTCGAAGCTAATGAGCAAATTCTCCAAGTGCTGGAACGTAGGAAATGCTGAATCATGGCGGTGAATAGCCCATTAAATCCATCCTAGTTATACAGGCCTTTGAAGAAGTGCAGGACTCAGATCATTTGAAAGTCCCTCTGAGGATATCTAAGGTCCTTGGTTATCATATGTAAATGAAAGCAAGGGCCTACAATGAACCAACGATTTGCAAATACCTTGGCTCTGATCTAAGCTCCAGTTCTAATCTGGGGTGTAACATCCTGATCACTGTAGCAAGGACCCAGAGGCTAGGATTAACCTTTGCTGGGGAATCATGGGTGGGTAGGGCAGAGATTTTCTCCAAGAAACTGTGATCCTATAGTCTAATTACAATTACCACTGTGGGAGCTGACGAACATTTCCATACTGTTTCCCATCCTTTCCCTTCCCTGTAGTCTTTTGTCTCTCTTTCTTTACCTGCCTTGTATTCCTGGGGCTATCTCCTCAAGAATACTGTATCCTCGAAATGTTTTTGTAAGTCCTTCCTTTGGAAAGGAAAAGATGAAAAGCCAAATCAAATGTCCCAACCCCTCTCTATCAGGATCCCAGAACTTTAAAGTACCACAAGCTGAGAGGCTTAAACCCCTGAAATTGTAATAGGCTCACAGTTTGTGATGTCAAAGTATCAGCAGGTTTGATTCCCCTTCCCTCTTTATTTGCCCTCCCTCATGGCTTGAAAACCACCTTCATCATCTCTTGGCTTACGGCAGCATCACCCCAATGTCTGTGTGTATCTTCCCCTGGCGTCTCCCAGTGTGTATGTCTGAAAGTCTAAAGTGCTCTTTTCCATAAAGATACTAGTAGCATTGGATTACAATTCAACCTGGTGTGTTCATATTAACATAATTACATCCACAATGACCCTGTTTACAAATAAGGTCACTTCTGTGATCTAAGAATTAGGACTCTACAGATAAAGGGGCCAATTCAATTTGTAATGTCTTACCCAAACCCAGACAGCCACTCCTTTTGAATCTATGCCAACTAGGCCACTGAGTCCTGCTAGAAAAGACAGCTCAGAGGGACAGCAAAGGGCACCAAAAAAAGAGTTAGTCTTTCCCCATCCTTTGGGTGCATTGTCTCTCCTGCCTTTTCAGATTTTTATCATTTTCCTGAATTTTTCTCTTCCCCCTACATAAGAGATGATCCAACATCCTTCTTCACAGACCCCAGAGGAATGTTCTGACTGCCCCCTAGAAAGTCTGAACCTCCATTCACACCTATTTCCTGCTGTGCTACCATTAAACAGAGGACTGTTATTTCCCTGGGTTCTGAACCCTTATCCTCCAGCCTCATCTAGATCCTTACCTACATTCGTCTCTCCTTCTACTTCTGTCTTCCACTACTTGCTCTGCATAGGTTTCTTCTTATGGGGATTTACACAATTCTGTCTCTTTCCTTCACTCTACTTCATAGCTAAGGTAGGCCAAAGAGTAAAAGAAAGATATCCCCACTTTCTTGCCTTTAGCCCATTCCATATGAGCTCTTCTCTTCCCTAGTTTTTGCAAAATGGTGGCCATGGGCACTGTTGCTGCTGAACTGGTAATTTTCTTTCTTTTAGTCCTTCTCTTTAAGGGATTACCAACAAACATGAAATTGCAATGACTGCATCCTTAAATACAGCTCTGCAGTTTTGCTTTGGATTGCTTGCATACCTTTTCCCACATTAAATGAACCATATACTTGATGCTTGCATCCTAGTTATGGCTAGTTCTCTCCCCCTCCTTCCCTAATATCATCTCCCCCATGAGTTAGAGCACTACCTAGAAGTCTCTATCTACCTCTCTTCACAATCTTGCATAGCAACTTTACCCAATTATCACATTCCTCTCAAATGATCCGAATACAAAGCTAGTTTACAAGCTACTGAGTGAAGAGTTGATAGAGATTCAGGAGATCCCAAAAGATCCATTTGAAAGGGGAAAAAAAAAAAGCAGGATGGAGAGGAGGCTATGAGCTGAAGGACTTGATATTTCTTGTATAAATATTCACAAACAAGAATTTGCTCAAGTCTTTGATATCTGTAATTTTCAATAGTTACCCTCCACGTGCAGGCCTTTGGCAAAGGAAGAATATATTTTCTGAGATAGGAGAATATTCAAATTTAATTCATGTCAAGGAGCACCCTGTCATGGGCATGCCATTGAATTTTGTGATGCTGGCTTTAAAATTGCCATCTCGACTTGCACCTATTAGAGATGTATCGATATTAAATTATGCTTCCTGCTGTCCACTCACCTTGGTCTTTGGCCCTGTCATTGGATAGAATTACAATTGTGAATAACAGGACTTTAAATAGTAAGCATCATAGAACAATAGAGGTCAAAACAGAAAACAATAAAAGATTAGAAAGAAAAGTTAATGGCTTTAAAATATAGGTTGTCGTGGGAAGAGAACAATTCTGTATATAGGAAAATACCTCATATAGTTACTAGTTAAACCAATCAAAAGCTTGGAAAGTAGAGCACACTTAACCCATCATCCTTACCTCAATAATGTTCACAAGAAAGAGTTAAACTCTGTGAAACAGGATGCAATGCAGCAGTGACAAAACTCAGTACTGTTCTATCAGGATGTGAGGCTTGGGAGACATGGCCTTATTTTCCAAGGGTCCTACAACCATCAGAGCTTGAAGAATACCTTAGTTCACCACCCAGCGGGACCTCCAGCATGTTCAATTCATAGGTGTGCTTCTAGAACCCTAGTTTTGGAATGCTCCCCAACAACATTTCAGCAGGATCCCCTGATCGTCCCAGATCTAGAGACAACCTTATCCTTTACTCACTAAGCTTAGCCCTAATACCTCAGCTAGAATGTTTTAGTCTGCTTGCCTCTTCTAGTTCTATTGCTACCAGCCCCATCCAGCAACATTCTGGGAGCACTGCAAAGCATCCTAGGATCATACCCTGCCAGGCTTGACCCAGGACTAGACTCATAGCAGAGTCAACAACCACAAAACAAAATCACCTATGCAGAATAACAGAAATGCTGCTGAACTGAGATCACATGGTTCAGCCAGTGTGAAATTAGGACACGTGCCAGGCACTGTGCTAGGTACTGGTTCTAACAGTGTCTCACTTAATTTAATCTCCCAGCCTTTAATAGAGTCCCATTCTTTGAAATCTGCACAGGGGCCAGAAGGAAACAAGGCATTATTTATAATAATTGGTTCGCCATTATCCATTCACTTGGCACAGCCTGCAACGAGATGATGGGCTATTCACAACCTATAAAAAGTCGTGCTGTTGTGATTCAACATATAGTGAGCTCCATTTTAAGAGGACAATAGAAACACTCAGCTATTATTCATCCCAGAGCCTTAAATGGCAGAGAATTCCTTTATCAAGAACATAAGGTTAAAACCACATTGATTATTAATATTGCAAGTAGCCCATTGCATTTACTGTGTTGCTCAGACAGCTGGGGAAAAAAAAACTTTTTTTTAAAAAAAGACATATCAGGCAAAAGCAGCATGTTGGGAGAATTGAGCCAAGACACACGAGGTTGCAGGATGCCCTAAGTTGACATGAGACTGGTGTTTGGAGTATTCATTTCCTTGGTCCAACTTAGCTCTGAATGCTATGAAAAACAGCAGGTAAAGGAGAAATGGAGAGCATGTTAAGAAACTGAGATTTGAGGGCTGGGATGCTATGAAATACGACAGTTTCAAGTCAGACTTGATTACCAATCATTAGAGAGAGAACATCACCCATTTGGTATTCAGTGACCCACCTCATCCTGCAAAGTGTTGGAGGCAGTCTACAGAGAGAACATGAGAGAAACAAGACAAATGTAATGAAGAGTGAAGGCTCAGGACTAGCCTAGAATGGCTTATAAAGATCCATACCTGCTGGCCACAGGCTCCCTAGGGGAGCCATAGTAAAGGCTCTGATTCAACTGGGATCTTCCTGGCAGCTTATGGAGACATTTTCTCAATTGGCAGACCCTCCTCTCAGATGACTCCAGCTTGGGTCAAGTTGATATAAAACTTGCTGGTACACCTACACACAGACTCACATACAAATAACACACACACACACACACACACACACACACACGCACACTGAATGCTAACAGAGTAGTCCCATAGATAAGGACAAAGTAGGAGATCCTTTAAAGAGTATCAAAATTAAAGAGATCAGGAGTTATGCTAGCATACTTGGGTTGAGCAGCTGAAAATCCTAACTATGAAGGCCAGCTTACTTCACTGCTCCAGAGCCCTAGAAAAGACTCTTAACTGAGTATGTTAAAGATATTCTGTCCCCATTCTCCTTGTCACTTTCCAGCTCTGAGGCTGATAATTCTGAGTTTCCTAGCCATAGCCTGGTCCTTTCATTCCCAAGGTCCTGTGAGATTAAAGTAAGAAACCAGAGGGTTCACCATAGACTCATAGAGGATCCTTTATGCAGGATTCTTTCTCGTGGAGAGAATGAGACTTGTGGGAGTAGTCAGAGAGTCAAGTGGTGCTACGGTTTGAGTAGGAAATGTCCCTGAGCAGAATTATAGTCAAATGTTTGGTACTGGCTCATGGCACTATTTTTGAGAGATTCTGGGAATGTTAGGAGATGTACCCTCACTGGAGGAAGCAGGATGACCTTGAAGGTTGTACCTGGTCCCTACCCCTTCCATTGCTCGGCTTCCTGTCTACCAGGAGGTGAACATCCTCCTTTTGCATACACTCTCATCACTAGAATGTTCTGTCCAATCACATAGGGTAAAGTAAACAAGGGCTTAAACCCTCTTAAACCATCGTCAAAATAAATACATTTCCTTCAAGGGGTATTAGGTACACTGTCACAGTGATGAGAAAACTAATTAAAACTGGTAGAATTTTTTATTTGTGTGTATTAGGGCAAAGATTTAGTTTCCTGACATAGCCCATGCCATTTAGGTACATATCCAATATGGTGGTTCTGACTTGACCCCGAGCTGTCTGTCACCTCCTCAATCCTCAGTCTAGCAACAAAGGTGAAAAGAAATCTTGACTGGGATCTCACCTCTCTGCCTACAGAAACTAAGCTGTAATGAGAATTCATCGGTTTGTACCACATGTACATATTCACTTAAATAACACTTACATATGATTGTGAAGCAACCCCACACAGAGCCAATCTCGTTTCTTACAGGAAATAATCAAAACCTCTGCATATTTTCGCCTAATTCATCCTAAATGATGAACACACTGTTCAAGCCAGACCCTGGGTGACCAGGCACACCAATGAGATGCTGGAAGAGTAAGCTTCAATTTTCCATACAATTTCACTTTGCTTCTTGTTCAAATTCTTAAAAAGCTTTGAATATATTTTACCATACTGTTTAATCATATGTTTATCATGAAAAGTAGCATTTGTGTGGTAGTTTGAATAACCCACATATATCTGAGCCAGTAATTATGCAGTAAGGTAGGCAAAAGATTTTTATACCCATATTTGGATTGATACACACACACACACACACACACACACACACACACACCTTTCAACTATATAGTTTCATAAGTCTTCTTTTTAATGTTTTAGAAAAATTTTATTAGCATGTATTTTGTTTTGTCTTTTCTAAATTTAGTTAATGATTTCACTAATAGGCTGCCATAGTCTGTTTTCGATATGAAGCATAAAGGTAGAAACACCACCGTGAATCTTTGTTTTCCTTTCCCAGGAATGTTTAATATGCAGTGGGGATACTTTCGTTGTTCAAAGTTGTTCAAAGATTGTGAAGTCTGTCTGTGCTTCTGCATGAGGGCACTGTCCCAGATGAGGTTTCTTTATGCACAGGTCATGTCAACCATTAGTAGTGACAGACATAAAGACCCAAAGAACCTGAGAAGTACTACAGCCCTCTAGTCAGCTATATGGGTGTCAGCAAGACAGCTGGGACAAGAGAGGAAAGGGGGATGGGTGCAGCAAGGTAAAGACGCTGGTAACGTGTAGGCCTTTTCTGGGATGTACACAATTGTCATCAATTCATGGAGACCAGTTATGAGGAAGCAAAAGAGAAAGTGAAACATTGTTGCTCTGTTACATGTGACAAATCTTAAATCACTCAATTAACTCACTCTGTGTATTTTTTTATACCTTTAGGTAGGGAAATCTCTGTTCTAGAAATTGGAAATTTGTTAACCAATGCATTTTTGAGATGATTATTCCCACCTTTTATTTTTTTCTCCCTACCTAGCTCTATTATCTTGTTCACACAACTATACATCCATCAAATGACATATAGAGCATCTATTTAGGCCAGTTATTGTACTAAGTATCACACACACAGACACACAGACACACAGACACACAGACACACAGACACACACACACACACACACACACACTGAGAGAGAGAGAGCGAGAGAGAGACAGAGACAGAGACAGAGAGACAGAAAGAGACAGAGAAAAGGAGAAACAGACCAACCAACAGATACACACACACACACACACACACTATCTCAATTAAAGTTCAATAATATTTTAAAAGTAAACTTTAAATATTCATTATTAGAATCACAAAAAGTTTCAAGATATTAGCGACAGAAGATTATGACCCAGGGACCAAAGTTAGTATGTACTAGGGCATAAAGTTTTGCTAGAACCTAACTATGGTTATTCGTTTACTTCTATAATTTCAACAGTCATTATGACAGACACCATGTGACTCCCCGAACACACAAAAAATATGTACTTGATGGAACTTGACATACTCAACTTTGCATGTGATATGTTCAGTAATAATTCAAATCTAGATACATTTGCCTCACAAAAGAATGTATTCTTTAGTGTTTTCCTGCACTATAGAAGTATTTGAGTTTGGTCTTCGTGATCTGTTGACTCCTGGGACAAGTCGGACAATTTTGGTTCGTATTTGAGATGAAGATTGATCCATGTAACTTCATAAGTCACCACCTGCTATACAGACTCTTCCTCATTACCAAGAAAAGCCAGTGAGGACAGTTTTTTCTTGAGAGATAATTATAGAGATGAGTATTGATATGTATTTTGACTTTGCTGCAAAAGTAGTTCTGTCTCCTTTAGTTTAAGTAATTACATTTGTTTCTAAATAGAGAAAATGGAAACTATAGTTGTCAAAGAATGCACAGATCAGCCGACTACGCTGATGGCGTGCTAAGAAGAGGACAAGCTAAAGAAACTGTGTCATGAAAGATATCACAAAGAGCTGATGCACACACACCTCAACAGGCAAGTCAAAAGTGAGAGGGGAACGTGACTGAATGGGAATGAGAATTTCCACACCGTGGGATCTATCTTTCAACCCTTCCATCATCAGAATAGCTTATTAAACTATTGCTTATAGCAAAGTGCCTTCTATGGGTACCTGGTGTGAGGGATCTCTTCTTAGTGGGCCTCTAGCATGTGCAGAACCCAAGTGTCCCTTGGTATTCTGAACAAAGAGAGTAGCTTATGAAACCAGCAGTGACTTAAGGTTGACTAAAGAACAGGAAGAGACCAGAATGCAAAGCTGACCTGTAGATCACAGGCCAAGGATCAGGCATGACTCAAAACAGCCCTGAGAAGCATTTACATAACTGGGAAAAAAACAGCAAAACAAAACAAATGTTTTTGGCAACGGGTTCCACAACTCATCTGGAATCCCACAAAGACAGGCAACCAGAAGAAGTCCTGTATTTCACACTGACATCTTCCAAAGACATCTACACCCTAACCACCAGAACATGTAACAATATCTCTGTACTTTACAAGACGAACTCTACTGGTATAATTAAAGATTTTAAAAAAGGGTCCTTACCCATGATTACCTGGTAGTCCAAATAATCACAAAGGCCTTTAAAACTGAAAGACGCTAGAGTCAGAAAAAGATTTAAAGGTTCTCCTCCAGAAGTTCAGTTAAGCTCTAACAGCTAGAAGAGGAAAGAAGATTGGATGTACCCCAAGAGCTTCTGAAAGTCAATACAATCAGACCTATTTTTGATCTTTGACCCCCAGAAAGTTAAAAGATAAGGTGTAACTAACATATAATATACTTATTTTTAAAAATAACAATATTTGTGCTAATTTGTTATAGAAGCTTTAATAAACTAATATAAAAATTATGTTTAGGGGTGACAGAGGGGAAAGAGCCATGCACTTCCTCACCATCATGTAAGGAGAATAGATTATGCATGGCATCAAATCCTACTCAGGTACATAGATGGCAATAATTCATGGCTACTTTTCAAATCCAGTGCAACTTGAATCACAGTATAACAGAATATTAAAATCCCTTTGTTTTCAACACTTTATTTAATATACTTTAACTTAAAATCCAATGCTATGTATCCACAAATTTTTATATAAATGTGTAGACACAAAATAAGGTATTAAAATATCTTCTGGGCAGGTATCCAGAAACAAGAACTATCAGAGACTGGTAGCATTAGTCCAGGATAATTCACAATGGCCTTGATAGCAGGATATATGCAGCTACTATTAAGAATGTTGGCTATGAATTAGGATCAGTTAACTTTGGAAATATGGGAAACAGCATGCACAGAGTTTGACATCACAGATACTCTCTACATGACAGATGTTTCTGTCCCCTTGGACTACTGACAGGACTTCATTCTTGGGGTCTTTTTATCTTAATCATGGTCGGGAGATGATGCTCACTCAAGAAACAATTCCAGAGAAAAGAATCTACAACTAAAACAGTTGTGGCTGTAACTAATCCATCAGTCAGAGGCCCATTGTTTTTGTTTTGTTTTATTTTAAACAAGATCTTTTATGGTGTCTCGAGGAATTAATATTTGTAATGTGAGGTAAGATAAAGAAAATTGTATTCGTTTTGTACAGAAAGTCTAAATCCAAGAAGATGAAGCCTAATGTTGGGGAAATAGGTTTTTAAAAAGAAATAGAATTTTTCTACCACCTGGTGGTGAATACATTGAGACTGTTTATTTAAGGAAAAGCACTTTTCCCCCCAACTTAACTTTCAACAGTCTATAATTCAATAATGATCCTGGAAAACAGACCAAAATAAAATCATTCAGAAGAAACAAAATGACCAGCAAGTGAAAACACTGCTTCACATATTGTCACCTGACAGGTCCCTTGAGAAACAGACTCGGGCTCAGTAAGGAGGGCGCTCATCACGTGGTTGCCTTGATGTTAACAGCTATGGAGAGAAGGAGGGGTTATCAGCAGTGAGGCAGAATACTGCTCTGGGGGAGACTCAAGAATAACCTCAGTCAGTCTCCTGGAGCTAAAATGGCCCAGCTAAATGTCCTGTGGTAAGACCAAGATGTCAGGCATTCATCCCTTGTGCTTCAATGGATCATGACCCTGGCTGCCCTAAGAAGCAATATGACTTTGGTTGAGGCAGTTCTCAGAGCCTGGCACGCTTCTTGCAGAGAATTGTTACATAAAAGGCTCAACTCAATGAAGTTTAAGAGATAAAATGCTGTACCACAAAGGAAACACTGACCTACCTTGAGGATGAGATCTTCAAGAAGCCCTTGAAGTTTCTAGTCTGACTCTTGGGATACCCGAGGCCTTGGGACGTGTTCAACAATTAATATTTAACAAATGTGATGCCTATTTTTGTCTATCTGTACCCCTGGGCTATGCTCTATCATTTTGGCCTCTGAGGAGGGCTGCTGGCTCCTCAACCAAGCAGTTGGGGTTAGTCAAATGATTATATTAAGCCTATAGTATGCACCTCCAATTAGAAACCATGAACCCCAAGGCTCAGGAGATGCCTAGCTTGGTAACTTCCTATGCATTGTCACATGTTATAGCTGGGAGCACACACTGCTGGTACAAGTCTACTGAGGGAAAAACTGAAACCCCATGCTTGGTTCTTCCTGTGTTCTGCCATGTACACTCATTGAAATCAGCCCCATGCTGATCTCAACCTGTGTTCTTTTGCTGTGTTAAGCTGTGACCATTGGCAGAAATGCTTTCCTGAGTTCCATCAGTCCTTTTTGCCAATCATCAAAGCAAGGATGGCTTGATGAGACCCGCGTACAAGGCTATGTGCTGAAAATCACTTGCTTATAGGCGTCCCAGCAGTGGGAGTCACAGATTTGTCTTGGAAGTGGATTTAGTTCCACATGATAATATCTATCAAGTCTAGTAATAGGCAATCTATTTAGGAGATACAACTCAGAAAATACTCAGCCAAACCCTGTCAAGTGGAAGAATGTATTCTGAGAATGACCGCAGTCTCTATCTCCATTTGCAATTTATATGAAGAACAAAATCCAGCCTGTCACAACTCAGGCTAGAAACCAGACCTTGAGCATTCTAAGTCTTTGAAACATCTCCCACCTTGAAGGCTGCAGGAGCCATCTGAAATCGAGTCACTAGAAAACCCCATGCACTTGCTGGCTTAGATTGACATCAGCGAGGAGAAGTAGACAAATCCAAATACTGCAACTCTAAATGTATTTTATGTCCCAGAGTCAGATCAAATGCAGCTAGGCATCTTCCAGACTAAAAATAGCAAACAATCCTTGGGAGGACACACAACTTCATTTGGGGAGTAGCCACATAATTTGAAAACTCTGTATCACACCGATAGGAAATGGCAGGTTCTGCTTAATCTCTAGGATGACATTTTGTTATAATTGAGGGCAGGAAGAATGAGCATAGTTCCGTGAGTTACCTGATGATTCCCAATTCAGCCCTGAGATGAGATACGAACAAAACTGAAGCAAGAACCTCAACTCGTCTGAAAGCTGAGACCAGTGGACTGTAAGCACAAATTACTTCTTATTGCTGGGTTCAGGTAATGAAGAGCCAGTGTGTCCTTCCCATTTCTCTCTTCCTTTGGTCACAAAGACCTTGGAAGCAACAAGATGACAGAGCTCAAGGACAAAAGTCACTCAAAGCCCTGGGCCCAGGATAACGAACTTTAGAAAAACAGGCTTAGGAGCTCGGGCTAAAATGCAACAGGTGCACATGTCTCTAGAGGAGTCATGACAGCTATGTAAACAAACTTTGAAATAAACAGTTTACAGTGCAGAGAATTTCAATAGCAAGAAATACTTAAGTTCCATGTCATGGCGAATTTTATTCCTGAAATCTATAAACAAGGGCCAAATGGTGGTGGGGTGGGGGGATGGATGTACTTCAAGCTGAAATTCATGAGCAAGAAATTGAAAAAATAATAGGCAACAATGTGCTGCATTTCAATGTTTACGAGGCTTTAATATCCATATTTTTCTCTGATGTGCAATTATATGAACTTATAATCCCTGAAAAAATGTTATTTCTTTTGTTGCTGGAATTGCTTGTAATGAGAATAACAGATATGTTTAGAAATGTGCATGGATGACTATCTTGAACAAACACAGTCATAATTCTTAGTTTTGATGTGCTAGGATTCCAGAAGTACATATAGAGTTCATAACATCTCTTCCTTGAAACCTTGGGTTTTTATTTGTTTTTTTTTTTTTTTTTTTTTTTTTTTTTTTTTTTTTTTTTTTTTTTTAGTTTTGTAGAAAACTAGGCAAGATTCCACTGTGTAGATAATGAGAGTGGTGCAGTGGAGACCTTGCTCCAGAATGAGACCCAGCTCTAGAATGAGACCCACATGGAAGTGGAGCTGCAAACACCCACTGGATGCTAATATCTACTGTTAGTTAACCCTTACCTCCCTGTTTTCCGTAAGCCCAATGTCCATGCCACCTTAAGCCCAAGCATTTGCATACAATGCAGCCTTATATATAATTCAGATGAAGTCACTATTTGCTACCAGTGAGGTCTCTGTCATGGTCTTTTAAAGAATGTCCTTGACTTAGTGCTGAATATGTCTTTTAAAATTGGTACTTACGAAATTAGTAAAACTGATAATTTCAGTAATATGAGGCTACATTAACCGTATGCTTGGCTAGTTTTACATATTCTCAGACCATTCAGAAATCCAAATATGACCGCGTACTATGATCATATAGAGGGTGCCCAAGCCCTCATATTCTGTTATAATTCCAGGGGTGATCGAAAGTTTCATGTGGGTGGAGAATCAAGAATATTTAATAGTTAAAATTAAGTGCCAATGAACAATTCATATCAGTCACATGCAGGTTATAAAATCTTTATGCTGTGGTGTGGACTTTTCTTTTTACTACCTCCTAGCAGGTAGAAAGAATCAGCTTAAAGACGATTATGATGGTGGATATGGTATATATCAGACAACCCCCGTTCCCCAAGGGAGAAGCAGACTTCTGACAAAGAGAGCAGTACACTTGCACGTGACTTCAAGAATTCACTGTAGGGTCTTTAAGGGGGACATAAGCACTGTCAGGTTTTAAGGTGAACACTGATGGCAGTATACCTTCCATCAGCCTTGCATCATGAGCAGATTACTGCCTTTGTTCATTTTATATCTTCCATCTTGAGTTTTCATAACACTTGGCAATATTCATTTGCTAATACTCCATTCCTCATGTCATTTGCTGTTATATTCAATGCTCAAAAAAGTAGATGACATACACCAAACATTCACTGCATATTTGTTAAATTAACAGGGTAGTTGGAATAAATGAACTCTAACCTAAATAAACCAACCTCCGGGTTGGCAAAGCAATGAGACAAGGGTTTAAGGTTTTAAACCCAATCCTGGGTTCACATAAACAATCTATAAATAAAGGCATAGGTTGCATAAGAAGACCTAATAGGTACAAAGAATTGTGAAATTTAACTGTTCACAAGCACTAACTGTGCACATCTCTTTCCAATTCTATATCCTGCTGTTCTACGCTGGTACCTTGAAATCAGTCACACTGGGGATATTTACACTGATAGGCCAATACTGATGATCAGGGTTTTTGTGTGAGATGGTCAAACATGAGCATAGCACTGATTCTATCTGTAGAAAATGAACTGTCACTTAGTTTAACAGCCTTAGTCCACCAAGACCAGAGTTGAGACCATGTCACAAATGAAATGAAAGTTGATAACATTGGTAAAACAGGTCAGAATCTCCACTCAGGGGTATCAATCCAGCTCTTTCCTATGGATAAGTCCCAAACATATACGAACACAACTCATGTCTTTTTGTGTCCACCTATATTTGCTTGCCTTTCCCGTATGAGGCAACTGGTCCCATTCCCAAGTCTATGGATGAAATACAAATCACTTAAGTTAATGCCAGGGGATTTTCAGTTATATAAGTCTTATTAGTTACTTTCCTTATTGCTGTGACCAAATGCCCAGCAAAAGCCACATAAGGAAGGAATGTTTGACTTTGGCTCAAGGTTTTAAAGAACATTAAGTCATGACAGGGAAAGCAGGCAAGGTAGGGAAGATAGAGAAGGGGAGGCAGAGGAAATTTGAAGTGGCTGGCCACATTGCATCTAGGAGGCAGAAGAGGTAAAATACTGGTATACTCAGCTTTCTTTTTCTTTTTGATGCAGTTCAGAACCCCAGCCTAAGGGAGGTACAGGCCACACATATAGGGTGGCTCTTCCATCTTCTATTTAATCTCTGTGGAAACACCATCACAGACTGGTCCAAAGTTATGTTGAGAATGAAGACGGGGCACCACACCAAAGTGCATGAATACACATTCCTCTCATTTCCAACTAAACATACCTAGACAATATAGAGTGTATTTTCAGAAGACTGAATGTCCAGTAGTGCATGCTCAGGTATAAAAAAAAATAAAATACATACTGAAGGTATGTCAAGTGACAGAACTAAATAAACACCAGTAGAAAGCATTTCACTGTTAGTACCCACATCCTTTGTCCAAGTATCTTTACTCAGATGCTTAGGTATATTATCATTTTAATTTAAAATATTTATAATAAGTATATTGGATCTGAGTTTTGCATTTTGGTTATAAAGAGTTTTCCTAGATACTATGATGCTGAATAAAATAAACCCATAAATTAATGGAGAAGTATAACAGCAGAACCCGTTTAAGTACTTCATATTAAAAGAAAGGCCAGGTGAAAAAAATTCTTGTTACAAAGATTATCATTGCATCTTAACTATAAGGCTTGAGGTAGATTTTTAGAACTCAAATATAAAAAATTTAAATTATCTTCCCATTTGCTGCTTCTAGTTATTAATGTCCCCAGTAGGAGGACAAATTAACCTTTAAATTTGGGCCAGTTCAGAAAAAAAAAATGCCCAGATTCACACTTGACCTCTCCTACAAGGAACCTGTCTTTGTCACAATAGAATTTTATCCTTTTAGAGTTGCTCTGTAGCCACCTGAGGCTGGCATTTTCACTTTTTAAAAACAAGCCAAGAAATAATAGGACAGAGAGCAGTTGTGGTCATCTTTATTATGTTTTGGACACTGGACTTCCTGCATGGTGGACCACAGGATTTCCTGATTTCCTCAGAGCACTGGACTTCTGGTATCTTCGCTGCTAGCTGCCTTTGCAGTTGCTTCTGTTCTAGCTCCTAATTAGCTCTGCACACTCCCACAGTGTTCCCCAGATCTCGGCTCCAATCCACTCTCTGCATTTTCTTCAGCATTTGGCAGAGGGCAAAAAAAGGGTGGGGGGAGGAATGGTCACTTAGCACAAAGGTTGGGATTCTGCTAAATCAAAACAAAACAAACAAACAAACCATTACCAGAGGACTTTCCCCAATATCTTGTCCTTACCCACAGGGCAAGATTTTATCTTGTTTTATCTCAGTCTCTTGTTTTTCTTGATTCTCAACATCTACATTCCCAATCTGATACTCATAAACTTGAAAAAAGTAGAGACAAACTAATCAAAAGATTTTCTTTTTAGGTTGTGTAAAGGAAAACTATAGAACTATTCAGACATTAACTGCTTTATACCTCACTCCAGGAATTGGGTCTCCCTCTTTAGTCTGACATCGCCCATCACATCAGCCTTTGGGCTTTATATAGCAATCATGACATTTCAAACAATACAATAAAGTTGGGAATTTTAACCAGATGTCCTTCAGTAGCCATGAACCTGTATGACACCTCCTCTTTACAGCTGACCCTCAAGAAATAGCTGTCTGAACATACCATGCCATCCCTGCCTCCACCTACTGCAATCTAGCTTTGGTCCACAGTCCTCAAGCACACCCACTCTTACCAGGTCCAGAGAGTCCATCAAATGGGCTTGTTGAACCACGTGTTGCTTGAATCCTGTTATACATTAAAATATACAGCTTTGAAGGAACTATAGAATATAGAAACACTCGGATTTGTGCAATATAAATTCTGCAGTATTCATTGCAAAATAAAACTTGCTAAAGAAATTTAAAGCTCCTAGGAGATGTCCATTGCTATTGAGATTGCCATCAGTTTGCTCTGAGCAATGCTGTTTGTCAATCCTGTTTTGCTTCCTAGTTGGAAGCCTTACTCTATCTCTCTCTGGCTGGAAATTTAGAATATGTATTGTTGCTGGAGCTCCACCATTTGTGACAACACAAACCTGTTTTTGCATAGTTTTAATCATTGTGTACGTTCAACAGTATCTCTGGGTCGGTTTATTTGCCATTCTATCATAAGCATTTCCCATGTTGCTCAATAGCATCTATAATTACCATTTTAATAGCCACATAATATTCCACTAAGTGGACTAGCCATGATTTACTGAACCATTATCTTATTCTCGGGCACTTAGGTCTGTTTCCAATTTTTGTTCCCATACCTTTTCCTGCATGTAGTTCCATCCATAGTTTAGATTGATTCTTTATGGTAATTTTCTCTTATATTAGATTACTAAAAACCATTTTAAAGCCTTTGGTAAACATTTGCAATCCCTTCTGAAATGACTCCGCCAATCTATTGCCAGCAGTGTCCTTTTTTAGCATCCTGACATGAATTGAGAACTGTACCCTCAACACAGTGGAGCCATAGATGACTAAGCAGCAGGGCAAGCAAGTGTATGATATTTCGATGGATTGTGAATCTTTTCTGATCGAGCCTTTCTTCGTCCCTCTTGTCCCTCTCTTCCCACCTAACTCTTGTCAAGAAATCATTTAAGGACTAGAGAGATAGTTTGGTGATTAAGAATGCTTATGGCCCTTTCAGAGGACCAGAGTTAAATTGTCAGCACCCTCATCAGAAGGCTCACAAACACCTGCAACTCAAACCCCAAGATATCTCATGGAATCTGGCCTCAGTGGGTACTCACATGCATGTGTACACACATGCATAAAGATGTATACACATACATGTAAGTACAAGATTTTTTTTAAAGTAAATCTTACAAGGAATAAACTTGAGAATTTTTACTGCAAGGATTATAGAAGGCTTCCTAAATTTAAATGTTCCTGGTCATGGGGCAAAGACCTTCTCATCTATGTCTAGCAATAAGCATGCTTCTCTCTCAACAAGACCCTGGGAGGGCTGAAGGCAGTATTCCACCTGGATACTGACAACTAGAAAACTGCTTCCACTAGACATTTATGACTTATGGTCTTCTCTGGTATCACTGGTCATGAGCTTCATGGTAGATCCACCTGTGTGAAATTTGGGGTCATTAACTGACTGCTAGTTTCCAATGGAACAAGCAATTGCCTTTAATGCTGGCATGTAGCTGAGAGGGCTGAGTAGCTGAGCTTACCCCAGAAGATTTAAGAATCTACCAATTAAATAAACCCTGATCTGTGAGCTAACTTTCTATACTAGTAGCACTTTCACCCAAGCAGTCTGGAGGTCAGTCTGGGAAATAATAGAGTGCCCAGTGGCCTAAGTGTCTGCAAACCTGCCTCTCCGAAGAGCATTTGCATACTCTGTAAGGTCCTGCCCAGCAGAATTAAAATCCTCAGACCCAAAGTGACCTTGGGCTTGGTTCAAACTTTCTCCCCTTGTCTGTGTTCTCTCGTTCATATCACACACCATAAAAAGACTATTCCAATTTTTAATTAAAATAAGGTCTCCCCCTCACTAGCTGTGTGACATTGGAAGAGCTGTTATCATACTGAAGTCAGATTCATGGGATGGGAATGCCAACATTGAGTGTACGATAACATCCAGTAATCCCCAGGATGATCAAAACAAAGGAAATAAACCACAATTCAAGCTGGATGCGGTGGCACAGGCATGTCATCCCAGCTACTTGGGAGGCTGAGACAGGAAAATCCTAAGTCCCAGCTTGGCTGGATCACAGAATAAGTTCTAATCTGGCTTGGGAAATTTAGCAAGACACTATCTCACAATAAAGAGTAAAGGGTGAGGAAATAGTCCACTGGTACATCACTGGTCTTACACAGAGAAGGCTCTGGGTTTAATACACAGTACTGATAAAATGAATGAATAAATCAGTCAATAGAACATCCATAAAAATAACAAGTCACATTTATAGAGTTAATATAACTCATCTGCTATGAGTTAAATAAAAAGATTTATGCAAATTACCTTACTGATACACTCCACAGCCTCCCAAGCTAGAAATATTAAATAATTGGCATCAACAAAGAGCCTAGTAGATGGTAATAGTGTTATGTCCTTTAATATCAGTAGCTCCCAATGAGGAAAGGCCCAATTAGCTAGTGAGAGAGATGAATTATTGAAATGAGTATTGCCAAGACTAGCCCTCCCTTGGGAAGTTTATTAGAAAGACCAGAGTGCTGCTGATTGCATTTATAGCCACATTTAGTTGCTTGTTTGTATCTCTGCTATTTTTTTCCATAACCATGTGACATCCTCCCACTTTGACACTGGGCATGATCACATGACCTGTTTTGGCCAATGGAAAAACAAAAAACTTCAAACAAGTAAAAGCTAGGAAGAGAATTGTGCATTTTTCTTTCCTGTCTTGGATCACTGCTCCTACTGTGAGAACAAGCCCAAAGTAGCTTGCTGGAGAATGCCAGACCACATGGAGCAAAGTATCACTATCACAACTGAGGTTACCCAGGCCACCTAGCTCCAGATGATCTGCATGCTGATCCTCGATGCACATCAGCTAGTCCTGGTTCAGGCCAACAGAACTGTCTTGATAAAACAGCGACTCATACAAAGTAAGGTATCTATTGTATGCCACTAATGTTCTATGGGCTTTGTTATGCAGTCTTATTATGGCAATAGCTAGCTGATATAGTCACTTTCACAACCTCTCGGGTACTGTTTCCATTTTATAGACTGATACCATCTACTGAACTATCATTGTGACAAAATTTTTTCCATGAATTGTATCATTTATTTGTTATCCCAAACCCTAGGAGATAATTTGACGTTACCTTCATTTTAGAGATGGAAAAATCAGACACAAATAACTTAAATACTGCCCCCAAATTCACATAGACATTAAATAAGGAAGTCAAGGCTTGAAGCTTGGAATGTTAGCCTCAGAGTCCCCATTATACACTCCTTGGTCTGCCCCAAGAAGCTGTTCCTCAAACCAAGCTGTCCTGAGCCTTCCACTCTGAGCTCATAGTGCTTTCTCATTCATTAGCAAGGCATTCTTGGATTTGGGTGCATTCTCAGGAAAGGAGGCTTATGTGGATATTGACTGAAAAGCTTCGTGATGCCAAGTGCTCCTCATGATACAGAATTCTGGAAGCGCCAGTTGTATGAGCTACCCAATATTCCTGCTGGAAATCCGCTCAAGCCCTGTCTCTGTCCCTCACCACTTCTCCAAAATCCCTCTTCTGACTGAGGTTTCAAGTGGCTGAAAGTGTTTAACTATCCTGTTTCTCCTAGATCTGGTGGTCTATGTCATTTGGCTTTGGGATAATTCCTTCTTGGGCTCTGCAGCTTCTAATATCAGAATATATACCCCACCTCAAATCAGAGTATATTCCCAATATATACACACATAATATGCCAGCCTCTGTACTGGCATCCACAATGGGTGCCTGAGATGAAATGTGCATATCCAGTACTCAAGTACTCACCTGATTTATCAGTGCAGGCTCCAAAACCAGGACATTGGTGTCCTTATGCCCTGTGCCTCCAAGTTCACATTGTCCCTTTCTTGTCTCAAATATTCAACATTAGCAGGTCAGGCTCTTACCTATACAAATGTGTTGGCCTCAGTTTCAGTACACTAGCCAGAGAATGGGCTGGAAATAAAGCCACCTTCCTGGGAGAGCTAATTTCCCAACCTGCCGCCCCTATAGAAATGATCGCTTGAACAGAGACACTCAGAAAGGCAGTCTTTTAGTGTACCTGTCTCCAAGAGCAGCCAGGAAACCTCTTTAGCCAGTGATGGGTGGGAGCCATGGCTTCCTACATATTAGAGTAAAGCTCTGGGATAATTATCATCAATCCATTTACACTGCCTTAATCCCAGCACTTAGTGTGTAATCGATAACTAACATCCACCTGCGCTTCACAGAGTCCTAAACATGTACATATCCATTTCCTCCTTTGCAGTCCAGCTGAAAGCATGCCATCAGCTCCATTACATAGAGGAAAAAACTGACCTGCAGAAGGGCAGAACCTCACTAAGTCCTTCCAGAGTCACGGCTAAGGATCATGCAGGGATGATCCTAGGACTTTACCGTAACTGCTTGATTGCGCTGTTTGTCATGCTGAATCTATCACAGTGAATCTAGTACAGCAGCCAGAGGATGGACTAGAAATAAAACTATCTTCCTGGGAGAGCCAAGTTTCCAACCTGCCTCACCTATAGAAATAATCCCTTGAATAGAGAGACGCACAAAGCAGTCTTTAGTGTACCCTAAAGGACCTGTCTTCAAGAACATCCAGGAAATCTCTCAGGAGTAATTGGTTAAAAGCCATGGCTTCCCTCATTAGCAACAAATCCCAAATCCCATGAAACAAAGAAAAATAAAGAAAGGAGGAAAGGAAGGAAGGAAGGAAGGAAGGAAGGAAGGAAGGAAGGAAGGAAGGAAGAAAGGAGGGAGGGAAGGAGGGAAGGAAGGAAGGAGGGAAGGAAAACAAATCTGGATTTGAATGGCTGCTAAAATTTTACAAAGATTGTATAACACCTGTCAGCATCAGATCAGAGCCTGGAGATCATAGGCAGCCTGCTATACTGGTCTCAACTTTGGGGAAGAGACATTCACTGAAGGAATAAAGTATGCTTGACCTTGGGTCTTTGTGGAGTGCAAAGGAGTTGTCTTAGAGCAACAACCTCATCCTACTAGAGTCTAGGGAAAGAGGGACATGTATCTTTCTCAGATGTATATCTAGAAGGCTGTCCATAGAAACAAACACTGAGGCAAACTGCCTCTTAATATCACACTCAATCTTTTTCTGTCTCTTCCATGTTTTGTCTGTGGTTCATAGGGTCAACTCCCAAAGAAACCACCTACAGCCAAAACAAGATGCACCTTTGCTTTGCACAAACTTGAAACAAGTCACTGGGACATACATAGATTTCCCAACAAGAAGGAAAAACACGGAGTGGAAACCTCCACAGGGGAAGAGAGTAAACAGAAGCAGCTAGAATGAAGATAAGGTCACTGGGGTCTTTAAAAACAAATAAAAGTTACCTGGCAGAAAAAAAAAAAACTCACATGGCTAGGCATCATGGATATGTTTCAGATATGATGCATGTAACCGAGAGGAGAAGATGGCTGAATACCTATCTTGTGATTTGATACAAAGTCAGCTGAATCAAAATGTTGAAAACCAGTGAATTTGACGTGAATCGGCTGGTGTTAGAGCTACTCTGAAGATTAAATAACTGGACGGAAATAATTCAGGAGAAGCTCATCCAGTATTAGCCTGGCCCACGATGAGCACACAGTAGGAACTGATAATGACTCTAATAGATACTACTAGGTTCCCCTTATCTCTTGATGGCAGTTGATTAAAAAATCTAAGTAACCAACCAGTTCCCTCTGCTTAGTCAGGGAAACCTCTTTCAATTAGCAGAATTCACTTTGCCCATAAAGTATCACCCTCAATGGCAGACTGACATGAGCTATCCAAGGCTAGCCCCTTACCGAAGAGAGGTGAAGAACAAAGTTCTATCTTTTGCTTTTATGATCCATGGGCTAAACTAAGATCTCACATTTGTTTTTGGAACAGCTACTGGAATACAGTCACATCTTTTTTTTCTTCCTGTCTATGGTAATCTTCCCACCTGAAGAGCAGCTAAGGATTGCTTCAGGGCAAAAGCTTTCCAACTTTAAGTGTCACCGATGTATTGTTAACCATGGCAGCCATATGCCATAGATACATACATAAACTTCAATACATTAAAACTGAATACAACAAATAGCTTAATAATGTGGACACACTGACCACATTTTGAGTGCACAGTAGATAGTTTTCATTGGTAGTTCTCCTGTTAGACAACATTGACACACAGCACTTTCAGAGTCACGGAGTTAAGTGTGCAACTCAGGTCTAGAAACTGTAGGTCAGAGAACCGGTGAGAGGGAGGTGACCCTACCCTGACTCAGTCCTTCCAGCGTCTTTCCCTCCTTTATAAGGTCTTCTAAGAAACCACACCTACCTCTCTCTCTATCTCAGTCTGTGCCTCAATGGCTCCTCACCCAGGATGGCTGCTTCTGTGCCTGCACATCATATATAGCTCATAGATGTCTCTCCTTGGATGAGGTGGTAAGCCATTCGAGACAGAAGAGAATAGTCCCCACCTCAGTGTGTGTCATAGAAAAGATGCTCACTGAATGAATGAACGAGACAAACAAATGGCCCTTCACACTCCACACTCTGGTCCAGCCAACAGCCAGGTGCTCCCTTTGACCTATCCCTCCTGGAGACTTCAGGCTCCATTTCTCAGCTATTCAGCCTTGCCCAGAAGCCCAGCTGTGACAGTTAATAGATGAATCCCTTCAATTTTCGAGTTCCCCAGAGTCTCAGTCATAAAATAAGACAGATCCCCAGTGTGTTCTACACCTAGGACTTAGCACTCAGCCCCATGGCCTTGCCTCTGTCAACACCATCTTATAACATGCCACCCTCTGTGCCTCTGAAAGGGAAAAAACGGGAGACAGGGCAATGGAGATATGGCTGCATCTTCCTAAACCTGCTAACAAAGACTGCGTGAGAGGCTGGCTGATGCTCATTAAACCAAGGCTCTAGTGACCAGTTCCTCCCAGATTTCAAAACTGAGAGAAAAGCTTGGCGATCTAGATTCTGCTTTCATTCCCTGGATGCTGAAAATTGCATCTAAATGGTTTGGATGAAAAAGAAATCATTAAGTAATAACAAAGGTAGGGAACAAGCCTCTAGGAAAATGACTGTTGGTCCAGTGGTAGCACTGTATCCCAGAATACTTAGAGGAAAGAGGCTTGGGTGTAGCCCGTCCATGTTGTTCCTCTGTCTGATGCTCAGAGGAAATGGCTCACCCTGAGTTGATCTGAGCTTTACACTACCCCTCAGTAGCCCCTGGGCCTGGAGCATCTTGTTTAATTTGCTGCATTGCCAGCAGCCATATTGAAGTCTGATGCTTACAAGAACACAATGGTTCACTTCCATCATCATTTCTGTCTCAGGGTACTCTGTGAATACATTTCACTAGTAGAGAAAGGGGGTGCTGCAGTCATTTATCTTTATCCTGTACTACTTGTCTGAATTTCCAGGACACTCTTCATCCCCAGAGAAAAACAAACCCCTAAGGCAAAGAAGCCCTCACAGTAAGTCTCAGAAGCCTTATGTCTATTCATACGTCTCTTCCACAAGCTCTAAAGCAGTGGCTATCAACTTTCCAAATGTTGCCACCCTTTAATACTGTTGCCACCCTTTAATACCTCATGTTGTGGTGACTCCCAACCATAAAATTATTGTCATTGCCATGTCATAACTGTAACTTGCTAATATTGTAAATGATAATAGAAACATCTGCTATGCAGATGGTCTTAGGTGACCCCTGTGAAAGGATCACTCGACCCCCAAAGGGGTTGCTACCCACAGGTTGAGAACCACAGCTTTAAAGAGAGCCTGTTCTGTGGTTAAGTGAGAGCCTGCCCACGTGAAGAGCTCCCCTGGGTCTGCCGGAGCTTAGAACACATAATCTGAAGCCTAGGCTTGAAATTCCTTACAAGTCCCAGGCCACCACAGAAGTCCATGGAAGTTTATATAAACAGTGTGCTCTGGAATGGGGCAATGTAAACAGTGTGCTCTGGAATGGGGCAATGTCACAACCTTGCAGTTGAGCTTTTGTCACACTGGTCATGCAGAACGCTCTGTCCTCAAGTGCTTCACCCATCACTGGAGTGATCTAAACAGAACCGCTCATGCTGTGTTCTCACCATGTCTTCCAAACTGAATTTACTGACGCACACGCTTGACCTGATCAAAGTCCATCTTTATCAAAGATCACTAGAAGTCTCAGAATCAATCATTGGGCAAACTAATAACACCTCCTGTCCCATGTATTTATCTGAAGACTCTTAAGGAACCAAGGGCTTTATCTACTAAAAAAAAAAAAAAGTGTGTTTGTTGAGTGAAAAGAGACTTTTCACTCCCTTACTTTTCTCTGAAGTTAGGGACAATCCAGCTGAGTTAGTATGAGAATCTCTTTGTATCCACTTAACACTCAAGGGTATACAGCATGGGGCAAAGAGTACCTTACTCCTGCTTCTGGATGCAGGCAAGATTTCCTTACCTTAGGTCTATATATGTCATGCAGAAGGATGAGAATGAAGGTAGTAAGTGGCCATAAGTGATTTTTGGCCCCTTACAAAGAATGTTCCCATTTGCTTATATCTCATTGATAAAAACTTAGTCACATGGTCATACTCAACTGAATGGGGTCCTGAGAAATGTAGTCTTTTAGCTGTTAACACCATTGCCCGATGCAAATCCAACTTTAATAAGAAGGTAAGAATGCAAAGCTCAGGATGTTGCTAAGTGGGTGGAGTCCTTGTCTAGTATGTGCTTGGCTCTGGATTTGGCCCCCAGCACCACATGAAAATGTGCACAAAAGCACATGGTAGTACTAGGTCATTCTAGTACTCTGGAGTTGGTGACAAGAGGGTCAGGAGTTAAAGGTCATTCTGATCCTCTTTAAGGAGAAGAATAGGGAAAGGTGAGGAAGATATTAGTTAAGTAGTTAGATGTCTCTATGATAGCTTTTTATTTTCTTTCTTTTTTTTTTTTTTTAAATGAAAAAGAAGCTTGGTCCGAAATTGGACATGTTTAGCAGCAAGCCATCTACTGCCAAGACTCAAAGTACATCTCGAAAGAGGAACTGAAAAGAATATAAGAGCTGGAGGGAGGGGTGTGTTATAAAGTACTGTCTTCCAGCTATGACAATAGGTATCACATTCAAGACCACTCAGTGCTTTGGACTGCTTGAACAAGATCCACGCTAAGATCAAGTTAGTCAAAATCCTCTCACAGATGGGGCAGACAATCTCTAGACTCCACTCCTCACTGAGATACTACTGGCAGTTGATGGTTCCTAGGGGAGAATCACTCTTCTTTGAAGGTGTGGCTACTGACAGGTTTCCCACAGGTCCCACAAACAGCCCCACACACAGGATATATGGGTAGCCTGAATTAGACTTACTTAATAGTTTATCACAAGGTATAAATTTAGGAAAGAGAGGTGTTAGTGACTATGAGAGAAGTTGGAAGGGGCAAATGGAGTGTGTATATGACCATATTTCATTGTAGACATGTATGAAAATCTTAAACAATAAAAAAGTTTAAAAATTGAGACAAAAAAAGTGCAGAAGAGTTATTAAACTTCCTCAAGAAAATAGCAAAACCAAGGCCCAGGTGTCCCTAACCAGGACCCAGTCCCCTACCCTATCACCTAACAAGGCAGTATCTGAACTAGTGAGAAAATTGCATAGACACTCCCCAACACCAGTAACAAGGCAGTGCTTTCTCTCTCCCAACCAAGGTACACATGCACACATATAAGCACACACACATTCATACACACACTCATAAGCACACACACACACACACATACACACACTCATACACAATCATGCACACATACACATACATCTCTCTTTCCTCATTGGGATCACACCATTTTCAAAAATGTATCAGTCACCCCCATCAGTCATGGACAACAGTCAGTCAGCTACAGTGGAGAGGACAGTGTCAAATCAGGGGATGAGACTCAATTCGAACAGACCAGTAGGCTCATTGTAACCATCATTTGATTCTTTCAGGCAGGCAGACTGAGGCCAGCACTGCTGAGAGATTCAGCATCAACAAAGCCTGGGCCTTCATTCTGTGTGGCTTGTGCTTGTGTCATGGTTCTATAGTGACAATAAAGTAGAGATCACCACCTAAGTCATTCTGAGATTCCCACCCCCCTTAGAACTCTTAAACAACGATAAGGCAAGAAGAGAAAAACCAATTCCCTTCCAATATTTTTAGCTTCTCAGGAAAATAACCATAGAGCAGGAAATATTCATCTCTGCCACTGTGGCAAAGAAAGACAAGAGCAGAGACCAGATGCAACTGAGCCTCGTGTGTGCACGCAACAAGAACGTAACACAGTTAAGACATCCCAGGGATGCTCCAGCTCCTGAGGAAGCTTCCTTCTCTAAGGAAGATCTTCAAAAAAAATGCCCCTCCCTCCAAAAATCACACTACATAAAGGGTACTTTATCCAGTTTCTAAGTGGGTCTTTTCACATGTGTAACAAAATGGTTTTATATTTAGACAGTATATGATTACAAGTGGTTCAGGTACCAAAAGACATTTAGATAAGGGAACCTGGGTTCTATGCATGATATCATGAGAGAGCAGAGCATTTATGAAGAGATGTTTGTGAATTGTGAGGTCGAACAAGACAGCCGACACAGATTTAACTGGGTCAAATAGAATTAATGAACAAGGTCAAACCTCCTCACTTGCCAAAGTGAAAATAAGAAAATATGTGTGGGTCTGGGACTGTGGCTCAGTGGTACAGCAGCAGCCTAGTGTGTGGAGGCCCAGAGTTCAACCCCGGAACCAAAGAAAACAAAACAATATGGGCATACTATAAGCAGCCATTTAAAACACTGCTGTGAAATTATCCATCTCCCTGTTTTAAGTCTGTCAGATAGTCATATGTAGTCTCATTTTGCAGATGGGAAGGCAGAGGGTCTCAAATCTGTAGCAAGAATCATTATGAGACAGAAAGAGGGTCAGATCTGAGATCTGCGTTGTGTGACTACAAACCCTGGGAGGTTTCTCACCACCAAGGAAAAGTCTCCTGTTTTCAGAACATCTCTGATGGTATTCAGGTGAGGTGGCCTTACAGAGCAGGGAAGCAGGAGCTATAGACAAAGGCTCAGGTCCTCTTCACTGACCCTAATCAACCCTGTAGCCAATAGGAAGAGGGTTTCTTCTCTGAGCTTTTTCTTCATCCAAAATAAATCAAAGAGAGATGATACTGGACCAGCAAGATGGTTCAGTAGCTAAAAGCACTTGCTGACAAATCTGAAGGCCGAAGTTTGATTCCTAGACCCCACACAGTAGAAGCAGAGAACGAACCCTTACAAGCTGTCCTCTGATTTCCTATGGCATCTGTTCCTCTTCCACATACAAATAAATAAAAGTAATATATTTAAGAGATGTTTCTATTCTTTGATTGCTATTAATACTCAATTAGAGAATGTAAGTAACAGATCTGCCATATAGTCTGTTTCTATTTTATTCTAATGACCAAAACATATCCATTAAACATTCATTAGGAAATCAAGGCAGCTGCAGAAAACCTTTCAGGGGATCTATCTGCTCTGAATCCACAACACTATGTGCATGGTTGTCACAAGCAGCCCTTTATTAAGGGAACACATTTCTGGGCACTTGCTTACTCTCAGGCTATATTGGATACTATAGTACCAATGTTTTAGAGATTTTGTGAGTCCTTCTCCCTGAGATTCCCCCAGACCACTGTGGTTCCCAGGAATTGCTCTGTCATTGGGAGGTCATACCCTGGTTTCTTCTTGGACCATGTTCTTCCCCACCACTCATTATTCTCATGGGGCTTAGAGACCCCATTTACTCTGTTAGAACTGATCCTGCCTACCGTAGCCTCTCCTATCTTCTATGGAGTACACAGGGGAAGTTGGTAGCCATGATATCTTGGATAAGGTCAATATCAATGGTCTGAACACTTACCAAGGGTTATTTTCTCATCTCTATCTTCTCCCTAGCTCGGTGTCATGTCATGTGACTCAACACAGATTTCCTGAATAAGTCACCTTTTGGTTCCCATGGAGTGCCTGTGGTGGAGTCACCTGAGATGGGCAACACTCAAGCCCACCTCTGAGTATCCCAACACTCTCCTTCTTGATGGCTACCACCTGGGACAAAACCATGCTCTCCAATTAATAATAAGAACAATCTACATTAGGTCAAAAAAAGTCCTGTGCTCCTCACTAGATTGATAATATGTAAACTCAGCATCACAGAGACCTTGTAGGGATGACAGTAAATTGGAGACATCATCAATTATCACAGAACTAAATGTTAGGGAAAGAAAAAGGTAGATGGTCCTATAGTTTACAGAGGCAAAGGTATAGCAAGGGCAGCTGATGTATACAGAAGCAGAGGGCAAAGACAAAGGGAGTCCCAAGGTTGAACCTGATCTTCAAAGGCCAGTGCAGTTTTGAGACTCTCTATCAAACTATAATAAAACATATTACATTCTTCTTCCAACACTAATTTTAATTTTATCATAATTTTGCAATGTTCATAAAATAAATTTGCTTTTAATATCATTTGGTTCTCCATAATTTAATCAGTTCTAAGTGCCTATTGATTTTTTTTTCGAATCACTTTGGACTTAGAAAATTCTTTGTGTGAGGAAAGCTAACCTATAGTTTACTGTTAAAAGAAATGAAATTTTTGAAATATATATATATGTATATATATATATATTTAATGTATGAAAAATTCAATATATTATAGAGAAAATTAAATGTTTGTTACTTTGATCATAAAGTTTTTTCAACACAGGCTTGAGTTCATATCCTGTCCCTCCAGGCTCTAAAACATTCCTATGGGCACAGAAAGCTTCCTACCATGAAGCTGAATGAGAAAGGGGACTGGATGGGATAGGGAAAGTTGGAAAATCTCATGAAGGCCCTTGAATGGCACTAAAGACAAAAGTTGGGGAGAATTGTATTTATGTAAAGTAGGGACTATATGGGGCCATATACGTGTTGGCACTGTTAAGCTGACTGTCCCAGGAAGGGTGGATGGTACTTGGAATAGGGAGAAGCAAGTTCCCAACTAGCAATAGGGAGGGAAGGCTGATGAAGAGGTCCAGGAGAGGGGTAGACAGGCTCCTCCTTGCACAGGAGGATGAATGACAATGAAAGCATATGCCTCCCAAGACAGACAAGCAAAGGGGACTGAGGGAGACCATCTGACAAAATGACCCTGACAACAGTTGAGAAAATCCTGCCCTGAGTATGTCAGGTTTCTCCCTCTTGGAGTAGGCTCACTACAAGCTTGAAAGTGTTCTTCCTAAGGGTTTCTTTGGCAATGGCTATGGGCTGATCCCAAGAGTGCCTCATTGCAAGTGCCATGAGGTCCAGAACAGCTAATCAAAACTGGCTCTCCATCTTCTTAGGTCACTGGTCATGTTCTGAATGTCTGAGCCACTCTTCACAAAGCTGCTTACATGCAGCTAGCCTCACAAGAGCCAGACTGTCACTCCAACTAATATGAGGGGTCCTACAAAGTTCAGTAAACTTGTCTATGGCTATACCGCTGACACAGTGAAGAGCATGAATCTAGGTCATGCTTTGCACAGAAGACCTTCAGAAGTCCCACAGGCCACCACACCAGGAACAGAGTATCACTATGACAGTGTTAAGGAAATGGAGAGACATTCCTTCTTGTGCTGTTGTGCTATGCATTTAAATTAAATTTCTTAGGCTACAGACATAGTTTTCAGTGGTAGAGTGTTTCCCTGAAATAAGTCTCTGGATTATATGCTCAGCATTCACACACACACACACACACACACACACACACACACACACACACACAC
>JANHMN010000002.1:222623975-222666844 GCA_030674055.1 Rhabdomys pumilio
CACACACACACACACACACACACACACACACACACACACACACACACGTGTTATTTAGTCATACTGAGGGTCACCTCAGTGTGACAATCCAGTAGATTCAATAGCACCATTTTCTATTTGAACCTATTGGATACGTAAATTCCCCTCCTAGCCTGAGAAAATCCACTAGGATGTAACAAAATAAATCAGAAAAATAAAATTTAATTTGGAAAATCCAACTTAATTTACTAGAAGATGAAAGAAAACAGAGATGATCTACCTTAAAAACTTTCCAGATTCTACACACCTGGTAAGACAGACGGTGATAAGTATAAGATAAAAGGGGAAAGAGGATGCCTTGTGACAACGGGGTCCTCAGGCTTTGTCTGTGAGTGAGACAGTAAAATCAGAGAATAAGGGACCAACATAAGGATAAAGAGAAGAAATGCACAGTATTTTCGCTACTTGGACATGAAGGGAAAGGGGGATAGGGGAAAATTCCAAATGACTCCCGATTTCTGAACTAGATAGAAACAGACTGCCTTTTTACCAAATAGAATTAAGACAGACAAGTAGTCAGGAGGCAAGTGAAGGAGAGAAACCATGAAAGGGGCATCAGTCTGTAATGTTGAGGTGGGAATATGATGGGTAGAGAAAGCACTTAGTTGTCTAGTCAGGGTCTTAGGAGAAAGGAGGACAAATTCATGGTTTCATGCCATAGGAACAGGCAAGCTGTCCTGGGACAGCTTGTATAATGAAAGAATTATGCAAAATACAGACTAATACACACAACCAAGCACAGAAGTCCAAGACAAGAAAACAGGCATGTAACTCTAGGAAAGTCTTCAAGGCAAATTAGCTAGAAAAAGAAATTTTATTTTGAAATCAAAGAGGGAAAGCAACCTTAGGGACAAAAAGGTAGAAAGTCCTTCTATCACTCTATGAAAGATAAGACTACTCTTGGATATAGAGCAGTGGTCAAGGCCTAAGAGGAAGCAAGCTGTTAGAAAATGGAAGGCTGTGAGAAAAATGAACAAAGAAAAGAAGGAAGATGTCAGGTGCTCAATCAGAGCCTGGCTAACCTGAGCCAAAAGGAAAGATAACAACCTGACAATATTTAACAGGTATGAATGTCAACATGGGACAGAATTCATTCTGCACCAAATAACCAAATTAGCGGCTGTGACTTATAATCAGTGATAAGAAATAGGAGCTATCGGTTATCAGCTCTGAACACCAAACTACTTGTTTGCAAAGTTGTCTCAGGAGATACAAAGGAATAAAGCGAGAATGCAGGCTCACAATAGCGACAGACAGACACACATGTCCAACCTAACAAAGACTCATTGTCCATAGTTGAGGGCTGGGTGTAAACTGATGCATTTTTTTAAAAAAGAACAAACCAAGTATTGAAAGGCTCAGTGACTCAGATGTTACTAGGAATTTATTCAAGGAAAAATTAGGGGTGTATGTGTGTATATATGCATGTGTGTCTGTGTGTGTATATGTATGTGTGTGTACACACATATATATATGTACACACACACACACACACACACACACACACATATATATATATATATATATATATATATATATATCAAGATATTAATCATAATTTTTGAATATTTAAAAAGACTTAAATATCCAGGAATCAAAATTGGGATATAATCAATTGCACATCCATATGACAACATGCCAAGACTTAAAATAATTCTTCTTTCTGTTTCCATTCCACCCACTCATACCACTTGTGCCTGCTTTGTCCTATAAGAGCTGTCTGTGCTATCACTACTGACTGCCATGCTGCCAGGTTCAAAGAGGTGTTTTGAGCATATCTTAGTGTGGTTCCTCAGACGGTTGACAATTGTCGATCCTCAGCCTCACAACTGACCCTAAGGCTGTGTCCTGGTTGTCTCCCTCTTCTGAACCACCTTCTTTGCAGGCTCTGCTTCTGCAACCCACCCTTACAGCATTGGTGTTCATCAAAGTCAGCTTCTTTGTCTTCTACATACTCTAAGTAGGTTAAGTACATTTATTAGAATTCTGCAGGGTAAAAACAATGATGCTTTATTGGGACACATGCTTTGTCTCTAGTTCTGCTCTCCCAGTATCTGATGCTGAGTCTATAGAGCTGTGGGAACTCTGGAAACCATAGCTAACTGAGAGCAATCCAGCATAATTCTTGTCTATAGACATGCAAATGGTTCTTTCTGGAAGAGGGACAACTTTCCCCTCAAAGAAAAAGGCCAGTTTTGCTTGATTTGCATATTCATTTCAATATTCCTGATATGCAGATATTCTGGTCTTCAAGTTATCCTTCTGCTGACTAACTCATCAGTTTCCTCATTCGTGAATTAAATAAAATCATGCTCATCTCTGCGTCTCTGTAACAGCAATGGTGTTATTTTGTCTTGAAATTGTGCTTATCTAATAGTTTCAAATAACTGAAGCCAAAAAAACCCTAAACATATGTCCCCATTCCTGATTGTCCTCTTCTACTGAACAGCACAGACACATAGCTGATTCTTGATCCTCAAGGCAATTTTCAATAAAGTTGCCCTGAATTACAGAATATGGTACCATGGGTTCCTAACGGAAATGCAGGGTTATGTTCCTCTAGTCCCAACATTATTGGCCACTGATAGATACATGTCCCCATTTTATGGGTGTGTTTCTGCTTATGGACACCTTGTTTAATAGATATCGCTGATTCATTAATATTGAACTCACAGACAACAAGCGCAGTAGCTCATGCCTGAACAGAGCTCATTCAGAGTACCTGTGTCTCTGGAAGGCACATCCTAGCCTTCTGGGACATCCGATGGCACTTCACCACTACATTTTAACAAGAGTCCCTATGAAAAAGCACCAAAGTAGAGAAACTGTGTTACATACAGGGATCCACCAAGATGATATTATTTACAGTATTAGGCTACAATAAGAAGGAAGACTTTATGTCTAGCTAGGTCTGTATTGGGAAATTGTGTACTAAACAACTCAGACTATAATGTTTGGTATGTACCTATGTGGGATGTAATGGCAGAGAAAGACTATGGCATTGATATTGGTGTTTACAGGTACATTTTGTGGATCAGTAAATGTGCAAACATGGAATCCAGAAATAATGAAAATCATACAAAAGTAAGGCTACACATGGACAAGAAACAGCTGAAGGGAGGAAGGATTTATCTTGCTTCAATTTGAGGGCATACAGTCCATCATGGCAGGGCAGGCAGGGCAGCAGGAACACAAGAAAGCTGGTCACAGAATGTCATCAATCAGGGAATAAAAAGTAATGACCACTGATGCTCAGTTTACTTTGTCCTTTTAAATGTAGTCCTGTGTCTCAAGCCATGACATGGTGATGCTACATTCAAGACGGTCCTTCCTTCCTCAGGTAAATGTTTCTGAAAACTGCATTCAGAGATGTGTTTCTATACTGATTCTAAATCCAGCCAAGTTGACAAGGAAGATCAACCATCATACCAAATACTGCTCAATAAAAAATTTCAGTCATCGAATATATATATATCGATTGGCTCAAATTTGGGGAAGGAGATGAATGGGTTTGTATCTGAGAAACAAAGCAACAATAAACAAAAGCCGTAATAGGAAGAACTGTGCTGAAATTTGGAATAGGTATGTCCAAATGATGGAATTTATGGGCTATTTTAGAATTCTACTTTAGTGGGTTTTTTTTTTCTTGTGTCTTCCAAGATATAAATGAAGACATATTTCTTTCATCACCATCGCCATGCCAGGAAGATGCAAACACCTTCCTTTGCTTTTCTACTCTGTGCAGCAGATGTCTGAACAGCTCTGAGCGCTAGAGGCTCTCCAGCTTGCAAGAAAACTTCATAGTCAGCACCCCAGGCTGCCATCCAGACTTCACAGCCCAGACCCACAGGGCCCATTACTATCCCACGTAAAATCTCTTATCCTATGTCTTTGACAATATATGGCCAGAATCAAGTGCTATATTCTTAGGGTGTTTTGCATGGCATATTATAAGGGTCCCATTGCTTACTCTTTTAGAACCCCCAACTCCCACACAATATAGAACAGCTTGATAATGATGCCTAACTGAGGATATATATATATATATATATATATATATATATATATATATATATGGTGTGTGTGTGTGAAATCTACCAGATGTGCAGCCAGAGACTAAGGTTCGTCCTTAGCATACATAGCATCTAATGTGTTCAAGACAGAATACTGGCTCTTTAATATCCATGAAGTGTCTAATGTCTTTGAACGTCTCAGACACCAAGGTCTTGGTCAAATTCTTTGAGTGGATATGGGAGTCGTCAAACATGTACCAACTGTAAGAGGCAATTGAGAGTCATATTATTGACTTCTTTCTTCTCAGGGCTAGTCCTCTGGGCTCAATTTTATTGTGTTTCGTTCATATACTATCCCATATAAAATGCTATGGGTCGAGTTTAAATGCATCTGCTACTTAACCTTCAAATAAAAAAAACATTTCAATTAATCAGAATTTCTGCTTCCTTTATCCAGTGGTTTCCAGCCCCCTCCCAATGTCTGGTTAATCCATGATTCAGAAACTACAGAAAGCTCTGTAGTAGGTGGAGGGCAAAGGAAAGAGAATATGGAGTCAGAAGAGACTGTTTCATAACCACCATGAAATTCCAGTTGAAATAATAAGACTATTAATCCCTTATACCCTCAGGACTACCCTCTGTATAGATCGGGAGTGATCACTGAGTTAATGTCAGCTTACTACGAAGGTCATGAGATATGATTCAGAAAGAGCAACGGAAAATGAGAAAGGTCAATGCTCTGCACCTACGGTGCTGACACACACAGACAGGGTTGTGCTCTCCTCCTAAAGCAAGTTTCTACTGTGTTGATTCTGTGTCTACAAAGCCTCTGGCTTTGCACTAATGGCACCTCCCATTCCAGTGTTCCATCCTATGTGTTCTCTATGGGTCACTGTCTTGCCATCTCTTCTCATTGGTCCTGGGATAACTTGTCAAATATTTGAGAAGCAAAGTAGCAACTTCAGTGCATACCAAAGACCAAAGTGAACCCACATTCATTAATGAGTTCAGTACATGGCAAGAGCCATTAAAAATGGCACCTTGGCGACATCTATTTCCATTGAGTGATACTACATGGGGCCATTTTCATTTCTCACTGTGTATTCTCTGACTTTATAAATTTGTTTCCAGTGTGCACAGACTTCTTAATAACCTTCACGCATTTGACACTCATTTGTTGAGTATCTATATAAAATTCCAGCCAGAAAAGAGCAGGGAGCTCTATCCTTGAAGACATACCATCAAATGGAAATGACATATGATAATCAAACATACACACAAATGAGCAGATGGACAGTGTTTTAAGTGCTTTAAAAGGAGAGTGAAGAAGAGGCTGGCTTAGATCACAACATGAAGCTGACACACAAAGGATAGTAATGAATTAGTTAGGGACAAGGACACATAAAGAGAATGTTGCATGGAGAAGGAATAGCTCAGGCAAAGACCCCCGGATGGAAAGAGTTTGCAGCAAATGTTTGCTATTAATTTGGTATTTTGTGATGCTGGAGACCAAAGTTAGGGTTTTGCTCATAGTAAGTATTTGCTCTACCACTGAGCTGCATGTCTCTTCTACCCTGTACTTCTGAGAAAGAGGAAAAAAAGTGAAAGTGGTTGGCACACATGAGCAAGTCAAAGAATAATATAGACAAAGAGACTGGAGATAAGGGGAGATTAAATGGAGGAGAGTCTTCAGGGTCAGCCTAGGCTAAGAAGTGAGTTCAGAGCTAGCCTGAGCAATTTAGTGAGACCTTTGTCTCAAAATATAAAGCATAGGAGAGATGCAGAACCACTTCTTGGAATGCTTGCCTAGTGGTAGAAGCACCAGGCCCTAGGTTCTGGGCCATAAAGGTGAATTAAAGTAGACTTGAGATTCCAGTTTTCTGCCTGTGAAATGGGCAAAATTAAACAAATTGACAGTACACAATCCTGGCAAGCTTGCACTGAACTGAACTGCTCATATCATTGGAAGCAATCTGTGAAGCATAGCAAGAGCCATAAGGATGTCTCTGTCTTATAATATCTTCCTTGAAACTTTTTTTAAGGAAAATCATTCAAGCAGAAGGCTATAGGATGGCAGTAAGGCAAGGTGTTGGAGATGCCTAAATATGCAGCAAATATATAGGAATCATTTAGCAAATTAGGGTAATTAGACTCCTGGGTCACCACAGAGGCATTCAAGCAGGGTGCAAATTCCATACAAACCTATAAAATATTTACTTTGGGATGGTGAGTGACAGGCAGGGATCACATATGACACACAGGCCATGGTGCTGTAAGATTTATGTCAGTGACACGAAGGGATGTTCACAAGCAAAAACTCATCTAATTGGACTATGAGATATATTTTAGTTTGCTAAAAAAAAAAAAAAGTTGTTTTCAGCTTATAACTACTTGATAATTTGTTATTTCAAGGGCAAGAGGAAAAAGGGAGGATCCCAGAGTGGCTGTATCTGCTTTCAGCCCTTAGCCCAGCTGGCTGGAAGACTCACCCTCTGTTGCCACTGATGTGTTTCAGAGGGGGCATATACATGACAGTAAAGGATGGGTATCCTGTCCCCTAGCCTTATAGACTCACTACATTCTCTCACCTGCTCCTTCAGGCTAGCTCCTGGCACACCTGCCTTCACGATGCTCAGAACGACACATGGGTTAAGCCTTGGTTCCTGTAAAATGGAAACCATGGAAAAGCTCTCCAGGGCCTCTCACAGTCACTGTGCATCCTCTCCACACCAAGCCAGACTTGTACTTTGAATAACTCTCCCATCCTTTTATGTGTGATAGTGACTTAACATTTCAGAATGCTCCATGGTGAATAATGCATCTGGGGCTTCCTTCTAGTCTGATGTCCCCCTACCTGTGACTTTGTGGATATAGAAATCATCTTCCCTTTGTCCCTTGACTCACAGCAGTGAAGGGCTTGGAGCTGACTGGTGAAGGGGTGTGGATAGTAGTGACTATCTCTAGGGTTTTAAAGCACGGCAAGCCCCTGTGGGCTAAGATTCTACTAAATCTAGTTACCAATGTCCAACATCAGAGTAATATTGTGAGGGAAGTTAAAAGCAGGGCCCTCTGCACATAGCCTTGGGACTCAGAGGACCTCTCTTAAGCTCTCTGGCCTTGTTAGTGATGGTGATGATATATTTGCTTCATGCCTTGCAGAGGTACAAGCAGGTGAAGATGGATAAAAGTTCACAAGTGTATTCCTAGTTCTCACCAATACCTCTCACTCCTTTCCAATGTAGCAATGGTAGCCCTGGTTAATAGGTGGTGACATGATTCAGAGCAGTCAAGCAAATTGTGCTAAGCCAATGGATCTGTGTCCAAAGTCAGATGAACCTTGAAAACAAAGCCCTCAGTGGACCAGCCCTTGCTCCATTTGCAGCTCAGGGGCTTAGCAATGTAGAACTACCTTGTAGCTTCTCAAAAATACCACTGATTTGTTAAGTTTAATTAAAAATAACTTCTCACATTTGTACAGAGTGTTTTATGATTTATAACCGTTCTTTAATAGACACATTTGACCCTAAGGGGAAGGCACTTTTAATTGTGTAAGTTTTATGCAGTTTGGTGAAACAAAGAGAAAACATTTATAGTGACCTGTAATTTCAAAATCTCTCTCTCTCTCTCTCTCTCTCTCTCTCTCTCTCTCTCTCTCTCTCTCTGTGTGTGTGTGTGTGTGTGTGTGTGTGTGTGTGTGTGTGTGTATAAATAGGTATACTGAAAACATATTAAGGACTTTTTCCCCACTTAAACCTTGAGTCTCAAAATTAGCCACCCTATCCCAACCCATTGTTCAACTCAATGCCAAAGATATGCAGAGAGCTTTAGACCTAGAGCCTGGAGCAAGTCAACTGCTTTGAATCATACATAACATGACTGCAGTCTGTCCAGGTAGATTATACCTGAAATCTCCATTGCTTGGGAGATTCATCCTCCTGAGGCAGAAGGATGCCAAATTTAAAATTAGTTTGGTTTATAGAGTTAATTTGTAGTGAGATACTATCTCAAACACACACATACACACACACACACACACACACACACACACACACACACTAAAATAAAATAAAACAAAAAAAAACAAGGTATAATGGCTAATCTTAGTTGTCAATTTGACTGATTACATCCAGAACCAAGTAAAACCTAGATACCAGGGCAAACCTCTGAGGACCCTTGAATGCATCACCTGAAGTGGGGAGACACATTCCAAATCTCGATCATTTGAAGTCAGAAGACCCACCTACACCTGGGCCACATCTCTAGTGAGAAATCACATAATAGGACATGGATAAAAAGAAGCCTTTGCTTTTTGCCTGCTTGCCCCCACTATTGCTGTCCAGTTCATCTCTCCTTTGTTGAGGCATTCCTTTGCTGATATTAGAAGCTATTGCTTAAGGATCTCAAAAGGATTATCAGCCAGTGGCTCTGTAGGAATTCTCTGGGGACTCCACCACCAAATCAAGACTGCTCAAACATCCTCTTTCATGAACAGAATAACTGGTGTATTCTTGGCCTGTCTACCAGGAGACACTCACTGTTAGATTGCTTGGGCTTTAGCCTGCAAGTTGTTCTAATAAATATCCATTTAATATGTATCTATTAATTCTATCATGTCTGTTCCTTTAGAAATAACTAATACATAAGGGGGCTGGAAATCTAGTTCAGAGGAAGAGTGTGTGTCTAGTACATGCAAATCTATATGTTCAATAATCAGCACTGAAAAAAGAAAAACTTACATATCTGTGTTGTGATGTGGGAGAAAGAACATGGGAGATGAAAATTTAATCTCTGTGTGCTGACTTTCCAGGCTCAGGAAGAATTGAACTCATCTGTTAAGCAAACTTTTACTTATTCCACCAAGCACCAAGATATGCATTGGGGAGGAAGAAGTGCTGTGTTTATGGAGCTCTGGTTTAGTAAAGGAATGGTCCCATCTATGGTTAGTCCTACTAAGAGAGAGGAAAACAGTCTATGTAGAAACACAGTCTTCGCCTAACAGGGGGAAAAAGATCATTTATTTTGGTGCCAAATATGAATGACCAGAGCTTCAGAATACAGGTAAAGTTTATCTCAAATATTGTGTTCCAACATTGGAACTGTTTCTTGAAGCTATTATACTTACAAAACAAAACAAAGTAAAATAATCAAGACATTCTCTAAATTCAACTGTGGGGAGGTCAGTTAGCCAGGTTATAACAAGGAAGAAAAATCTCTCAGACAGGTCTGTGTTGTTATCTGATGACATTATTTGAGTGTGGCTGGTGGAAGCTAGTGATCTGTTAGTACATCCCAAGAGGCCTCATGAGGAGTCACAAGAATGATATAGACATGGACATAGGTAATGAATGGCTATAAAGTGAAATGAAGATAGTCCAACATAGACTGACTCTAATTCTGCAACATTCCAACTCTACAATCAAAGATGTTTCTAATCAGTCAATCAACCTTATAAAAATCTTTACCATAGAGGTGGCTTTTTGTTCTTCTTCTGGAAACTATAGTTGAAAGGAAGGGTTCAAACTTCTGGGCTGGTGTAATGGAGGACCCTGGGCTCTGGTTATCTCTGGCAGGATACAGAGTGGGGCTATCCTCTATACTTTGTAATTCTCTCAGATAAATTACTCCACATTGAGACAGTGTTTACATATATAGTTTTTTAAATTCATATTTACTTTTATGTGCATGGGTGATTTGCCTGCATGTGTGTCTGTGTACCATGTGCATATCTGGAGCTTGAAGGGGCCAGTATTGAATCCCCTGTGACTAGAATTACAGACAGTTGTGAACTACCATGAAGAAGCCAACAACCAAACCAGGGATTCCCAGAAGAGCAGTTTTGTAAGCTGAATTTTTCATCTTATAGCTTGAATCCTGTCACTGGGAATGTGGTTTGCACAATCTTGCAGAAAATTGTACTGTGTGCATGTTCCACACATTATTTAAGTATTTTCCTATTGTGGCTCAGTTTATGTGATTTGCAAGTTTTTGCCCTTATAAATAATGCAGTGATGTCCTCTATGTAGAACGCTGAGCGTTCTGATTATTTTGTTAGAAAAAAATTAGGGAGCTCACCTCAGTGCCAGCACAAGTCAGCCCACATGCAGAACCTCCTGTTTGATGTGGCAGGGAGGGTTGGTACCTATAGGGGACTTCCCCTTTTTTGAGGAGAAGGGGAGGGTCCAGAGGGAGAGGGGTTTGTGAGTGTGTGGCTAAGAGGAAAGGAGGGAGGGTGGGTCTGTGATGGGGATGTAAAGTGAATACATAAACTAATGAATTAATGAAGAAAAATGGTGTTAAAAAGAAGAGCTCACTTTGTTGTTTCGTCACCATGCTGGTTATTATTAATCAAAACACAGACTCTTACAACATTAAAGGTAAAGAAAAACATTTAGTTAACTATAACACTGGACATTTTATTGGGTATTTCAACATTCTTATCTGTGTATGTACATGATGTTTTTCTGTGTGTGTGCATGTGTGTGTGCAGATGTGTGTGCACGTGTATGTATAGGTGCATGTATGTAGGACAGTGGTTGACATGAGGCATATTCCTCAACTGCTCTTCACCTTAATATTTGAGATAGCAACTCACTGAATTTGATGGTAACAGAGTCAGCTAAGCTGACTGGCCAGTGAGCTCCAGGAGTTCCTCTTTCTCCACCCTATACAGTGCTGGTCTTAAAGATATGCATCAGTACTCTGGGTCTTTACATTGGTTCTGGGAATCTAACCCTCATTCTTGCATGGTAAACACTTCACCTACTAAGTCATCCCCAAGCCTTGCCCCCTTGACATTCTTATTGCGTGGATACGTTTATGCCACTCGGCAGTTTAACTACCAACACGATTACAACTTAGTGACCACGGCACTTTCTACATGGGTATTTGCCCATGGTTCTCATTTTGTCAAAGCTTTTCCCACAGCCCATGAACCCATTTGATTTTTGAGTACTGTCTGTACCCACCAGAGGTGTCCCTTCTCCTTCATTTTTCCTGAATAGTGAACTTGAATAAGCACAATCTTGATGGTGGTTCTGATTACTTTTAAGTAAATGAAGACTCCTGCCTAATAAAAGAATATCTCTTCTTTATTTTCTCTTACTTATTACCTTTATCTATACTTTTAAGTGCATAATCTATCGGTAATTTATTAAGTATATCATGATATAGACCAAAAATTTGATTTCTCAAATTATTTATGCTATATACTATGTATTAAACATGTGCAATTTATTAAGAACTTACACCATCAGATAAATCTCTAAACCCTGTTTCTCCATAGATTGTATTCTTTATGGAGCGGGGGGGGCTTTAATTATTATAGTGATTATAAATGTTTTTATCTCATAGAAATCTCCCCATGCCATTTTTTTCTAAGTGGTCTGGATTACTCCCCCCTGGCTATTATTTCAGATCAATTTTTAAATTGCTTTGTTAAGTTCCAAAAAGAATCGCATTAGGAGTTTGATTGCAAATTATATTAAACCTATAAATTAATTTGGGAACAATGATATCTTCACAGTACTAAATTTATTAATCCAGCAGCATGATATATGGCTCCATTTATTCCAGTCTTGTTTAATCGTCCTCAATAAAATTCCAGAGGTGTGTGTATTTTCATATAGAATCTGAGCCTTTCTGACTTTATTTGTAAGCATTTATATTTTAATTGTGTTTGGGAATATGATATATTTCACTTTATTTTTGTATCACTTATTACTGGCATGTAACTATTGATTTTTATTTATTTGCTTGGTCCAACTACAAGACTGAAATACATTAGTATTTCTACTAGCTTTTTCTCCCCTGTTTTTTTTAAAGTTTGCTTTAGTCTCTTGGGCTTTGAGACTATAAGAACATTTTCCGCTTCAGATAAGAAAGCACCTTCCCATTGCCAGCTCACTAAGGATTCTGATCAGTAATGAAGGGTGAATTTCTTTCAAATTACTTCCCAGCCTCTCCTGAGAGGATCATATGGTTTGATTCTCTGTCCACTAGAAAGAAACATTACATCAGTCGTTTTCCTGATATTAAAGGATTTCTCTCACCATATTCTGGGAGAAGCCCCACTTGGTCATAATATATGATGCTTTGGTAATCACACTGAATTCTGGGTATACTATCAGACAGTCAGATTTGTAGCTCCTGATTGTTAGTTAATTTGATGGGATCTAGAATCACTCGGGAGATGAGGATATGGCTATCCCCTGTGATAATTGATCTGTAAAGATTATATTAATCTGGTCCACTGCCATTATGGGAATCCTTGACCGTAGGAAATCAAAGGGGATTGGGCAGCACTTCCCCTGTCCCCCAACCTGTAACTACCAGTGTGATGGGAGAAGTTGTTTCAGGCACTCTGGCCACCTTGATCTCTTTATCATGATGGACTGTGACTTTGAATCAGAAGCCAAAACAAACCTTTCGTTGCTTAGGTTGTTTTAAAGTTGTTGTTGTTGTTGTTGTTGTTGTTTGATTTTACTAATTTATTTCTCTATAGCGGCATATTTTCCCCAAAAGTTGGGAGGAGCTAAGGTGGGAGGAGTAAGGAGAGGAAGAAGAGGAGTAAGGAGAAGGAAAAGGAGAAGGAAGAAGAGGACTTAAGGAGAGAGATGTAGGAACCATGGATGACCACACATGTATTGAGAGCAGTCCTGGGTAACAACTTATATCTAGGTTAGTTAATTGTTTAACACTTCCAATTGTGTAGGTATCTTGTTTATTGAGCATTATCAAACCTATAAAGCCTTGGGATAATGTAAGCATTAGAGTCTCATTTCTACCAGGTACTGTGTGGATGGTGGGATGGTCTGGGCTCAGCTCAACCTTGTGGAGACAGCATGGTAGATAGGCAGAGCCATCTCCCAAGCTGGCATCTCATGGGTGCCAGGGCCAGTGTTCTGGTCCGCCTGAGCCGGCGGCCTGAATGGGGGTAGCAGCAAGAACACACAGCTGCTTGTGACCTCAGGCCTAACCTAGTTGGGAGCATGGCGACAGATTAAGAACAAGCAAGATTGGGTGCTGACGATTTAAAATATTACGCAACAGTCTTCACTCATTCACAGGCCAGAGGGCAACTTGTGGCAATTGCTATTCTCACCTTCCACCATTTGAGCCCCAGGAAATGAACTCAGGTGTGATGCTTGGCAGCAAGAGTCTTATACTGGTCCCTCCTGCAGTGTTTGGTGGGTGTGTGACCGCAGAAGCAGGAAAGAAATCAAGACATTAAAGGCTCATTTCCTGGCTGCTACACTTGGGCAGGTGTGTGACCTTGGTCATGTCATCTGTCTCATAACAACTGGAGGGAATTATACCTACCCTGAAGGCTGTGGCAAGAATTACAAGCTACCTGATGCCAACTTTATGCTATACAAGTTGTAGACATCAGATATTCATGATGACAGACAGTGTTTGCTTTAGAATAATCATCTATCTACTATATCTATTATCTTAAGCTTTTAGAGCTTCAGGAGTCATTGACCCCAATTTTAGTATAGATAGGAGCTTTTTTCACTGAATTATCTTGATGTGTAAACAGTATTAGCTCTTGTCTTAGTTAAGGTTTTATTGTTGTGAAGAGACACCATGACCAAGGCAATTCTTATAAAGGCAAACAGTTGGGGCTGGCTTACGGTTTCAGAGGTTCAGTCCATTGTTATCATGGTAGGAAGCATGGCAGCATTCAGGCAGACATGCTGATGGAGAAGGAGCTGAGAGTTTTATATCTTGATCCAAAAGTAGCCTGGAGAAGACTCTCTTGAGTACTAGGAGTCCTCAAAGGCCACCTACATTGACACATTTATTCCAACAAGGCCACACTTATTCCAACAAGGCCACACTTCCTAATAGTGTCACTTTCCATAGGTCAACCGTAATCATAAGACCACAGCTCTCATTACCATTCTGTGTGTGTGTGTATGTGTGTGTTTCAGCTTTTCCTCAGATCTGAACCTTTAAGGTTGAGAGAGATTGGGGCAGCATTGATCAGCTTCTCTTTGTGCTTCAGCTTCTAGGAAACCCCAACTCCATAGAGAGCATAGGCTGGCAGGCATATGTAAGTGTGGGAGGATACAGAAGGATGCTCTTGTGGCTTTGGAATTTGCTTTATGACCACTAATAAGCAGGTTAAAAGGCTGACATTCTACAGAGAAGAGCAAGGTGCCACCAGCCATCCTTTCCAGAGGTTGCATAGAGGTACTCAACTGGACCCTCACCGCACCCTCCCAGCACCACACTCTCTTTACACAATAATCCAGTGGGAGTGGTTAGATAAAAACATCTCTGGGATTATGAAATATGGGTTTTAAGAGAAAAAGCTTTACCTTACAGCCACCTCTTTCATGAACCAAGGCAGGAAGGCTCTAATGCAGAGTATGATTGAAGAGGAAAGGGGTCTGCAAGAAGTGAAAATAGAACTCTGGAACCCCAGAGGAGACACCTTTTGGTTCTCATGGAGGCTCTAGAAATGATGAAAGTAAAAGCAGACCATGGTTCTATACCACAAACAAAGAGGGCAGTATAGGAACACTAGAGAAAACGAAAGGGATGATGTAACCAGTTCTTCTCTCTTTCTGAAGAAATGGTGGCCATAATGTATCTTCGGCAGCTGTCTCCAGTCTGAGTTTGCACTGTATTGGCAGCAATGTTTCTTGGAGCATGCTGTGGCATGTCTGAAGTTTTTGCCACTGATCTTTAAAATCTGTTGACTGTATTATTTCATTTTGGATGGGATGGAGATTTGATTGTTGATTTTTTTTTATTGGCTAACCTTGCCATGTTCCTTTAAGATTTATGGATGATTCCACCTAGACTATAGAGCAGGGCAGCAGTGAGGAAGAGATTGCATTCATAATAACAACACTCAGAAGGTAGTTCAACACCCTAAGCCAAATTATGCCACATCTGCTCGCTGACAAACACACACTATCACATTACAGATGGTTCAGCAAAGCTTATAGCAATGAAAGAAAAAGGTCCCAGGGGGCTAGTGAGATGAACTTGTCCTATTTTCGAAGACATTTGAATATTCTTTGTCTTTCACTCTCTGCTCTGATGCAGAAATGTTCTCTAGAATGAGAGACCTTTCTATGATGACCTTAATGTCCTCTTTGAGAAAAGAGACCCCCCCAAAATACTATCTGTAGGGTTTCAGGACTCTCCATCCCCCTTTCTTTCTGAACTGGCAAGGCCTCATTCTTATGTTCCTTGGCATTCTAGGACAGAAAAGGATCTAAATGGCATGTGTCTCTACCTTGCCTGGGCCTCTGAACAGAACCAAGAGGAAGAGTAATTCCCATCCTTTGCACTCTAGCCCCACCGTCAGGTACCATTATTGCTACTCAGAGAGGACCAGGGACAACTGCACAAGCATCCCATCTTCCCTGAAGACATCAGAGCTCCCATGCTAAGAATAGGACTAGAGAAATGTTCTTATGATACAATCCATCATGCACAAAGAACAAAATTAATCCACGCTTAAAAACTCTCTTCCAAAGTCTGAGGTTCCATTCTAATTTATGTTCATCAAAGCCTCTATAAGTGTCTCTTCTAGGCACAGGCTTTACTGACGCTCTGGGGGGAGGGTGATATGCTATTATCTCCCTTTAATGGAAGAAAAGAAGTGGAGGCACAGAAAGGTGAGGTAATACATCTCTGGTCATCCAGCTAGCAAATGTCCCGCTTGAAATAAAAAACCAGATTCTCTTTGGCTCTAAGGCCCATATCCTTTTCACTAAATTCTAATGGCTACTCTCACTTCATTGAGCTCAGCAATTTGAATTCCTCCGTTTTATCCCTCTGGAGAAAAGAGAGAACTAGACACATATCATTTCAAGTAGAAACCCATAAATATGTAAATAAAATATAGCGTGCAATCAGCCCTTAGGTGAAGGGAACAGAAAGAGAGCCCTTCAAATCAACTGCAGAGCAGGCAATTCTGACCACGTGGGTGGAGTGAGTTTCCACTTGGGGAATTGGAACTTTGCTGGACCATGGTGAAGTGGGCTCTCAGGCAGCGGGTCTTTGATTTACAGGAACCAGCAATCACGTTAGGGCGGTGCAATCATTCAGCTTACTGTATGGATTGGTGAACCTATAACAGGAGTGGGAAGAGAGCTGCCTGGGATCTGGCTTAAGCTGGGATTTGAGAAGGGAGGGGAGAGATTTCAAGAGGAGAAAAGACACAACTTTTGGTTCTAACACCCTGATTTTGAGATAACCAGAAAAACTTACAGAGAGCAAAACCAAGGCCAACATGTGCTGTGGCGTGGAAGTAGAACTTGGGTGACAGTGTGGCAGAGTCTTTTCTGTGTGGTGCTAGATGTTTCTTTCAGGAAACCAGCAAGCTGGTAGTGAGGCTGTTAAAACTGATACCTATAGGCTGAGTCAATATGGTACCTCTTGTTTTTCCAAATTAAGGACCTGGGTAACATTTCTCGGTGCCATTGTCTTCAGGATTCTTTAAATAATCCCAGATGATTCATGCAAGAGCCTGCCTCCTAGTCACACTATTTCTTTTTTCGATATAAGGTATTGCTACACAAGCCAGGCTGGCCTTCAACTCATGACTTCCTTGCCACAGCCTCCAATATGCTGAAGTAACAGATACGTCCCACAGTGGCTAACTGCCTGTAATAGGAACCTAAAGGTTTTTCCTGTGTGTGACCCCAACTAGAATTATATGATGATTAAATTAACACTGGGTAGGTAGAGAAAACAGCTCAGTTGCCTCAACAGGGAAATGGACTGTTTGGATAGCGTGGCCTTTCTTTTAGATGCAAGCTTCAAAGTAAGCTATCCATTGTCCACTATCCCTAAACTCCCATCTCTACCTAGATGTCTGCTGTGTGGCATATGCTAGAGGAAAACACCCAATGTTCTAGATAAGAAAGCTGCCCAGAATGCAGACTGCACTGTGAATATCACATTCAGAAATGGTACTCCCCATGAGAGGATGAAGAGCAAGAGCACAAGACCCACGATCCAGATGGATGCTAGAGCTGAAAATGAACAGGCCAGTCTTCTTGTCTGTGTATAACAGCTCACAATAATAACATCCATAACGCCATCGACAGATAGTGATTTGTTTCATTACAGGCATCTAAAGAGCATTTTGAGCTTTTCAAAACACTTTGATATACATCATTGTCTTTGCCCCTAGGCCTTTATCTCAGGGAGGATGATGAATGATTAAAATGAGATAAAGGAACAAAATGATGAATTAAAAATGAATGAGGCATCTTAAGGGGACAGCATGGAGATGGAGAGAATTAAGAGCTGATTTCATCAGTGCTAAGGAGGCCCCTACCTTAATGTTCAGGTGAAGTTGGGGGAGTCCTCATGGACAGAGCTCAATTTTCTTAAGCTCCAGAAGAATATATCCCCATTGCCTGCTATTCATCTTCCCCTAACCACATGCTATTCACTCCCTTAGCCATCTTCAGCATTTCCCATCTCAGAATACGGTTCTCTCCCTCATGTCTCAGTTACCTATACCACAAGCCAGAGATATCACCTTAGACTCCCTCCTCCCATCCCCACATTTATAGTTCCCTATGGATCTGTCTATGGTGTCACTAGCTAAAACTGTGTTCTAAGCTCCTGATTCCCTATTAGTCTGGGACACTCTTCCGCTAAACTCCTAAATGCTCCACCCTCAAGTGTCAGCCACAGCCTTTACTATGTCAAGGATCTATCAGGTCAATGACTTGTTATATGCAGTAGAACGAGAATCTACCCCTACTTGTCCTCACTGACTTGGTTGTCCTTATATCTTTTCGAAGCTTTGCTGTACTTAACCATGACTAAGCCTCTCCCCTGCCTGTCCTGTTCTTTCAAAGCCAGCTTCTTCCACCACTGCCTAGAGCAGAGTTTGGCGTACAGAAGAGAATGAGTAAGTGTTTGGTATAAAGGACAAATGCAGCCATTCATTTTTAGCTTGTCTCCATAGTTACTACCCAACCCCATACTTGAGAGGACATTTGTAAGCAGAGGAACCGCCCCCAACCCAGGGTGGGAAACTCCATCAAATCAGTGGTGGGGAGCTCCTTAGAGTCAAGATACTCAGCTCTAAGCACTTACATACTATGTAACCTTGAGCCAATTATCTGAGTCTCAGTATCCCACCCTCTCTACCTCTCAGAGCTGACTTAAAGATGAAGTCACACTGTCGGTGGGTCTACCCCCAGAGGGCAAGCCGATGGCCACAGCTGCTTATGTTTCCATGTGACGTGTGTGAGCCAGAACTTCTAGTTGCTAGCCTTTACTCTTGTACTTTCCGATTCATTGGGTGAGGAGAAACTAGGACTTGGTCTACTTAATTCGTAACTAATTAAGAATTTAATCCTTTTGGATTACTGTGACACAATATCATAGAGTGGGTTATTTATAAACAACGGAACTTTTGTTTGTACAGTGCTGGGAAAAGACCTGACTGCTGGCTCATAGACCAGTCTTCTCATTGTGCCCTCACATGGCAAATGAACAAGAGGGAATGTTGGGGGTCCCTTTCACAATGGTACAAATCTACCTATAACCAAGTCCTTCCAAAGGCTCCATCTCCTACACCATCCTATGGAGACCCCTAGTTCAACATAAGAACTGAGGTAACCAAAGTATCCAGTCTCTAGCAATACTGATGCTCCTGGTCCAGGAACTCCACACTGAGAAACACTGTTCTAGATGCCTCTATGGACATTGCTCACCCTATCTTCACAAAGCACTCTATTTCAACACCCAAACTGCATTTTTATATCTTACCCATTTAAAAAAATTTTCTAGATTCTCTACCAAGTCTGTAAATTCCTCTGGGCAGAAATTATACTTTCCACACTCTGCACTCCCTCATTTTCTGTTTTGCAAAATAATGAGTACATTTCCAGTGTGATTAATAATAGAATAGGGAGAGGGGAGAAAACTCCAAATACCAACGGTAATAAAGAGCATCTACAAATGGATATCAGCCCTGGATTCTCTGAAAAATTAATTATGAAGCAAAGAACATTCTACCATCAGTGGTGATGGGAAGAAAAAGATTATTTTCTTTATGATACATTTTGTAGAATGTAGGCTATTTGAGATTTAAGCCTAACTTACTTAAATACCAACATTTCTGGAAATACAATACCCACAAACAACATTTCAACTCATAATTTTTATAGTGATAGTCAGACCACTGTGTCTGTCACATGTAAAGTCCTTTATACAGTTGTGGCAACTGTTTGCAATAGGTTATAAATTTTTATTGAGATGATCATCTCATGATTGAATTTCTAACTGCATTATATGATCATGAGCAAATAAGTCCGCAGGGGCTGTGAAAGTGCTTTGAATATCATTTCTAAAGATCAGAACCCCTCCAAAACCTTACATTTACCTTGTGGAAAAAGGGAAGTCTTGTCAACAGGTTCAAATCAATTATTTTTATGGATGACTATTACAGTACAGAGCTGAGGTAAGGTTTTACCAGGCTTAATAATGTACCCTTATGTCCTCTGAAAGCAGCCAGCTTCATAATCAGGTTTCAATGAGGAATTTTACCAAAAACCAGTTTAGAGAAATTGCTAGGAAAATGGACTCTCTGCTCATCATTCCTTGTTCAATAACTTTCCAAGGAATAAGTCTGAGCCATGAAATGTTAGAGATTCTTGGCTTCTACACTCTCAGTTGCACTACCGAGACACCCAAGATTGGCCACTGTCAATTCTGCTCTGCCACTCAAATTGGTTCACAAACAACTGGAAACCCAAAGTTTGTTCCGAAACAATTGATCTGTGAGGGAACAATGTAAGCACAGAGCAAATAGTACATCTGCTCATCTGGGATTGTACTTACCAAAGACAAAAGTGAGGTAAAAACTTAAGACACACACACACACACACACACACACACACACACACACACACACATACACACACACACAGGCTGCAACCTCCTACCACTACTTGTGAAAGCAAATGTCAACTGCTCCTGAAGTGCTTGGTATTTACATTATAGTATTTTGCATGTTCTGATCCACTTGATGTATAAAATTGTGCTCCCATGTTTATGTGTCACTAAAGATACAGGAGTGCCTCTACTCCCATTTTTCCTCCTAAGTTCTGTGATCTTTTTGTTGCATAGCACACCAAAGGGCAACAAGTTTAGGGACATGGATGTCAAAATAAAACAGCCCATGTGACATACTCAGCTCTGTCCCGTGTTACAATTCTTCATTTTCACCTCAGAAGCTTCTTTGGTGCATTTTCCCTCAGAAGTCTGTGCTAGATGCTTCACTAAGCCCCAACCACAGTAGTAGAGCAGCACATACCTTTCTATTCATTGTGGAGTAAGGAAAGATTCAGAGCTCTAACCCAAATCCCAAGTTCAGAACCTGATTGCACCACTGGCCAATTCGGCAAGACCAGAAACTCACAGTTAAAGGAGAATCCAGAGGCCTCTAGTGGCAGGTCAGACTCTCAAGCAGAAACCAGCATCCCCAAGAGTATTTAGAGTTGGGTAGTTCTCAGGGACCAAGACAATTTCAGAGTCAACTCTGAGACACTTTCAGAACCAGGAAGCCACAAAGAAATAGCTGGAAGTAGGATCTCCTCAGAGACAAAACTAGAACCAGGAACCCCCAGGTCAATGACAAGATCCAGTCTGTTTGGTCCTGAGCCAAACAAACTATACATATTAGATATACAAATGGAACCAGAAGCCTACAGGGATATAGTCTACATGGGAATTTGAGGGGAACAGTCACAGGCAAAATCCTTCAGTGACATAGAACTAAGACTCCTCACAGTCATGCAAATGGCACCGGGATTTCTCATCATGATGGAGTCAATGTTCCATCAGAAATACTGTCAACATGATGAGCGTTTCCATGAATCAACCAAAGGCAAAGGGTTCTTAGAATCACAGCCAGAGCTGGGAGCATCTCTCAAGTATGAGAAAACCCTTAATTGTCTTTCAATAAAAGGACACAGATTTACACCAAAGAGACGAGGAATGACCTGTGCCCACAAAGCAAGAGGAGGACCAGTCAGAAGAACAGCTCAGCATCTGGAGGTATCCTTACCGGCACACTTGGTCCTGGTAGTGAGGGGAGGTCCTGGTGGTCCTGTGCCCCCCTCGCCTGGTCGTGTGAGCAGCACCCGGATCTCATACTCCACATCAGGGTCCAGATGCCAGAGCTTGTAGTTGGGAGAGTCCACGATGTGGGTCTCGGCCCAGGTGCCTGTGGTTGTGCGGTATTCTACCTCCTTCAGAATGATGGGGCCATCCCCAATAATAGAGTTGGCGTTTGGTTTAATCCACAGGTAGGTGGCCCCCACGGCCAATAGTTCTGGGGGAGCAATGGGCGTGGGAGGCTCTGAAAGAAAGCAGGCAAACAAAGGAATTTCAGTCTTAAGTTGCACCTTGAGGTGGATTCGCAGGACCCACACAATAAAAGGAAAGAACCAATTCCTGAAAGTTGTTCCTGACCTCTATGTGAAGTATGTGACACATTCATGTGTGTGTGTGTGTGTGTGTGTGTGTGTGTGTGTGTGTGTGTGTGTATTCCCACTAACTGTTAATTGAGTGAATATGTGTTTAAGGGTGACTGGTTGAGCCTTCATTACCTGTCAGGGGCTGATTCTCCCTCCCTCAGCAACTACTAAATGCTGGCTTGTAGCTCTTCATTTAGGGGTGGAGCCTTGTAAGATTTTTTTCCCATATACTCTGGTGTTGTCATTATGAGGGTCTTGTTTAGGGACCATGCTATTGAAATTCCATGGGTGCGGCTGTCTCATATACAAAAGACATCATCTCACATCGCATGCCTTCAACCTGTGGCTCTTCCAATCTTTAATCTCCTCTTCCAAGTTCTGTTCTGAGCCTTAGCTGTAGGGGTTGTGTTATAGATAGATGCACCAATAAGGTTGCATTGCTTTCTGAATTTTGCCAATTGTGGGTATGCTAGTTCGCTTTATGTCAACTTGACACAAGCTAGAGTCATTGGAGAGGAGGAATCCTCAATTAAGAAAATGCCTCCATAAAAATCAGGCTGCAGGCAAGCCTGTAAGACATATTCTTAATTAGTGTTTGCTGTGGGAGGGCTCAGTCCATTGTGGGCAGGGCCAGTCCTGGGATGGTGGTCCTAGGTCTTATAAGAAAGAAGACTGAGCAAGCCATGAGAGCAAGCCACTAAGCAGCACCCTTCTGTGGTGTCTGCATCAGCTCCTGCCTCCAGGTTCCTGCCTTGTTTGAGTTCCTGTCCTGACTTTCTTCATTGATGAACTGCAAATGTAGAAGTGTAAGCCAAATAAGCCCCTTTCTCCACAGGTTGCTTCTGTCATGGTGTTTCATCATAGCAATAGTAACCAGTCAGCTCCATCTACTGCAAAAAGAATTCTCTTTGATAGGGTGTGAGAGCAACATGTAACATGTATCTGTGAGCATAAAGCTAAGTAGGTAGAATATAGTTAAATACTATACTGGTCTAGAAATGCAACTGGACTCCAGAATCTCATCAACCATGGGTAGCTAGATAGGTTTATAATACCAGTCATAAATCCCCTCCCATTAAGGAGGCTTAACTTCAATCAGACAGCTGATAGTTAATCCCAAGACTTCATTGACACTATTGTACAATGTCTTGCCATGCTAGTAATTGTCATGGTAGGTAGCTGGGTGAAACAACCAATTGCTTTATAGTGGTGCATCTTGCATGAAACCTCTGGAAGCTCTGAGAACTCATTCTCAGGGAGGAGGCTTCTGGTTGGTCCCCCTGCAGATCCCATAGACTATTAGCAGAAACCTCTGCAGATGATGATATAAACACAGATAGGAAAAAGATGGTGCAACAAAAATTCAGCTTCTCCCTCACCCTGACAGGTTCCTGCCAGCAGAGAGCATCCTTGGCCAGTGAGAGCCCAGCAAGAATCAAGAGCCAAAAGAAAGGTCATATCAAGTTACCTACTAATTGATGTACATGGCACCTTACTTAGGCAGTATATACTTAACCAAACAGACCTAGTCAAACTCACAGAGCAGTGAAGTGGAATGAAATGCATAAACATGCGGGGTCTCCATATATAGACCAGGCTGGCCTCAGGCTCACTATCCCAAGCTGGCCTCAAATGCCAGATTCTCTTGCCTCATCCATCCAAATTTAGAGATTATCAGTATGCATTACCATACTTTACCAAGTGGCAATTTGTTTCTCAAAACATTTTATTTTCTGAAAAATTATTTTATTTGGAGCTGGAGAGATAGCTCAGTGGATAGCACCATTTGTTTGGTCTTGAAGAGAACCTGAGATCCAGTCCCAGCACCCAATGCTAAGTGGTTCATAACCATCCGTAACTCCAGTTCCATGGCTCTAACACCTTTTTCCAACATCCATGGACATGAGGCACACAAGTGGTACACAAACACACACTCAGGCTAAGCATTCATACATATAAAATAAAACGAACAAATCTTTTAAAATTTAAATATTTTATTTAGTATTCACACGTGCATAGTATTTGTACAGGACTTCCACAAGATTAACCAGAACCGTATCATAGATAGGGAAGGAGCTCCTAACATACCACCCCTATTTGAGGAATATGATATTCACAGGGAGAGGGAGAGTCACTGGTTTTCAGGGATGTGGACTCTGAGATACAACCCATGATCCAAAGAATTTATTTTATTTCTGATTGTAAGTATTTACACGTGTGTGCAGATGCCTACAAAATCTGGAAGAGAATATCAGATCTCCTAGGCTTGAAGCTACAGGTAGCAGTGAGCTACCTGATGTGAGCACAGAGAACCACACACTAGCTTTCCACAGGAACAGGAAGTACTCATAGCCACTGACATCTCTTCAGCACCTCCACCCCCATTTTGTTTGCTCATTTTTGGTTTTCATTTTTTAAAACCACTTTGGTCTGCTCATCATTTTTATTTGTGACAAACACAGAAGTGAACAATAGTCACAGAAGGAAAAAAAAGAGAAAGCATGTCCTCTCTTAGCAGCCAACATAACAGCCTTGGACATTTCTGCAGATTCCTAATCCAGTTCTTACTCATGTACTTACGTTGTTTCCCCTAGTTTTAGTGACACACAAGCCAGATGTAGATGTGTTTTGCATCCCTCACATTAACCATCCTCATAGTTTTGGTTATGGGATACAAGGGGTTTATTGTCTTTTCTAGGTACCAAAATAATTACCAAGTTATCATTCTAATTATTCTCCTGTTGTTGGACACATGGGCTGTTCTAAGTTCTTTTATGGTAAATAATTCTGCCATAGACATCTCTATGCAAATTATTTCAGGCCTTCCTGTCTGAGTCTGGTAGTGTTTCATAACCAAAGGCCAGGAATGGGGTTATCTGCCAAGGGGAATGATCAAGTCCTTGAACCCTACAGCAAAATGTTGAGGTGATAGGGTGAACAGTCAGATGCAGATTTATTTAAGCACTCTTTACCATGGAGAGTCTCTGGGTCCTTAGATGTACAAATAAAGGCCTGAGTTTAGTTTGGGAATTCAGGTGGGGAGACCTTAGGATAGAGAGCTCATTCTGTGTTTTTGCTTTTAATTAATTACATAGCATTAAAAGGTTCTCCAGAAGCAGAATAATCTACTATGAAACAGGGGTGGACAATACAGTCCCAATGTGACTCAAAGCTCATCTTGAGGGACAACTTCAGATTGCCTCTATTATTGCTCGCCATTTGGTCAGAGAAAGGAATTAAGCAGATTAGTCAAGCTAGGTGCTTTTCTTTACAAAGCCATGGAGGTTATTACTCAAGACCTTGTTATCTCAAAGGTGTTTGCAAATTGATTTTGGGATAATTTGTTCCAGGTAGAGAAGTTAAGTTGGCAGGCAGATAATTTCTGGGCTCGTCCTTTGTGCATTTTAAATATATAGAGCCTCTGACTGCCATTACCAACCCCCAGGAGCTCCCATCAGTCTCCAATGAGGCCTCACGGGTGATATTCTGTAGCTCCGTGATGACTCTGCCTAATTCCTTAATATAATTATTCACAGACCGGCTCTGGACAGGATGAAGAGCAACCCACTCCGATGCTGTGGGGGCTGAGCAGTGGCTACATTAAGCTCTTCCATCGACTTTCTCCCATGGTTTACTGCTCTCCTATTTCAGGCATTAGCAGTTTTCAATTTCTGACCACCAGAAAGAAAATACAGTATTAATCTTTCCAAACATTTACTCTCTTTTCATGTATTTCTAATGGTAGGTGGAAATACAATAACAAACATCTTCTTGAGTGTATAAATGTCCCCATCTCAAATGGCAGGCTCACAAGTTTCATGTGCAGTCTAGACATTGTGGCATACTCACATCTCTCTCCTCAAAAGTAGACCAGGTAAATTCAGCATAGTGTTTCCTGGCATTTATTTCAGTACCTTCAAGCATTAGATAATTGCTTTTGGCTTTTATATTTTTATTTTATTTTTTGTGATATGCTGGTTTAAAACTGGTATCATTTAGAAGGCATGTATACAAGTGTTAAAGGGAAAAAGAGGCAGGAGTGAGGGACGGAACTTTCTTGTTGACAAAAAAATGTCATTTTAAATGAATAGAAAGTTTTACATTGATTCTTATCATAATTCTCTTCTACATCTAAGATGAACTCTCCAGTCAGAACGTGCAAGACATGCGCATGGACATCCAGTCCAGCTTAGATGTAGCCATTCTAAGATCTCAGAGATATCCAGTGGAAGAGTGAGTCTCAGACGGCAGTCAGTACAAGACATATTTAAAGGAAATGGGGCAGGTGGAGCATTAGAATTCAGGTCCAGATTCCTGCCCCTCCTTTTCTCATTTTATATTTACACATTTATGGAATTAAGCAGAAGTGTCATTAAAAATTTGTATACCAGGAGTGTTCAATTTTGAGTGATACAGAGACCCTAAAACTCCAATAAAAAATTAGGTGTTCTTTAGAGAAATGTGGAAAAGTTCACTGCCCAGAGTTCTTTGCATTATTTCAGGAATTTGTGAGTCCTTCTGTTATAGTTAACATTCCTCAGCAACTTAACTGGATTTAGAGTCACACAGGAGATGAGACATACTTCTGGGCATATCCATCTGGAGGTTTCCAGAGAGGTTTGGCTGAGGGAAGACCTACCCTGAATGTGAGTGACATTGTGCCATGGACTGGGCTCCTGGAGCTTATTAAGAAGGGTGGGGAAGGAAAGTGGTTAGGGAGCAGCAGAATTCCTATGCCTCTACTCCCTGAGGACAGACGCAATGTGGTCAGCTGTCTCAAGGTCCACCACCATGCCTTTCCTGTTCTGATTGACAGCCTACCACTAAACAAAAGGCAAAATAAAATTTCCCACCCATCGGTTGTTTTGTCAAGTATTTTGCCACAGCAACAAAAAATAAATGAAAAATAAACTTCTGCACCCATGCATGAGTCTATGCACTGAAAATAGAGGAAATATGAGAGTATCTACTGGCCAACCACATACCCATATCTTACATTTTGATGACACTCCAGACTACCCAATGTTGCAGGGACTGGGGCCGGGAACATAAACAGAAATTAGATTACATTTTAACATTTCCAATTTCCCAGGTTCCCAACCTTTTGGGTGAAAACATGTGTGCAAAGGTTTCCATAGAACAAGGATGTGTAAATATCTAGGTCCTATGAAAACAATGCAGCCAACATACTCTGGGGTATATCCATGACATAGCATGTAGTCTTCTACAAACGCATGCTTCCAGGGCTAGACATGTAGCACAGTTGTTACATGTTTATCTAACACAGAGCCCAGACTTCAAGTCCCAACACTTTATATACTAAATGTAATGGCCCACACCTACATCCTCAAGAGGTAAAGGCAGAAGGGCCAGAAGTTTAAGGTCATCTTTAGATACATAATAAGTTCAAGATCAATTTGGGATACATGAGACCCCGTCACTAAAAAAGAATAAAATGTTCTCAAATCCGCCTCTCTTCACACCAACGACTCTGTTAAGGTCTTGAGATGAACATCTTGGCAGGCAGAAGTTCCCTGTGGGAGAAATCCCAATTTCTGTAGACCTGTGTGTGCATCTCACTGCCAGTAAAAGTAGCCTGTACATGGAATCAAGCGGTGGCAATAAACATAGACACTGCCATGGAATTGGAGAGTATCATAGCTGAGAAAAGCAACAATGACAAACTGTGGTGTGAGCCGTACTGCAGGTGACAGCCTGTGAAGTACAGGCTACTGATCAGGTAAGGTCTTCCAGGGGAAGTTTAAGGGAAAAGATTGTTAAATTCCTGGGGGGGGTCCCCTAAATCTGTATTGCTTAGGCACAAGTCACCCAAGTCTAGCCCAGTCAACAACTAAAGCTGTGTATTTCAAGCCCTCTTTCTACAAATGTTCCTGAGATGCTGGAGTGTTCTGTGGGTTGATTCAGACAATTAAATAATGGGAATGAGAATATTATTCCCTCTAGTGGGCTGACTGCGTGGAAGGGGTCACGAGGAAAACTTCTGGAGTTTGGAAACTTTCTGTGCCTTGAATAGAGTTACATAACTGGCCTAGTTTGCTTTCTATTGCTGTGATAAAGACCATGACTGAAAGAAACATGGAGAGGAAAAAAAATGATTTCACCTTGAAAGTTCCAGACCATTGCTGAAGCATCCAAAGCAAAAGCTCAAGGAAGGAACCATGAAGTGAAGTTGCTTCCTGGCTTGCTCCCAGTGGCTCACTCAGCCTGTTCTTTTTCTAGAACCCAGGACCACCTGCATAGAAATGATACCATCCACAGTGGGCTGGGCCCACCCACCCCAATCATTAGCCAAGAACATGCCCCAGAGACTTGCCCACAGATCAGTCTGATGGAGGGAAGCCTGTTCTCAGTTGATGTTCTCTCTTCCCAGATGACCCTAGCTTGTGTCAACTTGACAAACTGCTAACCAGCACAGTGACACTCATGAAAAAAGACTTAAAAAGACAGCCATTGTTGTGTATGGAAATGGTCTCTTTAAGCATTACAAAAAAAAAAAAAAAAAAAAAAAAACTGGGCTGACAAGCTGACTCATCCAGTCGAAGCTTTTGAAGCACAAGACTTGAGTTCAATCTACAGAATTCATGTAAAAACGCCAAACACCACATCTCAGATCTGTAATCCCTGAACTCCTGTAGCGAGATGGGAGGCAGACACAGGAGAATTGCTTGGATGCTCTTGGACCACCATGAAGGATGCAGCTCAGCAATGCAACAGCAAAAAAGACCTATCTCAACAAGGTAGAGGGAGAAACGGATACCTCAAGTTGTCTTCTGAATTCCACATATATGAACACACAGAGAGATGAATATATTTATAAATCACAAAACACAAACAAAAATATTACTATTCCTGGTCAATAAAGGAGAGAGAATGTTCACAGGGAGACACGTTGCTAAATTTATTTGGAATGAATTCCAAAGGGTTTATAAGAGACAAGGCACAGCACTTAAGAACACATACTGCTCTTTCAGAGAACCTGAATCCAATGCCCAACACTCATGTTGTTACAATCACTTGTAACTTCAGCTCCAGGGATCTGGCAACTCTAGGTTCTAAAGCCATCAGAACTCACGTGCATATAAACACATATAGACATACACACAGAGATATTCATAATTAAAAATAAGAAGTTACTATTAAAAAGAGGTGAGTTTCCAACCCTGTGTCATTTATCTCTAAGCAATTCTATTCTTACTATCTGATCTTGACTGCCTAAGGCATTCCCTAGTGCTCAGCCGCTCAGACCCAGCAAGCTTCCATCCAAGAGTTTCCCTGCGCATGTAACCCAATCAACCCCTCTCTGATCCCCAGCATCCTCTATGCAAAGACAAGTGATTGACACATGATGGCATCTCTGCTCACAAAGTTGGAAATCAGATCAAGGGGGAGAAAAGCCTGCTGTTAGGGAGCTATAGCCTGACTTAGAAAAGGCATTGGTCCCCTCTGGTTAGACATCAAAGCCTACTGAGGAAAAAGATGTTGTGAACCACCCTCAAACCCTGGGCTACAGCTGCCCTCGGGATGCCAAAGCTCTCCTTCAGTGTGTAGATGGTGTTGTGACCCCCTTAATGTAATTCGGCTTCATCCTCGGGGAAGCAATCTTCAGACCAATTCTGTCTTTCTTTTCCCTGCTGTGAGCACTTGTAACAGTTTGACTCCCAGGAATTCCTACAGAGAGCAAAAGTGCTTCAAATCGCTGAAGATGGATCGGTGTGTATATGCATTGTCTGCTCCAGACAAAATCAAATGTTCTGAAGAAAACTGGATGTCACTAAGAAGTGCAGGGAACCTTGGTATGGTTCATGTAAGGATAACATGGCCTCTGGCACGTGCCATTGCCTTCTTAATTCCAACAGAGCTCTCGTTTTAACTTCGATTTACTGGTCATATGGTCTTGGAGGTACCACTTTATAGGTCTAACAGCATGTACACATATGTACCCAGGGAGACACGTTGCTGTACTGTCATCCTTTCATACCTTTATATATGCTATTCTCTTCAGCTAAGGTGTTTTTCCTCTTACCCTTAACTGAGACATGTACTCTCTCCATCCTTCAAATCTGAAATAAAACTACTTTTGTCGCATGGACCACTGGCCCATCTACAAAGATGCTCAACGTCACTGTAGTAATCGAACTGATGCTTCAGCAAGACTACTGTATAAAATAATGCATTAAGGACCAAAAGATGAAGGGGAGTTAGCCTGCAGCCAGAGTTCAAGAGGAGCTAGCCTGCAGCTAGAGTTCAAGTCTTTTTTGCCCTGCATTCACTGGCCAGACACAAGACTCTGAACAGTTCACCTGATCATTGTGGGGTTGGTTTTCTCACCTCTAGAATGGAAAACTGCTTCTTGACATAAATTGCAGAAATATTTACATTTTCCAGCTGAAACCACAGGGATTCTCTGTGTATTCACTGATCTCTGCCTTTCAGAGCCAGTAGTGAGTCTGATTTCTTTCTCATGCTCGCCTTGCCTGGGGTCCATGCAGTCTCTGAGGACAGTCAGATGACTCACAACATACCAACAGGTGACAATGGAATTATTCTTTGTCTCTCATCTTGAACTTTTGACAAGGAGTTAAAACACTGAGCAAAAGAACTCAAGGTGAGAGATTTATTTTAGATGAGGATTCTGGATGTTGCATCATGGCAGGGAGGCCAAAGATGGGAGGAGAGATATTCCTATCATATTAACAACCAGAAGACATATTGGGGCAGGCAGGGGAGAGAGGGGAAGAGAGAGAGGGACAGAGACACAGAGAGAGAGACAAAGAAAGAGAGACAGACAGACAGAGAGGTGTAAGAGAGAGACACAAAGAGACAGACAGACAGACAGACAGACAGACAGACAGACAGACAGACAGAATATTACTGCTTTTCTTTTTGTTGTTGTTGTTGTTGTTGTTGTTGTTGTTGTTATTTTCCTATAAGGATCGCTACCCAATACAGATGATGTCACTCACCTTCAGTGTAGGGCCCCTCTATAGTTAAACCTCCCTGGAAATATGGAAATGCCCACACAAATGCATCTGGGGGTGTCCTTTACTAATATTTTGATCCAATCAAATCAACACAGGATCACAGTTGAATAAGTACTTGATGTCTTAGCTGGGTGTGGTAAAACACACCTATATCAGCTCTTGGAAGGCTGAAGCAGGAGGATAGTGAGTTCTAGGCTGGTGTAAATTACATAGTAAAAACCTGTCTACAAGTTTAAAAGTGAAGACTTAAATATTTTAGATCTTATTTAAGTGGGTAAGAAAGCAGTTAATAAATTCTCTTTAAAGAAAAGGTTGGTCTAGTGACATGGAGACACAGACATCAGGAGGAATATTGCAGAGAACTATGTGTGGGTATCTATCAAAGGCATAGAAGAATTTGGAGAGGAACAAAGGAACAAACAAACTTGATATGATGGTTTGTGGAAGCTTGCTATGCCATGTTCCATTGGTATCCCTGGGAGGTCTTGCTTTTCTGAAGGGAAACTGAGGAGGAGTGGATCTGGGGAAAAGAGGAGGTCAGGCCAGAGGGTACTGGGAAGAGTGGAGGCAGGGGAAAGTGTGGTGCGGATATAATATATGAAAGAAAAATAAATTGAAAACTAGAACAAAACAGTATTCGTAAACACAGATGAAGAAAACTTTTAACAAAGTCTCCAGTTTTCAGACTGTGAGGAACACAGGGATCCAGACAGAGCCAACCATGAGGCTTGAGCTTAGGCTCACAGAGGCACATCTTAGAAATATGTGACTAAAGAAAAATCCCAAGTATCTAGGAAAAAAAATATAGTTATTCACCAAAAACAAAACAGAAAAGTCTTTTTAAAAATGTCAATCACCACACTCTGTCCATTCAATTTGAAACCCAGGGATATGAGGAAGATGAAAATGGTAAAAAATAACCCATGATAGCATTAAGAGGTGTCATAGATACTTATCAGTGTACCTAGGACATTAAAATGCTATTTGGTTTCATTATCATAGCGACTCTATGGGTAACAACTGGGAAGATCCACTTTTTTTTCTTTCTCTGAAAAGAAGAGATATCAAGATGAATGTCAAGTAATTTGTCATTCAAATAACTGAGAGTGGGACTGAGGCACCTGCGTAAGTGACTTCACACTAGAGCATCAATACAAGGATAGCATTAGGAACACAGAGCAGAGTGCTCCTCAAAAATGTATCTAGAACTTCAGCCAGAAAAGAGGTTCTTTGTGCACATCCAACAGCAAAGCACTCTCATACATGGAAAAAGCACCACCCACTGTGTTCCTTGAGGAAAACCGACTTGACCGTTTACACCAGTGCATCTTTGGGATAATCAATGTTGCCTTCAGATGATCAGTGTCATAGTTTCTAGGATGTGACGTTTGAATATGCCAGCAACCAGTCCTCATGAGAGAACTAGCTGCTACAAGATCTTTCTCTCTAAGAGAAGAGCCTAGAATAGAATGCTAAACCCCACATTCCCTCCATAATCCTCAGGAACCAGCATAGAAGAGAAGCAGGGCTGAGGAAGGACCAGACGCAAACTATGTTCTGGACCAGACAAGACCTCAGTACTCATGAACCCACAGCAGCTATGGCTGCCTGTACAAGATCAAGCTAGTCAGCATCCTAGCACAGAATAGGAAGGGGTTCATCAATCCACCGCCCTGACTGAGAACCTATAAACAACTGGTAGTGTCTGGGAGCGAGTCAGGTTTTTTATGGGTGTGGTTCCTGGTAGGTCATCCACACTTCAGTGGATGGCTCCATACTCATGAGTGTATAGGCAGCACCTACTAGAACTGATGGGATATTTTAAAAGGGAGAGGAGAAGAGAAAAATGAAATTGTGGGGTAAGGAGGCAGAGATGGGCATGGGAGACATTAGGAAGAGCAGTTAGGAGTGAATATAATCAAAATACACTGTATGAAATTCTCAAAAACTTAGTGTTAAAAAGAAAAAAAATTACCTTAAGATAGACTAGACTGAACAGAGCCCACAGTTCCAGGAGACGCCTTCCTCCCAGGCATATTTATCTGGTGCTTCTAATAAGCCATTCTGTGATAAAATGTTAGCCCTTTCATTAGACACCACAAATGCTTTGGGGAAAAGTCTCCCTCAGACAGACATCTGTAGGTACATATTTAACTAATTCAGACAAGAAAACCAAGTCCCAACTACTTAAACCTACTAAAACACCAGAGAGCTGGACACAAAAGCGCATGCTTTCATGTGCAGTACTGGGGAAGCACTGACAGGAAAATTGTTACAAGGTGGAGGCTAGACATGGTGAGTTCTAAGCCATACTTGTCAGCAGAAGTGAGACAGTCTCAAGAAAAGACAAAAACAAACCAAACTGCTAACACCAAACTGTCACTGCTTGATATTCTCTTTTTATAGCAGTAAGGAAATAGGTACAGTCCCCATCCCCGACCCAACCCCATCTCTTGGGCAGATGTTTTCTAATAAACCTGTACTGGCTGGCTATTGTAAACATGCACGTTTAAATAAGCACAGTTTTCTATATCTGTTTTCACACACAGTGTGTGCTTTTGCCATGGTTCATCTCCTCCCATCTGCCCAAACATCTAGGTACCGGGAATCAAGAAGCTTGGCTGCAGCATTTGCAGGTTTCCCATCAATATCTCAGTAGCAGTGAGAGATATGGCTACTTCCGATCCTGTCCAAAGGCTTCCACTGAGTTGAGACTTGACTTTCAAATAACCTCATAATTAAAAAATGAAAAAAACCTAAAAAGTAATTTTTCTCCCTGTAGTGGTCCATGCAGTAAGACAAGAATTCTCTCATTATATAGATACCAAGGTTCTGGTTTTCCCCATGCCACACAGGTCATAGTAACCAGAATAGTGTTCTGCTTCTTCTTCTCTTTCCCCAGTACTGAACCATCTCTTTCTGTATACTATGTAAATATATTTCTGTTTCAGCTCCATATGTTATGAAGACTATAGGATGGATGCATTCACAAATGATGTTCTATGCATCCAGCACAAGGCTCAAGGCATTACAATCTTTCATCTAGATGGTGATGTCATTCCCATTTTATAAGTGAAATAACTCCACTAACAAATCTAAGGTTTAAGATGATCAGCTGAACACAATTACAAGAAGGAACCAGGATTCCATCCAAGGAAGACTACAGACAAGTCTATCAGTATTGTCAGTGTTGAGAAGGGTCAAGTGATCCTACCGAGGGTACAGAAGATGATGAAGAAGAGAAGTCAGATCCAGAACTACCCCACACCAGATTCACAGGAGTCAATAGTTACAGAGTTGTGGATGCAGAAGGTACATAGGAACTTATTGTTTCACCTGCCTGAAACAGAGGATCCCAGTATGTGCCCATAACTCAGCTTGAAGATGTCTAGGAATATATTAAGTACACACTCTAGGGACCATACAAGCAGTAAAGCTTTTAAAAGATTTATTTTCATTCACTATGTGAGTGAATGCACATACATGTGCTTATGTGTGTGTCTGTGTGTAGGTGAGTGTAGGTGCCTATGGAGTTCAGAAGCGTTCATTCCCCTGGAGCAGGTGGTGCCAAACTACCTGATGCAGGTGCTGGGAGCCTAACTTGGATTCTTTGCAAGAGCATTATATGTTCTTGACTTCTGAGCCATCTCTCCCGCCTTTATAGTCCTTATACTGAGAAAGCACACGCCTGGACTCTAAGAGGACAATTCTCTCTAGATCTCTAGGTTCATTAAGTTACCCTTGTCCTCTTAACTTTACACACTGTTGATACAGAAACAGCAGGAGACATCTTTTCGTGTGTACCCTTCTCTCTGCTAGATCCCTCTTCCCTTTCTCCAGCTAACTCACTTTTTCTTGTCCTCGAAAATGTAGCTCTCCTGTGGAGTGCCCTCCTGGATGCTCTCATCCTTCTATACTTTGTTCTCTGTGATTTTTTCTATCTTAGCCCAGGTTGTGAGAGGCAGAGCCTGAGACAAGTTTTTTGAAGAAGCAAAAGAGATGAATTCTCAGGATGCAGGATACAGGAAGCAATGGTGCTAAATAAGAATGTGATTTTGATTTCAGACTAGCTTCAGCCTAATCTTGCAGTAGTTCTAAATACGAACTATACCAGTTTAAGGCAAAGGTACCGAAATTACATAATATTAATTAGTCTGTCTCCCTAGATGCATAGGTATCACTATTTTCCTCGATTTCCCAGCAGTGCAGCTCCCATGTAACTAAATGTACTTATCTTGAGACAGGGACTATTAATTTGCTAGGACCTTCTGAAACAATAGGGCACAAAGTAGGCAGCTGAAAATAACTGTCATTATCAACCTGCAGTTCCCAAAGCTAGATATGTGTCATCAAGTTGTCAACAGAACCATTTTCCCTTGAGAGGCTCTAGGGAAGATTCCTTGCTCACCTCTCCAAGTCTCTCATGGCACATCAACGGTATGAGCTTCTCTGCTTTGTGTATGCATCTTACCTCCCTCTGCCCTGTCTTTATATGATGCTCTCATATGGCCAGAATTTTTACTCAAATTTCCCTCTTTGTATGAAAACTTAGTTCATATTAGATCAATCAATGTCTGTCATAGATAGGGTTTCTATTGGTGTGATAAAACACCATGACCAAAATCATCTTGGAGAAGAAAGAATTTATTTTGATTATAGTCCACTGAAAAGGGAAGTCAGGAAAGAAACTCATGGCAGGAACCCAGAGGCAAGAACTAGTAGGAATCCATGCAGGAATGCTATGCACTGGCTTGTTCAGCATGGGCTCTAAAACATCAATCAAAATAATGCCCTACAGACTTGACTATAGACCCATCTTATAGAGGCATTTTCCCCCCGCTTCCAGATATGTCTATGTTGTGTTAAGCTGACAAAAGTCAATCAGCATAGGCTACTCTCTTTTCTTCAGTATGAACTCATTTTCACATAAATCATAACTTAGAACAATCTATTTTCAAATATATTAGCAATCTGAGTTTCCAGGAAGAACAAGACTTTGAAGAGAATACCTTCACTTTGAAGAGAATACCTTCACTTTGAAGAGAATACCTTCACTACTTCACTCACCTTACTGCAAGAGGCAAATATGAAGTTTCAGCTGTCATAACAGAGATGGGTGTTCTGCTCTGGATAAAGATTTAGTGTATGCACTAACAGAAAATTCTATAGCTACATCAAGGAGTCTCCCTCCTTTGGGATACCTGTCTATTGCAGAATTTCTACATCTTTATATAGATTATCAGAGTGAGGCTCTGTTTCACCATACTGTAAGATGTTCAGAACATGAACCATGCCATTTTGTCCTGAGACTTCAAGTTCTAAGGGCATAATATAGGCATTCTTGAATCTTCCTCCTCCCCAGTGTGGTAGTCTTTACATATCTGAGTATGGGAGCTGTCATAGGATTCTATGTCATCTCTTGTTATGATCTTTTCACTCTTATATTATCATCATTATGTGTATCAGCTACACTTTCCCACAGATGTGACTGAGACACCTGATAGAATACCTGAAGAAGGAAGCGTTTATTTTGACTCATGAATCAGAGGGTTGCAGTGCAACATGTTGAGCAAGGCAGAGCACAGCAACTCAGTTCAGTCCCTGAAAGCATGAATGGATAGTGGAGGCTGTTCACATTGCAGTAAACCGGGAAGCAAACAAAAACTGGTAGGAACTGTGGCAGGGTATAACCATCAAAGACCAACCCACGTCTGCCTACTAAGCACTTCCTAAATGCAGCATGGCCTCTCTAAATAGTGCCATAAATTTTGGATCAAGTGTTCTAAATATGAGTCTTGGAGTAAGATATTTTATAAGCAAACTATAAGACGTTACTTGAATATCTCTTATTTGGTTGTTTAAGCTGTAATCAGAATTGAATCACTTTGAATCCCAGCTCTACTGTTTTTAGCCATATGTCGTAGATATTGGTGGTGCCCAGCCAGTTCCTCAATGCTTAGCACCTCTACACACTAGAGACATCCCAGCTCTAGCACCTGGGTTCTCTCTAGGATAATATCACAGGACTGTGTGGGGACCGTGACAAGGCAGATGAGATATGCCAAGTCTAGACATTACACTCCCAGGGACAACCTTCACCCAAGGAAGGATGAGAGTAGATATTCTAGTTTGCTGGCTCTTTTAAGTAATAAGATAGTGTAATGAGTTTTATATCTCTTAGATGACCCCTAGTGACACTGTCTTAGTTAGGGTTTTCATTGCTGAGAAGAGACACCATGACCAAGGCAACTCTTATAAAGGACAACAGTTAATTGGGACTGGACTACAGGTTCAGTGGTTCAGTGCATTATCATCATGGCAGGAAGCACAGCAGCAACCAGGGAGGTATGGGGCTAGAGGAACTGAGAGTTATATATCTTCATCCAAAGGAAGCCAGGAGCAGACTGTCTCCCAAGTGACTATGAGGATTTCAAAGCCCACCTCCACAGTGATGTACTTCCTCCAACAAGGCTACACCTATTCCCAACAAGGCCACACCTCCTAATAGTGTCATTCCCTGCACCAAGCATATTCAAACCACTAATCATCAGAGACAAGGAAGATTACAAAATCGTGAAACTGCCCTTCAGGGTTCTTCGTTCTCTGCCTTACCTCACTATCCCCACTAGAATTCCTCTCAGTTTTTAGACCAACTACTTGTAAATATCTCTCACAGTCTGTTTTGGGAGAAATCTAATTTAAATTATTATAAAAACCATGACATATTATTTAATATCTATATCTCAAATTCCCCATTTGAGCTGAAGATGTAGCTTAGTGGATAGAATATTTGTTCAGTGTAAACAAAGCTCTAGGTACAGCCAATCCAAGCATCACAGGGACTAAGTTCATTCCTATATCCCTGAACTTAGAAGGTAGAAACAGAAGGATCAGAAGTTCAAGGTCTTCCTTGACTATTTAGCAAGTTTGAGGCCAGCCTGGGCAATGTGAAATCTTCTCAAAAATAAATAAGACCTGTAAAGAACAACAATAAAACTACAAAAAAAATCAAATTCTTCATTTATAAACTAGATTAACAATGTCACTTTCCTTACAGGAAATGCCATGAGGATTAAATAAACCATTATATTAAAAAAAAAAAAAAAACAGGCCACTCTTAGCACATAAAATGGACGCCATGTTATCTGTTGTGAGTACATCTGCCTACGTACCAGTGAGCTAGTCAGTACAGTGCTCCCAGTTTTCTAACCCCATAGAACAGAAGGATCCCAACACACCCTCCCTTCCTACGTCTCAATAGAGAATCAAAAGCAATGTCTCTGGGTTTTTAAATAAATTTTCACACACAAATACATTCAGGAGACAACCTCAGTCTACTTAACAGAGTCACGATGAAACCTATGAAGTCATTTACAAATGCATAATTTAGTAACAACTTAGCACCAGATGAGATTTTATGATCTGCATTCCTCTTGTCTGCCCCTGGCTCCTCTTTGTCCCTCAGTGCCTCATAATTTTCAAGATTACTCTTTGCTGGGCCATTTCCCAAAATTAAGAGCAGAATAATTACGCTAGAAGAGCCTTTTTAAAACTTACTTGCTAATCAGAAGTCTTCAGAACGCATGAATCAAGAGGCTGTCTCCCTCAGAGGAGGACCTAGGAGACCTAGGATTGTCAAGTTTTGCAATCAAGGGCTACTCTGCAAAGGCATCTTGTCTCAGAGCAGTAGGGGTCATGTGACAAGCATCCTTTTGTCTTTCTGCCCCACTTTTGCCCAGCAGCCTTGTTGTAGAGAGATGAGTGAGTAGAACTCACATTTTAGTGAGTTTGGATCTCTTGAGTTCCAGATATACTGAACTATCCACCCATGTGACATTTTGAGACATATTGCAAGGCAAGAACAACTAGTAATCTCCTGGTGTTATGTATCAGCTTCTAGTCCAAGGTTTACTTCTATGAACCCATTCATTCCTTGTACCATACCATGAGGTAAATACTATTTTAGATGCATTTTAAAGATGATGAAACTAACGGAATATGCCTGTCATTCATCTTTGGTCTTTTGGCTCCTTTGTAACGATCAGCTCTCTGACTCTGGAATAGAACCTCGCAAATCATACATCCAGGTGTCTATTAATAGAAGATTCTTGAACTTCTCAAACTTCCTAATGCTATGACTCTTTAACACAGGTCCTCATGTTGTGGCAACCATGAAACATAAAATTATGTTGTTACTACTTTATAACTGTAATTTTGCTACTGTTATGAATCGCAATGTAAATACCTGGTGCTCAGGATATCTGATATGCAACCTTCAAAGGGACTGTGACCCACGGGTTGAGAACTAGTGCTCTAGAGGGAGCTAAACAAAGGGTGAAGATGCTCCCTTCTTGTCTCATTGATGGCGTATCAAGAGGCAGCAGCATTCTGAGCTTTCATGTCTTCCAGTTTTCAGGGCAACCATAGCATAGCATCTTGCTGGAAGTATCAGCAGAATGCAGGTCCTGCCCTTACTGCCTATGTACTATTGAATAGCACTCTTCCTTTGGAGGTTCCAGCAACTTGCCCTCCAGGGCTCCTTTTCCAGACTTCTAGTCCCTATGGCAACACTTATTCCCTTTGGGTGGCCAAGACCTAGATGTAGCAACTGCTCCCTGTCATTTTGGGGCTACTATAGCATCTAAATTTTGCTTTGTTAGCCTTCTAACATTTATTTAAAACTCCACCATCAATAAAAGTTCTCTAAAATACCTTGTGTAGTCTGCGGTTTGCTAACCACTACATGACAAAGCTAGATTTTATAATCATCTTCATTTTCAACATCAAGAAGACAAGGCACACATGATAAGTGATTTGTCCAAGCCCATGCAGTTAGTACATGGTAAAGCCAAGATATCCAGATTGCCTTGCTCTAGATTTTTGTGGTGGTTTTTAAAATTATATTTCTACGTAGAGCTCACTTGTACAAGTTAATGGACAACTTTCATGAGTTAGTTTTCTTCTTCTGCCATATAGACTGCAGAAACCAAACTTTTCTAAAACTTGACCAAACCAGTCCCAGGAACTGACCCAGTCAGTTGACAGGCTTGGTGGCAAGTACATTTTCCTGCTGAGCCATCTCACTGTCCTAGAATTTATGGTTTTAACTGATTCACCAAACTGCCCCATTGTTCTAACCCTCTGAGCAGCTAGAGAACAAGACAGATAGGTAAGAGCTGAGCAGATAAACTTTTTATTCAACAAACAATTACTGAAAACCAAGTCTACTTGTTCTCAGGAAAATAGATTGAAGCAAATCACTATTGACTCTTAAGAGGAACCAGAGAGTACTGAGTATAACAAATTTAAACCCGGTGGAATGAAAATGAAATTATACAATGACAGTGGTTTGTAGGACCTGGACTGTACTGACTTACAGGGTACTGTAACATACAGAAAAATATTCCTTAAACAATGTCCAAGTCTTATTTCCAAACTTATAGAACCAAAGGAACTCTGTCAATAGACATTGGCTCTAGTACCCTGGTTTGTACAGGTGGGCTCAGCATAATCCCCTACAGTCATTTTAAGTGAAGAAGATAAGAAAAAGAATTGGACATTGAAAAACGTTTCTTTATGACTTAGAAGACAGGAACAGAGACCTTATCAGATAGATAGATAGATAGATAGATAGATAGATAGATAGATAGATAGATGGATGGATGGATGGATGGATGGATGGATGGATGGATGGATGGATGAACGGACAGACAGACAGACAGACAGACAGACAGACAGACAGACAGACAGACAGAAAGGCCAAAGCCCTTTCCAGCAACGGCCATCTAGCTCAGGCTCTCAAGCCTCCTGAATTCTATAGTCTGAGCCTCTGGATACTCAAAGCACCTTTGACTGAAGTGAAAGCATCAAATTCATGTCCATGAATGAAGAAACAACTTTCCTCCCACAAGGATCTGACTTCCAGTGACCTCTAGAAACTAGAAAAAGTCAGGAAATAAATACTTCTGTGAGTAAAATGAAGACAGTCCAACGGAGTTGTAGACATCTAACCTCTGGTACTATAGATAAGAAACTTACATGGTTTAGAGTACAAAGTCTATGGCCAGTTCTTACAGTATAGATAGGCTATTAATACAAGCGAAGATGCCAAGATCAGAGGGAGAAAGTCATAGAGAGCTTTTCAGTGAATTCAAGCCATGGGTGCTTTTTTGTAAGCAGAGACTTTAGGAGGCACAGGTATAAAGTGGGTTCCTCTAAGCTGAGTCTAGGCTACTCTGGAGCTGCATATCCTACAGAAATCCAGGAGATATGAGGAGGCAGCAAAATCTAAAACAGAGAGGGCAATGGGAACCAAGTAGAGTATTCACCATAGCAAGATTTTGTAAGCACTGGTATAACACAGGTGCCTATTCCTCTGGGTCAACCCTTTTGAATGTGAGGTAGAGGAAAGATCTGAGGGAAGGAAATTCGACTTGAAGATCAATAAGGAAGTCAGCATCAGTTGCCAGTTATGGAGGGAAGAAATGAAGCGGACTGAGGAATATGAACGTCCTGAAGTTAGACAGACTGAGTGAGAGGAACAAGAAGCAGGTTCAAGAGTCTAAATGGAGATAACATGTGGCTACTGATTGGATACAAGAAGCGAAGGAGATGGAACCAATACGAGAATGTGTTTCAAGAGTCCTCCTGGGTTCCTACACAGTCTTCCTTGACTTCTACAATGCTTGCTTGCGTGGTTCATATTAGCTGGTATTTATCCAGTTTCCATCCCAGTATTCTAATGCTCTGTGATAGCTCTTCTACTCTATGTCCAATGCCCTGTGTGTAATTTCTTTGCAGTTCAAATGGCAGTGTGGAGAATTAAAGGGATGAATGATCATTGGGTCAAACAGAGGTTGCCTTGCTATCACTATTGCTTAGTTATGTCACTTTGGGAAAGTTACATCATGCCCTTGAACCTTGGGTTCCTCATATGTAAAACTGGGGCAACAGAGCCTACCTCTTGGTAGATCTTAGTGAAGATCAAATGTAAATGACAAAAGCCTGATAAAGCTGATGGCCTTTTTTCCTACAGTGCTTTTTCTCTCCATTCCAAAGATGGAGAGAAATGGCCATCTAACTCAGGATCCTAAGTCTCTTGAGGTCTATAGTCTGAGCATCTGTATACTCAAAGCATCTTGGACTGAACTGAAAATGTCAAATTCAGGTTCATGAATGAAGAAACAGCTTCTTTCCCACAAGGATCTGTGACTCACAGTCAACAAGAATCAGGAGAAAAATTGATGCTGTCACACTAGAATAAGTCTGAGAAAACCCAATGAAAAGGAGATGCAGAGAGCAAGGGAAGGCACATGCAGTCTAGAGCAACTAGAGACCAGGAGGCTTCATCAGTTGCTATGCTACCAGACACAGAGAGAAAGGCTTACATGGAGGGGGGGCTGGGGCTTTAGAGATATTGTTATTTTGCAAATTTCTCTCCTTGGTCTATCCCTATGTGCAAGGGAGAGATGCATAATTAGTCTCTAAGCTGCTGAAATGGCTAGAAGTGACTAAAAGTATAGATTCGTCTGAAGTGTCAGGAAGGGGTGTCCAGATGGATTAAGAAGCTTATCCACATAGCCTGCTCAGTTTGCATGGAGAGTTTAAGAGATGATTGCCCCCTTTATGTAAAGGAACTGAAAAATTAGCTTCTTCCAAATCTCCTCTCATCCCTATAGGGCTGACTCTGTACTCTGCCATATTCTGCCAGGAGAGAGGAGCCAGCAGAGCCTAAGCAACTGCTCACATCACAAAGGTTTCCAAACAAAAACAATTCTGCAAAACTTTGCAAAGTCTTACAGACTGCAGTATCATCCCCCATCATTCTAACCAAAATAGGTGGATGATTTGGGCTCCAAGAGAAGCCCAAATCATGGCTTCATGCTAACATCTTCCACAGTCTTTCTTCTTCTTCAGCTCCATGCAAATCCACTGTTCACAACCCTTCAACATTCTCAATATTCCTAACAGAGAGTCTAAGTATTTCTTGAACATAGACAGACACCATGAACTCAAAGAGATATATATTGGCTTCAATAGAGTCATAAAAATAACCTGGTACAACTTTGTAGATGAAATTCAACATGATGATACAGGGAAGTTATTTTCAAATTTTTATCCACATAAAAGATTTCAATGAAATTCTATATTCATGCAAATACTTTCTAGAAATATAAAGAGATAATATACATCCAAATTGATTTGGGGAATCCAGGATAAATATCAACTCTTTAGAAGGGTATCACACAAAAAGTAACTAGAAAGCCCATCTCTTATAAGCATGAAAATCATACCCTGCACACACACACACACACACACACACACACACACACACACACACACAC
>JANHMN010000002.1:222666854-222692519 GCA_030674055.1 Rhabdomys pumilio
ACACACACACACACACACACACACACACACACACACACACACACACAAGATTTATAAAATGGAGAACAGATCATGATCAGGAAATCTGTCAGAGGAAAACTACACAATCACCAAAGAAGTGCAGAGAAAAGATGTAAAGGACAGAGTAGTGGGGGAACAGGGAGAAAAAGATGTAAAAGACAGAGAGAGAGGAGGGGCGCTGGAAAAGGCCTCTGGATGTGAAGTGGATATTATATAAATGAACTCACCACAGCGGCAGTTAACCATACAAGATCTCTATGTGATCAAGAGCTAACCAAGAATGGGGAGGTGTATCAGATACCACACTCCTAGCTGAGGAGCTCATGACAGTTGATGGCTGTTGAGGAAGGAAGAGTCATTTTACTTTGGGCTGTGGCAGCCACTGGTAGCTTGCCATGTCCCAGTGGATGATCCAATACTTATGATAAGCACTAATTTGATTCAAGTTTTTGTTTTGTTTTGTTTTGTTTTGTTTTGTTTTGTTTTGTTTTGTTTAAAGACATGAACCTGAGGCACTATGTTTTACAAGGTGGTGGAAGCTGAGGGTGGAGTAGGATGGGTGTGACAAAGATACCTTGTGTACATGCAGAAAATATTCCAAACATTTATTCAACCATACAAAAAGAGGACAAGGAAATATTTGATGAAAGTCAACATCCACTCATGTATAACAAAGCTCTTAGCAATTAGTCATAGGAGAGAAGACCCTTACCATGGTAAAGGATGTATAAGACAGAAGTCTCAGATCATCATTGGCAGTACATTACCTAAGGTTTTCCCTTAACTTGGCCATTTCTACTGGATGTTCTAGCCAGTGCAATGAAACAAGAAGGAAACATAAGCATTGGAAAGCAAATAAGATAGTTTCCTTATTCATAGACTGAAGAGTTGTATATGTAGAAACCCCTCCTCAGGAAATCTCAAAATATGATTAGCAAAAATATTTTAGCAAGGTTCCATATATTAATATCTGTGGAACATAAAATATTATTAAAAAGAAACATAAAAGATATGATTTGCTGAATAACAGACCATGTAATAATGCTCACTTTGGGTAGAAGCAACTGTCTCAGAAGTAGCATGAAGTATATAGAGGACTGAAAACATGTATGACCATATTCTCACAGTTATATGAATGTGTACTTGCAGAAAATGTGAGATATTCATCTGGTATAACCATCACTTATGTCATTGTGTTACGCTTCAGCAATGAGAGAAAGTTTCAGCAAAGATACCTAATAATGTATTTATGTATAGTATCTATGCATTTAAGTTTGTATATATTCATGTGTTTCTCTATACTTAAAGCTATATAACGTTACTGAAATATGTTTTAAATGTTAAATAAGAATAAAATTCCATGTTGGTGAACTGGAAGAGTGAATATCGTAAAGTTGTAGGTTACCTGGATTTGAACTACATGGGATCTTTTTGCTTATGCTAGTTTCATGGAAAATTTGACAAATGAGTTCTGACGTTTATATAAAAGTGGAAAAGGCTTAAAATACGCCAAATAATATTGAGACAAGGAAAAGCTGGAACATTTATATTTTAGGATCAATATCAAGACTTGCTATCAAGCTCTAGTGATTAAGAAAGTACGGTACTGACTATAAACAGAGAAACAGGATGAAAAGCATTGACAGTCTCACTTCGTTCTGACCCTATCAGCTACAATCTTGTGTGGGTTATTTGTCAACTTGACACAAATTAACATCACCTGGGAAGACAGAACCGCAGCTAAGGAATTGTCTCCCTCAGATTAGCCTGTAGGCAATCTGTGGGCATCTTATCAATGTTAATGACAGATATGGGAAGGCCCAGCCCACTGGAGGGAGTGGCACCTCTGGCAGGAGGTCCGAGTTGAATATTAAAGCAGGTTGAGCAAGCCAGGAGAAGCAAACAGTAAACACTGTTGTTTCATAGCCTCTGCTTCAGTTGAGGTCTTGATTTCTTTTGATGATGGATTCCAATCTGTAAGATATAATAAACCCTTTCTTCCCTAAGTCAGTTTGAGTCAGCGTTTTATCATAGCAACAGACACCAAACTAACACAAATACCAAACTGCCATTCAAGTACAATAAAGGCACAGTTATTGGTATAACAAACCACTCTGACTCTATTTGAGGCCACTTCCACAAAAAGAAATTCATAACTGGGACTGAAAATCCTGTGAAAAACTTATGGTTGAAACTGGACAAATGGTTCAGGGTTAGGAGTACTAGCTGGTCTTGCAGAAGACCTGAGTTTAGTTACAGTCAACCATGAAAAGACTCATAACCCTCTGTAAAACTACACTTTGAGCAAATCTGATGCCCTCTCCTGTCTTCTGTAGGCACTATAGGCACATGGTGCACATACATATAAAACAAAACATTAAAAACCAATACAGATTTTTAAAAATATAGCCATTAAAAAACCACTGCTAAGATCCTTAGGCCTAGGGGACAAAATTACTTCTGGTGTGTGATGAATTGGCATCGTCCTGAGCTCCCTTCAAAATATTTATGTTTCTACCCAAACACAAATGCAACCCTCAACTTCAATCGCAGGAATTTCACTTTCTGATGATAGTGGTGAGTGTAGGGACGTACAACTGTCAAGGTGCTGAGAATAAATGACAGTTGAGTACTCATCCCTGAATGTCAGTAGCCGACATCGAAGATGGCACCGACTGCCTGCCTGCCTCATCAGACTTTTCTGGTAAACAAGTATTCTTCTGCACATGCGTCAGCACGATTCTGGCGTGTGCCCCTCCCGAGTGGGCATATGCTAATGAGGTATTGAGGCCTTAGCCAATCCTTGCATTGGCAACCCCTGCTCCTCTATATAAGCAGTGCTCTTCGGCTGCACAGGGTCCCCGTAGTATTTTTATAGTTCCTGCAATAAAGACTGTTGAGAAGAATCCAACCGTGTTGCGTCTGCTTGCTGGTCGGGTTGGGCGTCACACCTGAACAGACAGTTGTTTTGCCCTCTCCCTCCAAGGCTCAAAAGTCTTTGCAAAAGACAGGGAAGAAAAAAATGTAGAAACAGGAGATCAGAAGACAGTCTCTGAAATGTTGTCCTCTGCACTTTGTGCACACAGCGTAGTGAGGCCCTCACAGCATCTATGCCTGCCTCCAGTGAGCCTATGCAAGACAGGGCCTATTAACACTCAATCACATGTTGGAGAAGGACTCAGGAGGTTTTATCATCCCCCTGATAAACTGTTGGTTTTATCAGGCAGCTGTTATCTTTACTTGTGTGCCCATCGAAGAATCCACTAGACTCCAGTGGATAGCTCCAAATTCATAGTCACCCAGATAATCCCAGTTAAATAGCATGAATGTAGAAAAAGACTTATACAAGGCAGTAGGTGGAAGAAAGACTAGGGAGTGTGGGAAGGATTACAGCAATCAGAATTTACGTTATATGTATAAGAAATTGTAAAGAAAAACAATTTCAATAACAGTTATAAGAATTGATCGAGGAAGAGAGTAGAACCCAGAAATATAGCCATCCGTGCATAATCAGTTGATTGATAGCACAGTTGCTGCTGTTCTGTGGTAGGAGAAGACAGTGCCCTCGACAATCCAGATGCAACAGTGATGTCTGAAGTAAATCTGAGTGTTGAGTCCTACCTCACAGCAATTACCAAGTCAATTCATGGATGTTGTAGGCCTGAATATCAAATAGTCAGGGTTTTAGAAAATAGGATCTGACTAACTATGAGGTGGAAAAAAAAAAACATTTTAAATGAGAAGCATTTAAAAATAAGACAAAAAAAGGAATTGCTGACAGACTTGGACCACAAGAGTCTCCTACTGATATTTAAAACCACAACTGCCTCGTCTCCATATTCCCACCTCATTTCAATCAACAGGGGTCACCAATCTCTTATTCATTTCTACAACTTTGCCGTTTCAAGAAATACATAGCTTTTTGGAATTAATCCTTTTTTTTTTTTTTTTTTCTACATAGCATCACACCTGGAAGATGAATTCAGGTGTGCATTCCCGCTTACTGTAAAGTAGATTTCAAGGCTTGGTGTGCATACTTTCACTGTCTGCCTGCTGAAGGTGACCTAGACTGTTCCCCGTCTTTGGCTATGATGCATGAAGCCATTAGGAGCAAGTTTCAGGTTTTTCTGTGATCTTCAATTTTTACGTTTTTGAAATAGATACTTAGAAGGTCAATTTCTGGTTCATATGAAATTTAGGACAGCCAAACTGCCTTCCAGAGAGGTTAGAACATGGTAGATTCCCACTTTCAATGTAGGAAGGGTCCAGCTTCTTGCCAACTGGTGGTTGTCATTTTTTCTTTTTCTCTTTGACGGTTTTCTATATGTACACATGTATTTTCATCATTTTTGCCCCATTATCCTCTATTATTGACCTCCTACTGGACCCGCTTTCCCAACAAGCTCTTTCCTAGTTTTCTATCATATACCTAGTTTTACAAATGATTCTGGTAACTATATAATAACAGCTCGCTGCATTTTTAATTTCAATTCCCTAAAAGTCAGTGACTGACCACTTTAAGAGTTTACTTTATATCCACAAAAGCTTTTCACTGAAATGCCTGATGATATATCTTGTCTATTTTCTTATTGCCTTAATTTGATGTTGTTTTAATGATGCTTTATATATTCTAAATAGGACTCATCTGTCATATATGGGCTTGGAAAATATGTTTTCTTACTCCATAGCTTGTCTTTTATCTTTCTTGAATGAGCTCTCACAGAGTGAAAAAGCTTTCATTTGGTAAGGTTCAATTTATCAATTTCTCTTTTTATATTGCGTGCTTTTGATGTCAAGTCCACATTAAATTTTGGTCTCACCTAAATTCAGTAATGCTTACAAATCCCTGGCCAATAAAAATGTGCTCAAGCATTCAGTTGACAAACACAACTATGCGTGGTTCTATTTTGTACCCTAGAGATTTTTGTCAATAATACAGAATAGTGAAGAAAAAAAATAAGCCTGAATTCTTTTAAAACTTCCAGTGCCTCTGTTCATTTATTTTTTATAAGTATAATATTTTTTTAAATTGGGCTTCAATCAGGATGATGGATAGTTGTTTAAAATTGGAAATTCAAAGACTACTAAATAAGATATAAGACAGTAAAACTCTGAAGAGAATGCAACCTGGAAAACAAATGTCCAATACAATCATGTCCTTTGGCATCCTATCACTGAGCCTGTTTGGGAAAAAATGAGAATACAACCCCATGTCTAATGACTGATTCTGTGCATAGCTGTCAACCTAAAGAATGCAAGACATGTTTTCAGAGCTTATTTAATGTATGATTTTGCATTAAGACAGAGATGCTAAAATTCTTGTCTTTGTACAAGAAAATCCTAAGCAATACATTACATAAGACCATCACTTTTGAATTGTGGTCAGCCCTAGAAAGGTCCTGATATGTGCGCTTGGCATCCATAGCCTTGTGTAACCCTGTCTCCTTGAGACTGGCCTGAACATAACAACCAGCTTGGCACACAAGAGCAGGGACAATGCCATGAATTGATTTCTGAGGTCAGGTTACAAAATGTCACCATCTTACATCCCTGCTGTTCACTCTCTTGCTTCTCATCCTCATATTTCCTTCTCTCTTCTCCTTTTATCTATCTTCTTTCCTCTTTTCCCTCCCCCCACTTCTCTCTCCTTCTTCCTCTTCTCCCACTCCTCTCTTCCTTCTATAGTCACCCTTATCTTCTATCTCTTTCCCATCCTTTCTGTTTCTACTCTTCTCTCTGCTCTCCTTTTTATGTCACTTTTTAAGTTGTGTGATGGAAAGGAACACACGGTGTAGAAACCACACCTTTAGCCAACATGTGTGACCTCTGAATGACTCTTTGTGACTGAGATAGTTAAAAGACTTCTAAAATTAGCTTTCTGAGAAACCTCAGATAGAACCACTAACCAACCTGAACCAGCATCCCTGGCCCAGTCATATGAAATAATGTTTTTTGCTGTTTCAAGCTACGGTTGAACAATACATCATATATATTCCATTGGCATATCACATAATAATTCAGATGCATATATCCAGACATTTTCTGTAGCCACAAAACAAAGTCTTGATTGGAAGTATTTAAATAAAATGAAGAAAAAAATCACACACAACCACATACACACACACACACACACCTGCAAAGAGAAAGAGAGAGAGAGAGAGAGAGAGAAAGAGAGAGAGAGAACTTGACACTTCTTTTTTAAAGATCTGTTTCAGAATCTCCTTAGAATAAGAGACTCACAAACAGGTAACGACTAAAAAAGACACAGTTGAATCTTTTTGGGACAAAAATAAAAGAGGCAGCCTACTGTTACCAAAGGACATCCTCCAAAGAGGTGGGGGGTTTTTTATGCATTTAAAACAGTACTTGAACACTTGATAAGCCCAGTGTGTATATTCCATGACGAAAACACATCTGGGAATTAACATCCAGAGCTTTGTATATTTTTTAAAATATTCAATAATATTTATATGGAATTGATATCTAAATTACTTGAAAGGAGGAAAACTGGTGAAAAGCTTGCTAACTAGGTATAGGAATATACTTATGATATATGGAATTTGTGATGGTAGATCTTGGTTGTCAACTTAATTGGACTGCGAGCTGTCTTAGAGATTCATAAAACACACTCCGGGAGAACTCCTGAGGGTATCCCAGAGAGGTTTTAAAAAGGGGAGATGACTCATCTGAATGTGGGTGGCAAAACCCATAGTCTCAGGTCACAGATGGAAGAAAAGATGAAGAAAGTGATAGGCCACTAATGCTTACTGGCCATTGTCCTATGTGAGTTTCCTGGATGGGCTGGAGAAGTACATGCTACCATGCTCTCCCTTCCACAATGAACTGAAGCCACAAGCCAAAAGGTCTTTCTTGTTTTAAGTTGTTTAGGTCAGAAAGTATGTCACAGAGATGGGAATGTAACAAAAAAATCTACTATAAGTACATATATATATATATATATATATATATATATATATATGTGTGTGTGTGTGTGTATACATATATATGCATATGTATATAAAAATATATACATGTTGTATATATAAGTAAATATGTATGTGTGTAATTATATATATAATATACATATATTTACTTATATTAAAATATATATGCATATGTTTACATACACACACTCACACACTCACACACTCACACACACACAAACACAGAAGCAGGGCAAGCTTCTATATTCACTATCAAAGTTTCCAGCAGCTACAGAGTCAGTTGATAATAAAAGTTAGGTCCAAAAATCTACCTCTTTATTTCATCAGTGGGATGTTACTTACTGGAGGAAAATGTTCAAAATTTATCTTTGAGATCATACATGCAATAAAAGCAAAAGTGAATTTGGAAGTTTGCCCTGCTACAAAAATATACCTTTCCTTTATCAGTAGGACCCAGTGATGGGCTCAGCGAAACTACTAGCATTGTTCATGGAGGACAAAACATAGACAAAGACCAAAGACGTGTAATTTTTATTTTGTCTTGCCAAAAGACTCATCTAGGTCTTAATCACAATCTGATTATGTCACATACATGAAGGGACACTGTCTCATGGTAGTAACTTTCCCAAAGCATTAAGAATTTTTAAGATTCAGTCTCTAACGGCATCATTCTTACTGGCCTGAAGGACTTTATAGCCTCTGCAAATTGCCTCATGAATTTCCTAACCTACCTTTTACTCTCCTAAAGGAAGGAAAAGTGACTTAGATTCCATGCTTCCAGCTAGAATTTCAGGAAATTCTGAAAAGGGAGCCAGCAAGATTTCAGGAAAGCTAGCCTGTACTCAACAGTGACCCTTTCTGCTCAGAAAGGTGCCATGGGAATATTTTGGCCTTACTGTTGACTCAGAAGTTAAGTAATCATCTTCATGACACATGGAAAGCACACACATGGGGTTTATCTAAGCAATGGGAGAGTCATCATTAAAACCATATGGCTTGGTCCTGTCAAGAGCCTGCAGAGGCCACTCAGTTACACTCACATCTACACAGCCGACACTCGGGTCCCTTCAAGAAAATCCCCTACATAAGAATAAAGACTGCTTCTATTAAAGGTCCTTGTAGTAAAACATCATACTTACAAAATAGCTTTTGTGGCCACACCAGGAACTCCCAAACTTGGCCGTATTTAGGATCACATTGCAGAGGTTTAAGCTCCTGCAGCTTAGGCCTTAATCTTTACCAAATCACTCAGAATCTCTGAAATGCAACCCAGGTACTAACAATAATTTCAACTTTCCCAGTGTTTCCAATATACAGAAAATTATCACCAGGCTTCATATTTCTTTCTTTCTCCAAATCCTTCCTGAACCCTGATTCCATGAGTCCCCAAGCTACCTTGTGCTATAACAGTGGATTTTTACCTAAAATAGAAAATAATGACTATAAATACCAAGCCAGATTAAGACAGGAGGCCATTACATTACATTACATTCCACCACTGGTGCTGATACTGGCATTAGATACACAGAGGTAAACTTAACATCACAAACTCTAGAACAGTGGTTCTCTACCTTCCTAATGCTTTCACCCATTAATATAGTTCCCCATGTTATGGTGATTCCTCAACTATGAAATTATTTTCCTTGCTCTTTCATAACTGTAATTTTGCCACTGTTGTGAATCTTAATATAAGTATCTGGGTTTTCCGTAGGCCTTAGGAAGCCCCTGTGAAAGAGTCATTGTAGTAAAATAACCGGACTATGCAACTCACAGAAGGAAGTGTTCATTTGCATTTGTGGGGCCAGAGAGCTAAGGAGGCATGGCTGCTGGCAAGCATGGCAGCTGGAGCAGGAAGGGGAGAGCTTGCATCCTGAACACCAAGCAGGAAGCTGGAAGTGACCTCAAGTATGGTGAGCCTATGTACTCTCCTTTTAAAAAATTTTTTTGTTCATTTTTATTTTATGTGCATGAGTGTTTGTCACATGTATATAAATGAAGCATGTATGTGCTATGCCCAAAGTAGCCAGAAGAGAGTATCCAAAGCCCTGGAACTGGAGTTACAGGCAGTTGAAGATCACCAGGTAGGTGTTGAGGACAGAACCCAGATCTTCTACCAGTGCAGCAAATGTTTTAAGAACTAAGCCATCCCTTGACTCCTGGCTATATACTCTGAAAGTCTGCCCCAGATCCATACTTCCTCCCCCAGGACCAAACCTCCTAAACTTCACCAATAGCCACCACCAGCTGGAGACCAAGCGTTCAAATGTCTGAGCCTATGGGGGATGGTTCTTATTCAAATCTCCATAGGATGCAAAGAAGCTTTCCAAGGCTTTCAGATAGGTCTGCATGGATTATACAGTCACTGTGATGCAGCATCCCGGAAGGAGAGTAAAAGCAGAGAAGAAATCCAAGCTCACTGTTTTCTTTGCAAACAGAGAATCAGCACAGTTTAGAGGCCAGCATATCACTCCTTGCTCTGTACTCACCCGATACAATCCCGGCATACTGAGGTGCTTCACACATTCACACCAAGTCAGATTTGAAGTGCAGCTGTTCACACATATCAAATCATATGTGAAACCTGCAAGATCCTGACACCCAGCTACAACAGCCCACCCTTCAAGTCTCCACTAAAATCCTTAAGTCCACCAGCCTGTCTGACAAGTTCTAAAACAGCATGGGATGGTCAACCATTTATTCATTCACTATTTTCACAGTTAGAGATGAATTAGAACTCAGAAAGGAAAACTACCAGATTTCCTTTCTCTACAGCTGTATGATTACAATGATATAAAGTCCCATCTAAAAGATCAGGGGTGGCTCTTTGTCTTTCTTCTTACAAGCAAAGGTTTACATGAGAGAACAGAAAGGGGAAAAGCCTCAAATCGAGTGGCATAAAACAAGTGAAATGTGGAACATTCTTTTGGAGGTTTCTGTAGCCCACTCTAGCCCTGACCCATTCTGTAGGGTGCTATCATTCTCGTTTGTGTTTTTCTGACAATAGAGTCACCATGGTATGGGAACAATGGCCAGTCATAGTGGGATACAGGGATTCTGAATAGAAACCAATTTTTTTAAAAAATGGTGTTTCTAATAACTTTCTAAGGTTAAAAAAAAAATAAAGACAATTGATAAACGAATGAGCCCACATAACAATTCAGGCCATGCTAAAAATACAAAATTGATACCCTTAGTAACAGACCTATATAAAGGTGTCATTTCTCTCTCCTTCCTCTGTGGCATCAGCAGCTAAGCCCAAACCCCTGGTTTGTTTTCCACCTGTGGGGTTACTGGGTGACAGATCCTGGAAAGCAAGTTAGTCACAAACGGTTTGAGAATTTTCTTGACACAGAGATTGACCCTCTCTGCACTAGCATTTGTGGCTTTCACAGAATTCTCTTTGATTAAAACAAAATATAACACTTCACATTTAATGTGACCTCAGCTTCATGTGTTGCAGTTCCTCTCCTCAGGTCCCTCCAACCTAGCCCTACTACTGCGGAGAAGCTCTGGAGCTGGGAGACCCTTCCCTCCTCACGCAGGGCGTATAGTGAGTACAAGAATCTGACAAGGCAGCTGGGGAGATGGGAGGCGTGGGCTATCTCAACTATGCAGAAGATGTTTTCTCAGTTTTTTTTTTTTTTTAAAAAGTTCTCACTTAAGAATGCTAATGGACCATGCACAGAAATAAAGTCCCTGACCTACTTTGAAGTTGAACTTATTAAACAAGCCGACCTTATTATTCAAAAGAGACTGTAAAACAGGAGAGCTAAGCCTAAGTGCAACCCCTCCCATCTTTCTCTAACAGTTGCAGCCAAGAAAAGCTCAGAGGAGTGTGGGCAGCTGGTGCTGTATGGAAACAGACATGTTGTTTTCCCAGAACAACAGACATGCTACCCTCCACCTTACATTTTGAAGCAGGGTCTCTCACTGGACCCAGAGCTCTCTGATTTGGCTAGCTGGCTAACTAGCAAGCTATAAGGTTCTTCCTGTCTTCACCTATCCAGCCCAGGGATTGCTGGCACACTCTGCTACACTGGAGTTTTCATGTGGGAGCTGGAGATAAGACTGAACTTAGACCCTCATCCTTGAGCAGCAGGCACTTGACCAACTGAGTCACCTCCCCGCCCTTAAGCCAGGTTCCTTTCATTTATTATTTATCTATTTACTTTCTTACTCATTTATTTATTTATTTTACATTCTGATCACAGCTCTCTTTTTCTCCTCTCCTCCCAGTTCCACCCCCATAACTCTTTACCTCCTCCCTTCCCTCCTCCTTCCCTTTCTCCTCAGAGAAGAGGTACCCTCCCCCTCTGTGCCATGAGTTCCAACCCACCCTGGTATGTCAAGTCATAGCAGGACTAAGTGCATCCTCTCCCACTGAGGCCAGACAAGGCAGCCCAGCTAGAAGGAAAAGGATCCCAAAGCAGGCAACTGAGTCAGAGACAGCCCCCACTCCAATTGTTAGGGGACCCACATGAACACCAAGCTGCACATCTGTTACATACGCAGAGGGGTGTGGTCCAGTCCCCAGATGATTCTTGCTGACCTACCTGTATGACCCAGATGATGTCATTGTTCCTATCTGACTATAAGAACCCATATCTGGGGACCAAACAAGGTAGTATTGGGGGCCATTCTATCTATCATATTGGCTGACTTTGTTTTGCTTTATAATACTGGAATGTTAAGATGAAGAAAAAAAAAAGAGAAAGAAATCCATTATCAAGGGCATATCATAACAGACATTGTAAGACAGGTGAGACACTAGGAGGAACATTTAGCCTCCAAGGAGCCGGTAGTCTGGCAGAGCCAGGGGGCGGTCCATACTGATGAATAGATTTATTTCCTAACAGCAATTTGAAAGCTGCCACAAGGCTACAGCAGACAGAACACAACTTGTGTCTGCAGCAAGAATTCCCTCGGGCTCTCCACCTGACAAGTTCAGTTTAGCTGAATGAATCTTTTCGTACATTTTAAACCGATGCACAGCCACGAGTGGCCGTCTGCAAGTTATAATCAGATTTATCACGCTGGGGAGGAAGCGAGTGGTAATACATTTCCATGGGGTTTTAGAGCAATAATGTGAGTCATTTCTGCTCTTTCTGGAGAAAGTCCTGCAGCCACAAGGTACGTTATCCAAACCGGAATAGGAGGAAGGCAGATAAGGTTCATCATGGAACAGCAGGTGTTGGTGACCCACACAATATGGAATTAGTCAGTATTGATGGGGCGTTGCCGTGGGATGCTAAGTGGCATTACTCAGAACAAATCATGGTGCCATAGAATTGGAGGACCCTTTTCTGTCCAGATCTCAGCTTCAGAGGTTTTATTCCTTTGTTGAATCCTTAGACTCCACACACCTTCCAGAGCCCAGAATACACAAAACCAGTGGGAGGAGTTTTGCAGAAGGAACAAGAAGCCCTGGGCTTTAGATTGACAGTTGCAGCCTCTACAAGAGCTGCCATTGGTGAATTTGGGGCTTGAAGTTGTACAACAAAGAACATGACAGAAAATGTTTGCCCTGAATGCTCCTGGGTTTTAATTGCTAGCACATAAAAAAAAAAAAAATGGGTGTGGTGGTGGCAAGTACCTGTTATCCCAGGCTCTGGAAGTACAGGTAGGAGAATAAAAAGTCAAAAGTCATCCTCAGCCACATAGCAAATTCAAGGCCAGCCTGGGATACATCATACCTTGCATCAAAAAAAGAAAAAGAAATGAGCCTGGCTCAGTGAGATTTGGGGGTTCCTGAAAAGACAGGATGCCCTGAAACCATCAATGGTCATGACGCAGGGAGAGTTGGAGGGACTCAGACAAAAGACACAGGATTACTTCTTTCTTGTCCCTTATCTGCAGTAGCATGTGATGGGGCTCAAGATCTCACCACACTTACAAGTATTTAAATCCCCAGGGCATTAGAACTGCAACGTGTTTTCTTGTCACTTTACAAATATGGACAGTTTAAGTCAGAGGCGTATGCCCAAAGCCACATAGCCATTGCATGGCAAAGAAGGGTGCAAATGTGGGCCAGCCTGGAACACTAAGATTTACCCTAATCCTAATCTATTTGGTGCCCCATCCTTTTTCTCCCACACGTGAATTCACCTAAATACGCCTGCCAATCACCATGCCCGTTCAATAGTCACACTCAAAAGATTCTCCTGCCATCCATGGGAGTCTTGCTGAATGCAGAAAGAAGTGCCCTTTGCTCTCTAGTATATGTGCTCTCACTACATGCTCATTCCGACAGATACTCTTTGAATCACTTTGAGACTCTTCAAGCCACTGGACCAAGACAGCATGTGCCTCATCTTCTCAGCACGGCATTTTCAATAGCATCCTCAGGAAGTCAGCAAAAACACAGCAGCACAAGCAGAGAGCCCAAGGTTAGGAGGAGAGCAGCCATACCTGCTGAGGAAACTGTAAGAGGCTGGTGTGAAAGCTCATTTGTCAGCAGAGTGCCTAGTCTGCTTTCTCTTCTCTACCTCATGAGCACTCTCCTGACACACTAAATCCTCTACAGATCCGGATTCCTTCTTGTTTAGCAGATAGGGTAGGATTCTGAATTCTACAGGTTGGACAGAGTATGAATACAGGAATACAGGACTTCCATTCACCCCAGAATGGCTGCCTTGTATCTTACAGTTGGTAGAATAAAGACCCCTAACTTTACAAAGTACTGTCCTCTCTATAAAGAAACATAGACAATGACAGCCAGGTCTAAGGCTCCTTAGAAAGATGGTAGAAGAGGTGTGGCCAGGTCACCAATTCTGGATTCCAAGGCTCTGCTCACTACAGCTGACACTTTTATGAGCACTCTGAGGAAGGAAGACACCACTCTCAACTTCCCCATTCACAATTCTTCTGGTGACATTTCTTCAAAAAGTCACACTGGGAAGGCCTACCCCACAGCCACAGGCATGGGGACTGACCTACCTTTAACACCAAGCAGAGCTCTGATTATCTAAATCCTGCAGCAAATCCATCCTTCCACTCCCATCACTTAAAGACCAACAGAGAAATGACCCAATGCTGCTTGGTGGCAGTAAAAATTATCATTCTGTTCATCTACTGAGAAAGAAGGTCAGCAGGCCACTGAGATAGCTTAGTAGGTAAGGGTATCTGCCATCAAGCCTGAAAACCTATGTTAAGTTCCTGGGACCCACAAGGTGGCAGGAAGGGCCAACTTCTGAGGGTTGGCTGCCCTATGACCCCTAAATACTTGTGGTTTGCACATTCATGTGCCAACACACCGATTGTATACTCAAAACTTTAAGGAATATGACTGAGTTTAGCACTGCTACAGCCTGTTCTGTAGGTTGAAGGAATGAACCCAGAAGAAATAGAGCGCCCCAAATAAAATAAGAGTAAGTAAGGAAAAGAGGGGTAGGAAGAAAAATCATTACCAGGAGTGAGAGGAATGGAATCAAAGATCAAATCCAGGTACCCATACCTTCACTCTTAACTTGAAAGTGGTCTTGCTGTGGTTGACAGAGCAATGTGCAATGGGCCCAAAAGCGAACAATTCTCATAGACCAGTTGATAAATGTAGAGAGACTCTCTTGTAGTTTATGCAAGCATCTCTTGTCAATAAAATGCTATTGGCCTATTAGTTTAGGAACACAATAGGGAGGTGGAAGTTCCAGTACAGAGAGAGGATTTCTGGGATAGTAAGGCTTAGAGATTTGCCCCAGACATACAAAAGGAGGTCACATTAAACTGAGGACCAGATAACCAGCCACATGGCATAACTTAGAATAGAATAAAGGAGTAATTAAATTATGAGCTAATTGGGAAACAAGCAAAGCTTTGGACCTAGACGTTTACATATGAGATATTAAGTCTTAGAGTTATTATTTCTGGGAACAAAGTAGATGTATGGAAAACCATAAAGTTATAGATGGCTTTAATGACAGACTATACTGCTTCTGTTTCCCACATCATAACCAAGGCTCCATTACTTTCCACACAGTGAATCATACAACCTCTGCTCTTGGAGGAGGAAGTTCAGAGAGTATCTCTCCCCACTCCTTCCACAAACTGGGGAGAAAGTTGAACTCAGAAGCGAAAGGCTCTCATCCCTGTCCTGCAATGATGACTGAGGAGAGTCACCCCTAGAAGCACCATGCCTCTCAGTGGATTTGACAGAACAGTGTAACTAGGAGTTGCCCAACACCCTGACCCAGTAACATAGTCGTGATTTTCAATTACTCAGTCCAAGGACCCAAGCAGCTACTAGGAGTTCTTCACTTTTGAGCTGACTCATCCCTAAAAATAAATAGTTTCCTATATGAAATGATTTCTATTTGAAATATCTGGAGACTGTCTTTCCTGCTGGGTCTTTATTAACAAATACACTAGATGGGTTTCTTTCTGTACCACAGTTGCTTTATCTATAAAATGTTGCTAATATCTCAAAAGTGTGTACCAAAGGTACAATGTAAAACTTAAAAAGTAAAGGAAAAAAAAAACATGAACAATTAGCCACCTCAGCACCCTTGATTTTAAGAAATGGAATTTCTTCTTCTAGTGCTGCCATTCTTTCTGTTCAGAGGAGGGAATATGGAAAGGAATAACTAGTACTGACTGCCTTTTGCAAGTCATATGGGAACCTTCTACTGTAGATATTTCCATCTTGAAATATCACAGACACACCATACCCACCCCCAAGACAGACAGACACACACACACACACACAGAGAGAGAGAGAGAGAGAGAGAGAGAGAGAGAGAGAGAGAGAGAGAGAGAGAGAGAGAGAAACACATGCTGGAAACAAAACCCCCATTATCAGTAATAGGTTACCTCTTTTGAGTTCTTGGCTACTGAGGTCCAATAGAGCTCCAAACATTGCAGATTACTGCCATCGCTCTCTATTATCCTCAAGAACTTGACCATAAGACCCTATTGTTGAAGGCACCACATATTTAAACCACAGAACCACATGGAATCATCAAGCTGGGACTTACACGAAAGATTCATCCATACTAGATGTAAGGAGCATTTGTGAAGGTCCAGATGGATAGGCAGTAGATAAAAAGAGTAAAGCCAGATGTGCTATGTGACTTAAAGTGATAAAATGTGCTGTGAAAGATAGGAAACACCCCAACCTAAGTCGAGAGTATAAAAACTCCAGCAAAAAGTCCACTCGCTGGTCCAGCATGACTAGCCTCCCGAATCCACGCTAGTCCGGACTTCAATGAGATTATACAAACCCTCCACCGCACCGGGTATTGCCAGTGGAGCAAGACTCGTTGACACCACAGCTGGAGACGGATAGAGGTGACCGAGAAAGTCTGAGCCCGAACCTGAGCCGAGAACAGGTCGTATACATGGCTGACTAAGACATGTGGACTGTAGCTGCAATTGCATTAGTGTGTATTGCTCTTATTTGGTTTTGCATGTGTTCGATAACCGTAATATCTGAATCTGAATTAGAGATTAAAGCAATTGAAAGACCAGACAAGGACTCTCGCCTGTGTGTAGTAATCCTGGGTCACTTCCTGCCAGAATCAACTGGAAATAAGTGCTCGAGACACTAGATCTCTTTCATAGTGCTAGAAGGTACTAGAAACACTACCAAGGGAGGAAAGTAATCACTAACCTTATTCAGCTGCAAACATTGTAAGTCAACATAATGGACGGCCTGATAAAGATGTTTAAGGCTGCTCCATTGGATTGAACCCATACCTGGGCACAGTTATAAGGCCAAAGACTACTGGCCAGAAAGATTACTGGCCCCGGGGGAGGATTGATACTATTAATCTGCTAGAGGGGTGTAGTATTAAAATGACCTTGATGACATCACCACACCTGTAGATAGTGCATCTCACAGAAGCTCTACTTGTAGCACATGGCAAATATCACAAAGATCCATAAATGGTCCTGAGGCAGAGATTAAGAGCTTACAGTATGTTCAGCCCTAACTGGAACATCTGTACTGCATGGAGATTGAAGGAGGTGGGTGTGAAGCTCCATCCTAGAAGAGGGGGGCTGTAGGACCGTGATAGGATGGCTGGTTTTGGTCAAAGTGCTGACTGGAAAGCCCGGAGACCTAACAGGTGTCCATTGACTGTAAGGTACCGGACTGGCATCTATTCTGCCATGCTCCTAGAATCCAGGCTCCTAACATGTGGCGTGGAACTCCATTGACCTGCACTGTTCAGTCATGTTCAGGGAAATGCAGCCCCACCCAAAGAGCACAGGTAGAGGGTGTGATTACAGGCCTCAGGCCCTAGAGAGATTTACATACTAATGAGATGCCTGAAGGCTAGAGGGCAGAGCCAATTAAGCATTCATCCCCAGCCCCTCCCCCTCTCTCCCTCCCTATTTAACTCAGGTCTGCCCTGAGTTTTATGGGGGTGCACATCCAGATTCAACCATCATCCATCATGCCAATAAAGCCATTTTGGAAACCCAAGGACTTTCTTGTGTCATTGGGGCAGCACCATGAGGAAGTGTGGAGAAGGCCTTTAATGAGCCACAGCCACAGCCACAGCCACAGCCACAGCCACAGCCACAGCCATAGCCACAGCTGCTGTGCCTAACTTCCCACCTGGAGGAACTTTCACCCTTCCCAGCCATCCTACCCACAGGGGGCTATTGACAACTGACAGCTAGAAGAGAGCCAGTTTTCTTTAGGAATATGCCCTCTGGTGGGTCAATTGTGCTCCAGGGCACACAGCACACCAAAGAGTATTTGGACAGCACAAATTGAACTTACTAGGGAGGAAGAGAGGGAGAAAGCAAAACAGCAGGAGTTTGAGTGGGGAGCAAGGAGGATGGTTAAATATGGGATGAGGTGAAGGAGGAGGGAATATGGTCAAATTATATTGTATGGACTTCTCAAAGAATTAATCTATTTTTTAAAAAAGAATAACATGAGCATACAGCCACCTCAGCACAATAATTTCAAGTTTTGGAGTTTCTTTGGTTGGAAAGAATCTTTCCACTCAGAGGTCTCCGTTAAAGGACCCCATTATTAGAAAACAATGAGTAAAACTAGGAGTCAATGTGACGATTAAAAATCATCTGTCACACAGAATTGTAAAGTAACCTAAGAACATAGTTAAAAACCACTGCTATTACAACCTGAATTGTGCTTTCTCCTCAGAATACTCTGATGCCCTAACACCCAGTCAAGGTGACCTCAGGACATCTTGCAAGAAATAATATTGCTTGGAATACAATTAGCTAAGGTAAGGAGTCATATTGGAGCAAGGTGGATCTTAATCTAACATAGCTGATGTCATAATGAAAGGCAAGACAGAGACAGAGCAACATGTGAAGGTGAATGGATAGACTGTTCCATATATATGTTTGAACATTCCACTGGTGGCCCCTAAACCACCAGAAGCCAGAAAAAGGAAAGGGAAGGTTTTCCCTCATACTCAGATTTTAGAGGGAGTGTAGACCCCAATACCTTGACTAGAGACAGACTTCTTATTTTCAAAACTGTAAGAGTGACTGTCTGTTGTGTGATAGGACACTGATTTTTGTGAAACTGTGTTGTTGCCATTCTAGAAAATGAATACAGTTGCAATGAAGGACAGTGAGTTGGTATACAAGCCCCAGATAACACATACTGGGCAGCACTCGTCCGCACTGGCTATGTCACTGGGCAGACTCAGCTCTAAGAAAGAGATTATGCTAAAATGAACTGACCATCAGCTGAGCCCTTCAAAGAGTCTGGGCTCTTCCTGCTGAGGAAGATTTGAAGTCAGAAGGTTTTTAGTCAAATTAGAGGCTCTAAAGCTGACCCCAAGGATGAACGGTGCCAAAGACAAAGAACAAGGCAATACCCTGCTGGGGGCCAACAGATGAGTGGGTTCTTCTGTCTCATGGAGTCTGGGAACAGAATTCAGTCAGACACAGGGATGCACGTGGATGCAGATTGTTCTCTGAAGTTTCAAGACTGGAATTCAGCCTGGCGAGCACCTCAATTTTGCCCTGATGATGCTTGGGACCCCGCCCAGAGCCACACTGTGCCCCAGCCTCTGGACCACAGGACTCTGAGATAATGGATGTTTGGTTTTCAAACTGCCAAGTTTGAAGTCATTTCTTACACAGCGTGAGAAAACCAACACAGGAGTGTGCATCCACTGCCAAATTTTTATGAGGCTGTTAAATTATAAATATGTTCAAGACCATAAGGGAATACACAAAATGATTGTAGATATAACATTACCTTAAAATATGTAAAATAGAAGGATACTCTCTTCTCATGGGGTATTCACCAAATTTCTATACAAACAAATGACAGAAGAATTTCAAATGGGGCTGGATGACCAGATTGTCAGTTTAAAGTTATTTTTGAGGCTAGAGAGATGCTTCAGCTGGGGAAGTATTGATCACAGGAGTATAAAGAGCTGAGTTTCAATCCCCAGCACCCATGTAAGTCAGGCACAGCAGTGTACATACGTAATTTAAGCTCAGAAGAAGCAGAAATAAGAGGATGCTAGAAGCTCACTGGACAGTCATCCTAGCACAGTTAGTGAGCCCCAGGTTCAATGATAGACTTTTATCAAAAAAAAAAAAAAAAAAAAAAAAACAAGAACAAAAACAAAAACAGAAGATACCTGGCATTGGCTTCTGAACCTTCCTCACACTTTTATATACTTACATGAACACACACACACACACACACACACACACACACACACACACACACCACATACACACACATGCCCATGCACACGGACCTGTCTTTAGTCTTATATCACTTTAAGACCTTAAAGGACTGTTTATACTCCCAGTGGCTGTTCAAGTTTCTATTCAGCAAGGCAAAAGCTCATCGGACTCATATTTTAATAACTTTAATAACCAAAGCAAGTCAGAAGCTCGCATGCCTGACTCCACCTGGACAAAGCTTTATTTGGGCTTAGTGACCTGACCTATGGCAGCTCCCTCCTCTATGGCTCCACTTGGCAGCCACCATGTGTCAGGTGGTTGCTGTTGACTCTGTCCTTTTACCATCTTGACCTACTTATCAATGCTGGATTGTGGCACCCCCAAAGAGAAGAAAAAGGGGAAGCAGTCTTCAAGTTAAAATACTAAAACTTTCTTGAATTTTTTGTCATGTTACCATTGGGTTCCAGATAGTGGCTGTCCCACTGTCTTGGGCTCTGATAGAAGGACCTGTGTAGACCAATAACCAAGGGATGTGAATGGTAAGCAAACCTTCCTCATCTCTGACCTTGGAGTCTTGGTTACTATTATGTCACCTACTGTATCCTGCTACTGTACTGTTAATGTGACACTTCTGCTTCCCAAGGAGGAAGATAGACTCATTAGCTGAAATCTACAAAGCTGGTATGGTTAGGGGCCGAGCATGCAGTTCAGTTGGCCTAGAGTCCCTGGTGATCATTATCTTTTGTGTATCCCTTCACAACTCCACTTCTTGATGTCTAGATAATGTGGTTTTATTAGTAGCAGAAGCAGGGATGTGACAAGAATCCCACTTCATAACAAGGTGCACAATATGCCTCTTGTCACCTGCACTAATAAGTCAGAGGAGACATGGGAGACAGAAGGACATCTGGATAGATGTATCATTAGGAAAAGAGTCCAAACAACATCTCTGTCCTCTGAAGAGGTTCCCATTGCACAATGGGTTATGGTCTCCTTCCTAGAGTTCTACAGGATCAGGCTACAAATTCTGACCAAACTGAATATAAGTTTGGTGTCTTACTACCCCCTCTGACTTGCCAGCTGCAGGTTCTGTTAGATAAAGAAAGGGAAAACATGGCACAGCTGCCTACAAGAGAACCCTGTTAAGAACACTGTGTACACAGAGTCAGGCTCAGTGCACTGCCATAGTAAGTTGGGGATGCCAGGTAAGATGGCAGACTGGGCTAGCCACTCTTCACATTTAGGGAACCCTGGGATCTGCACCACTCAGTGAGAATGCCTGGATTCAAGCCCACATGGGCAACAAACCATGACAAGATTGGACCTCTGAGCCATTCACTCCTTATCTGTTGCACATGGTAACAAAAAGGTGGTATCTAAGGTAAACTCCAACTTGAAGTTTCAATGATCAACCTTTATATCAACTTGCATACATTGTCCATGGCATATTCATTGGAACAAGCCCCATGAAGAAAATTGGACAATATCATTTATCAGTGATAAAATGTCCAGCAAACCTAAACCTAGGGAAATATGCTAAAGATGTGCTTGCATAGTGAAATGAGGTTTGGACAAGGTTATTCTTAGAAATAATATTTATGATTTTAAAATAAGTCTAGAAGTAACCCAATGGTTATCCACAGAACCCCACTAAACAAATGAAGATGCATCTATACAGTGGATTTTTCTAAGCTTTAGAGAGGATAGGAATCTCTGTGTGTCAGAAAGATTTCCAGACACATTAAATGAGAAAATGGAAGATTCAAAGAGTTATGGAATGTGCTTGATTTGCATAAACAAACAAGATAATGGAATGATTTTTAATTGCATTGTGGGGTGTGTGTGTGTGTGTGTGTGTGTGTGTGTGTGTTCCACAGAAGGCAAAGAAAAACTTCCAGGATTCAGTTCTCTCTTTCTAATAAGGAATTCTGAGGCTAAAACTCAGGTCATCAGGTTGAAGTAGCAAGCATTTTTACCCTCTGAGCCCAAGAATGAGGATTTGATTAATGTACACATGAAATGCCTCTGGAAAGATATGAGAAAATGATACCACTAGGCATCTCCAGGGAAGACAAATGTGTGGCTTTGGTAAAGCATGGACAGAGGGATCTCTAGTACATACTTTTTGGCATATCATTTGATTTTGAACCACATAATATTATTAATAACATATTAATAAGACACACCACCCAAGAAGCCAAACAATGGAGAATAACATGTTTATGTTTAAGCTCCTGACAGCCAGAATTGTAGCAAGACTCCAAAGCATGCTCCAAGGATTCTGAAGATTATAGCCTCATCTTCCTGGTGCTTAGCACAAGTGTGTTGGAGTTGGCTGCTCTTTCTTCTCCCTCTCAATGCATGCGGTGCAACTTGACTTCCCATCATCCTCTTTGGTATTCCTTTGCCTTACCTTCTACTCTTAGACTATTTCATTTTTAAGTATTTTGACAAATGTAAAAAGAAGAAAAATGATCACTGTAAAGAAGAAATCAGGAATGGGATCTAAGCAGAGAATGAGTTAGCATGTAGCTGCTGGACACACAGTTGGCATCTTAAGGCCTCTATGTCTCCACTAGATCTGTGGCAGCTGTGGGACAGGTGATATCTCAAGCTCCATCTCTCCTGGTGTTTTCTTTTTAGGATTCTGAGAAGCTCATAGAACAGGAAAAAAAAAGCAAGATTCACAACTTGCCAGCTGCCAGATGCCTACTTGCTCACTCAACTGACCATGTTATCCATCCTCAGTGGATTAGTGAATGTCTAGAAGGGGCAGGGCTATGGATCAAAGCAATACATATTGTTTATGTACCAATTCTGTGGCAGGTGTTGTATTAGAAAACGAGGGCACAACCATAAACAGGACAAATCCCACCTTGATAAAGTTCACAGCAGATGGCAAAAATGATGACTTCAATCTTCTCTGTGCTATGACAAGGACTTCTGCATCTGGCCCTGACTGGCTGACAGGCACTAGGTTTGATCTCCTGACAAAACAATTAATAAGCTACAAAACAATCTGAGTTTTAAGATTTCAGCATGGAATTTTGGTCACTAAGAAGAAAATACAGATGCATTTGGGTTTATGGTAACTTCTTGCCTAGGAGAATTCTGCAGATCTAACACAAGAAGGTGGTGCCCAAGCACAGTATGACAGTTCTCATTGCTCTGAGGAGACAGATTGGAATCTGAGATCTCTCTCTCTCTCTCTCTCTCTCTCTCTCTCTCTCTCTCTCTCTCTCTCTCTGTGTGTGTGTGTGTGTGTGTGTGTGTGTGTGTGTGTGTGTATGTGCACACACGCGTGCATGTGTGTGTGATTTATAAGCCCAAGCATCAAAAAACAGTTTCTTTTCCATTCTTTAGACAATGGCTGGCCTTTACATTTGCAAAGAAGTATTCTATCAGTTCTAACAAAAAGTAGGTAATGGAGACTTAAGAGCTGAACAGAAAAATCAGATGTTATATGGTTCTTGGGAACATTGCAAGCACGTCCATCCATTTGGAGAGACTCCAGTTGAGGCTCCAGAAAGAACAAGCCACAGTCATGGGTACCATGTCTGAAAGTAAGGACCACATGTGAAGATGACTGACAAAAATCAAAATAGATACATCTTAACACGGAAGAAAACAATGTTGACAGGTTCAGGAGGACATGCCAAGCAATTTAACTTCCTGCCAGGATACAATTCAATACCCTTTAAAGAAAATTGACATAAATCAGACTGCCTAGAGCATATTGTCTGGGCTCCTTGTGAAGAAATAGGATGTAAAATAATAATAAACAAAAATACTGGGAAATAAACAGTCCCCCAAGATGACTGAGAAGTTAGAATCTGCAGGTGAAAACATTAAAATAACTATTATATATGTAATGAGGGAGTGAGAAGTAATTCAAAATAGCGAAAAAACAAAAGGGAGCCATAGGAGAGGAACAGAAAATAAAATGGATGGATAGACTGACAGATGGGTAGATGGATAGATCGATGGATGGATTGATGGATGGATGATGGATGGGTAGATGGATGGATGATACAATTCCATCACTAAAATGTGCCAACCCCCCCCCCCCAAAAAAAAACTTTGTTCTAGTATTATAGCACTTTTTCTGCACAGCAGTAAAAGAAAGTAATAAAAGATTTAAATATCAGTAGAAACTACTTCTTCTGACCACCATGGAGTGAACAAAAAGACTGAAAATAAATAGATAACAAGACTCAATGGGCCAGGCAGTATCATGTGATTTAATGTGTACAGTTGTCTAGTATTTTTATGTCATAACAACAAACTGAAAAACACAGGTAGAAAAAGTATATCCAGAAATATTAGAATACAGATTCAGCACATAAGTAGTGTGCACCAGGCCCTGGGCTTAATCCTCAGTACTGAAGAAAAGCAAAAGATTGTCACCAAAGATGAACACCAAAGGAAGCAAAATTGAAGTAAATGAACCTTTAAAGCAGTACCGGAAAGCTTGACACAGCAACATTTGCCTACTGTTTCAGATATGTGGGAAGCTGAGGCAGAGGGCTCATTTGAGCCCTAGAATTTGAGAATAGTCCAGGTAGGCCAACAAGATGGATCAGTGGGTAATGGTCCTTGCCACCAAAGTTGAAATCTGAGTTCACTGACCAGAACCCATACAGTATAATGAGAGAATTGGCTCTCATGAATTGTTCTCCGACTTCCATAAGTACACAATAGCATGTGTGGACACACATTTATTTGTATGCAAATAAAAATACAGTAATTAAAAAAAAAACAGCCTTGGCATTATACTAAGATTCTATCTCTATATTAATTAATAATTAATTAATTAAAAAATAAAGCCTCGCCGGGCGGTGGGTGGCTCACACCTTTAATCCCAGCACTTGGGAGGCAGAGGCAGGCGGATTTCTGAGTTCGAGGCCAGCATGGTCTACCGAGTGAGTTCCAGGACAGCCAGGGCTACAAAGAGAAACCCTGTCTCGAAAAACCAAAAATAAAATAAAATAAAATAAAATAAAATAAAAAAATAAATAATAAATAAATAAATAAATAAATAAATAAAGCCTTAATGGATAAGGCTTTATTAAGGCTCATGGACTGGAAATTTTATTTTTAGTAAATGAAAAGTTTTCTCAAAACTCTTATATAGAAAATGAGAATTTTGTTTCAAAATCTCAAAGGTTTTTTTTCTTTTTAAGTAGTTGACATGCTTGTCAACATGTATAGAAAAGTATGCAGGACCCTAAACAGTTAAGACAAAACTTATAAAGAGAGAGTATGGGTCAGCACAGAGCACGGCACCTTTCACTCATTTTTACTGCATTTCTAACACTACTCTCAACATTTCAACATTAAACTTGTTCAGTCCATATGCATCAGGATGTGCCTTGTTACACCTCTGTCCTTCCTATAAGAATCCTTAATTCTGGTAGATGCTCTTTCTGGAACAGACATTTGAGATGGCCTGACTCACAGCTTAAATAGAGACAGGTTGCCAAACTCAGCAACTATCTGCCAACATCTATCAAATTCACAGATTCATGAGCTAACAATTAACTGCTGTTTGGTTTTATGCTTAAAGAGTCTTAGGATTTCAAAATGAATTTCAAAATGTAATATACATTTATCATAGCCAAGACAATGAGTTATCAAAACATTAATAAACAAAGCTGTCAACAGAAAAGAATGGGGGATCTAGTTAGAGATGAGCCCACACATTTACAGTCTCCTAACATGTATCAAAGGTCTAACTACAGTTAACTGAGGCAACAGCGCTTTTGGAATCATCCACTATCAGTTGACATCCGTGTGGATAAAATGGGCCATCAGCTCCATATAACATCTCACTTAAAAAATCATCTTAAACAGATGACATAGGTTTATGTGTGGATGTAGAATAATATGTCTTCTAAAATAAAATAAGAATATTTTTATCTCAAGGAATAAAATTCTTTTTTAAATGTGACCAAAACCAATACAAGCAGAAATATTGCTAGGAGATATTAAAATGAACATTTTAAAGACGTAGCTTCACATATGATAGATAGATAGATAGATAGATAGATAGATAGATAGATAGATAGATAGA
>JANHMN010000002.1:222692529-222718035 GCA_030674055.1 Rhabdomys pumilio
AGATAGATAGATAGATAGATAGATAGATAGATAGATAGATAGATAGAAAATAATCTGTGTGTGCACGTGTGTGTGTGTGTGTGTGTGTGTGTGTGTGTGTGTTAAGGTGTTCAATCGAGCAATCTTCAGTATAATGCAAGTTAAAACCACAATAAGCTCTCCCCCTATGCCTAACATTAGAATTGCCTAACATTGCAAAACTGTCAACAATAACCCATTCTATCTGTTTGTACCTGTTTAATTCAAAAAATAGCTCCACTCTTGGTTATATATCTAAAGAAATAGAGTCTAAGTACTATACAGACAAACACATACAGAATGATCAGAGCAGCAGTGTTCAGTAGAACTAAAATAGGTAGCAAGACAAGTCTTAAGAAGAGAGTGCATATGTTTTGTATATACACACAATGGCACCCTATGTAAGAATAAAAGAATGAATGCTCAGAATACCACACACAGTGAGCTAGAAGAATCAGCCTCTCTCTCTCTCTCTCCTCTCTCTCTCTCTCTCTCTCTCTCTCTCTCTCTCTCCCTCTCTCTCTCTCTGGTTCTACTTATACAAAATTCAAAAACAGATAAAAAGGGACTCTAAAAATCCCAATACTATTGAGAATGAGAATTAATAATGCAGAAAGTAAATAAAAAGGTTGCTGGTTGGGCTGCCAGTTATATATCACATTTTGCTCGAGTATTCTCCATGCCTATGTATCCAGTTAGGATTATATTCTTTTATAAACTTACATACTGCTTCAAAATCAACATTTACCCTCAGACATACACTACCCCCTAAAGCCATTGCCAGAATCAAGTTGAGGGCTGACAAGAGTCACTGTAGGGACTGGGTAATGCTAGTAAAGGATTCTGTCTAGCGATAGGAGATAAAATGTCAGGACCACATTGATTAGATGTGACGATGAGGTAAGGTAGGAACTTCAAATGAACCTCAGATTTCTTTCTGGTATTAGCAGTGAAATAAGTAGGGAGATCATTAATGGAAATCAAAACTATAGGAAGAGCAGGTTCAGCTGGAGGTGCCTGTGGTCATCTGCAAGAATGTCTCTGGCAGGTAATTAACTGGAAGTTTGGCAGAATTGTCCAAGCAAGAGAGATGGCTATGAGAGTCATCAGCAACTCTGATCATAATTAAAATAATGAGACTGGATGGGATCTGTCATAGAAAGACCATGAAGCAAAAAAAAAAAAAAAAAAAAAAAAAACATCATCAACTGCTGGTATAAAGCCAGTGCTCTGGGGATCTGACATTTGAAAGAAGAAACCATGTGTAGGGCAGACAAGTTTCAACTGGAGAAACAGGGACAAGACCAAAAGACATCAGTCATGGGGTCCCAGTTCTGAAGGGATGCAAAGAGTGGTCTATGAACTTCATTTTCTCACAAAGCCTGCCTGGAAGGCACAGAGTTAGATCTAAGCTGTAGTCCTCAGGCAAGATAGCCTCAGTTTCTTCAGTGCTAGAGTGGGAAATACTTAGCATCTCTGTTAAAGGGTACCAGGAGTACTAAACAGAATGGTACATTTAAAGTGCTTAGCAAATAACGAGTCGTTGTGAACTAGAGCCACCACAATCCTCACATTGATAAACCAAGCAAGGTGTTCTTTCTCAGGATGGAGGATACAGGGATGAGTTACAGGCTAGGAACAGGGATGAAATCACTAATTGCCCCTGCCAAGAGAAAACAGAAAGGGAAGGTCTCAGGACCACCAGGGAATGAAGTCACATGATACATGGGCACAAGTAAGAACAAATGTGGACATAGGCACTCTGACAAAGTGGTGAATGCTACATAGAACGGGTACAACCCTACCACAGACATGCACCACATACTGACAAAAACTAGGACAGAATCCTTAAGTTTGAGGCAATCAGTGCTGGTAGGAAAGATACTGAGGAAAAAACAAGTTTCATTTCTTTACCTGCCAATCATTTACTCCCTCATACTTGAGAAAGACACCAAATTTCTATCAGGGAACTTAGAGAAGAAAGTACTTCTCCTTCAAAGAAAACATTCCTCTAGAATGTTGACAGAGAACAAAAGAAGGTAATATATACATTGATCATTTCCTCTCTGCCAAACTGTGAGTTTATGTACATAACAGACTCTGTGTGTGTGTGTGTGTGTGTGTGTGTGTGTGTGTGTGTGTGTGTGTTCATCCTTTAAGAGCTAAGTGACAAACTCAAGGTCATATGACAGTAAGTGTCAGAGCTAATACTTGGAAAATAGAGCCACATTTAAGCAAGAAATTGCAGAAAGTAAGAAGGGTGTCACAGATGCACCGGCTGTTGTTAGAATTATATAGAGCTCAATGAGGAAAGTGCCATATGGATTTGAAAAGAAGAGGTTGACCAGAACTCCAGTATTACCCAGACATATGCACCAACAGCATACTGGCTGCACAGAGAAAAGTCAGGAGTCTTACTAGCTTTCCCATTATCCACACATGGTTTCATCTTGAATGAACACAATTCATTCTAATGACCAAAGTTAGACTGGATTTTTGCCAAGCTTTCCTGAGTCCACGGAATTGTCCTTCTGCACTGTCAAATCCCCAGATCGCATACTTAGCAGCTGTTTTAAAGATATTTTGTCAAAATTGCATGTCATATAGGCACAGAATAATTTGTCACAGGCATTTTTACATCTGGCTGACTCCAATCAAATCATCCAGGGATTAGGTAAAAACTTACAGTTTTTATCAGTTTTAATTACTTAAAACAAATTCAATGGACATTTAAATCGCTCCCACCCCACCCCCTACATATTCAACACAAAGTTGCAGAAATAATAGAGAACAGATGGCTGAAATATTTAAGACTCTGATTTTTTAAAAAAACAAAAACAGCCAAGAAAATACTTCATTTATTTTTTTCAACTTAGAACTGCTTTACAAGAAAAGGACGTCTTTGCAATACCTAAATTCACTTGGAAAAAAAACATATTTAATTTAATTTTTTACCAAAATGAAGGATTTCTCTTAGCTCAATGTTGACTGGGACTACCTGGCACTCAGAGGGAACTCAGACAAGCCCATTGATAGTGCAGCTTTGAGTTGTGAAAGTTGGTGTTTAAGGAGCCTCCATTCATCATCCATCTAAAGGAAGGGACCAGGCACAGCTGGAGTTGGATGAGTGACTGTGTAGACCTGAGTTCATTCTCAGGCTATGCAACTTCATATGTGATCAGGAGTCCCTGCTGTGGGCCTGATGCACACAGAATACTCAGCTTCTAAAGGGAGCTGAAAATGTGTCCCTAGGTGTTTATGTTCAGTTTGTTTGTGTTCCTCCAAAAAGTTCATATGCCAGAAGCATAGGCCATGACAGATGGAGGGACATTAAGAGATATAGAAGATGACTAGATAATTGTTGAAAAAGAATACTTTTGGTGTTGTACAAAGGGACACAAGGAAAATGTAATTCAATAAGGTGATTTCTTTTTATAAAAGTAAGAGAGAGAGAGAGAGAGAGAGAGAGAGAGAGAGAGAGAGAGAGATTTTATAAAAAGGAGTCCCCAAAACCCAGCCAGGCTAAGCAAGCACATTTGGCCAAAATGACCTCTATCTTTTGTCCATGCTTTAAGTGGTAGATATGTTTCATCCCTTTAATGGGAACTGGACCTCACAGTGGGGCACAATTGGCTAATCAACACAGGAGGCTCTGGATATATTGAGTCTTGTCAGGCTAACTACCTCCGATAGGAAAAGGCTTTCTCATATCATTAAGGATATTGCCCAATATTTTTAATCAACAACCTAGTATAAATTAGTATAAATTCTAGCAGCGTCCCCTCTAATCAGCATGAGGAATGTGGCGCTCAGAACTAGAAAAAGTCTTGAAGTAGCTTCATCCATGTTTCCATCAGAAGCTTCTAAAGGGAGCTGAAAATGTGTCGTCTCAGGGAATGAGTTGGTTTCTTTAAGAAAGAATTGTTATATAAAAAGCAAGACTATCCCCTCTGTGGTCTTTGACTTCCTGACTTAGCATGTTATCTCTCTTTGCTTATGTTCCTGGCCACACTGACAGCCACCATGAGAGCTGTTCAGAAACATGTGACCAAGTCCCAGATCTTTAGAATTGTGAAGTAAATGATCCTTTTTCATTCAAAACCCTCACCCTTGGATATTTGTTAGAGCAACTGAAAACAGATGAATGTGATGAAAAAGGAAGGACCTGGTGGGAGGCTGACATTTGGATGTTGCAGAGGCCATCATGCCCACCCAGGATTCCTTCTAAAAGGAGAAACTCTGAAGAAAGAACTTGAGTTCTGAAGTAGAATACCCAAAGCTTCTGATGGAAACATGGATGAAGCTACTTCAAGACTTTTTCTAGTTCTGAGCGCCACATTCCTCATGCTGATTAGAGGGGACGCTGCTAGAATTTATACTAATTTATACTAGGTTGTTGATTAAAAATATAAATCCTTGGGGTCCTAAGTTCTAGATGCAGTGTGCACATGCACACACACACACACACACACACACACACACACACACACACACCTAACTAGTGATATGGTCAGGACAAGCTTCGTTTTCTTCATCCCTTTTTCTCTCTTATATAGTGTTCACAATACCATAAGATCATATTTGGCACAGAACTGCTAACCACAAAGAACAGACTCTCTCTACTCATCCTCCAATATCTCACAAATACATCACTGAAGAAGGAGCCTCTAATCACCTCTCTGGATCCCTCTTGTACATTGTGCTGATATCTCTCAACCACCCTGTCTAAATTACTTTGATTTGGTGACTAAGACCCTCCCCTGTCACCATAGCACAGAGGAGGCCTGGCTCTGCTGTAAGAGAACTCAGTCAACATTTGATGGGTGATAAAGACCATCTCTCAGGTAGGAACTGTCACATTGCTCATAAATCCATGACTTCTTTGGTGCCAACATTTCCAGGTCCCCACGCAAATGGGTGTGGCCACTGCAGTTGAGTTCCAGCCACTGAGAAGTAAGTGCATGCCCACTCTCTTTCCGGCTTTGCCTATCAAAACAAACAACAGAAATAAACTGCTCACTAGATATTTGATGCAGCAGAGAAGGTGGTAGACAAAAGATAAGAAGAGCCTGGGCCCTGAGTCACTATATAGAGGAGAGGTTCCAGTAAGTGGTTAAACTTTTCCTCCATTTGAACCACTAGATATTTGTTGATATTTTGTATACTATTGCAGTTGACTGTAGTAAGCACGTCTCTAACTGTAATGTGCAGAGAGATCACTTGAAGGGCTGGTCTCACCCTAAGCTGCAAAGCCACAGCAGAGATTCTGATTCTGTACATTTAAGGTTGGCCTCAGGCCTTGGAGTTCCCAACTGTGTTCTCAGATGATGCTGGTGCAGAGAACACTTGGATGGTTGCTGACTTTACCTAACAGGCTTAGAATCACCACTTACTGCAGCTGAGCTTGGGTAACTGAGGAGCTTAGGTAGGTAGAGACCTTAGACCTACAGTCTTCACCAACCATGCTCACGGCTTGTCTATATGAGGAGACACATAAAAAAATACAAAACAGACAAATGGTGACAAGCATCAAATGAGAGGAATGAGGGACTCAACTATTTATTGCTTCTAAGCAAGCAGCACTCCTCCAAGGAGACAGCAATGTTCGAGCAACAGAAAGATGCAGCATCTGCACGTGTGAAATGATGATGTCAAGAACAAACATTGCTCTGACCTGGACAGAGAGACCAATAGCAATGAGGTTCTTAGAAATGATGTAATGAAGGTTGAAGCTAGAACCCAGAGGGGGAATTGGCCTTAAAGAAAGCAGGGAGTCCTGGCAACGTGCAGAACAGCGGGTTCTCGGGAACAGTGTGTTTAGGGAGCTAGGACTGGATAGGACAGAAGCAAATAGAGGGTGACCCACTTGAGTAGGGAGGACGTAGATGCCAGTATGGGCCTCAGTGGTGAAGGTCAACGCAAGCTCTGAGAGGCAGGCAGGAAGCACTTGGGAAATTTCCCGATCAGTGACTGGCAAGGGTGGAGGACTGGGAGGAGCAGCCATGCTTTCCTGTGGGATTCTATCTGAACAGACCGGGACACAGCAACTCAAGAGGGACACAGCCATTAATGTAGCTTGGGGAAAGAGGGTCAGTTGGAACAATTTGGGGTGTAAAGGTGATTGGTCCATGTAATCTGCAGGCTCTGTAAGATCTTGGAGCTGTCATCAGAGCAATGATGTTTCCATGTTATTCCTGTCATCAACTACTTGCATGAAAAAAGACACTTGGTTTCTCTATACCCAGGAATGTTGTTCCCCCTTTCCTCCTTTTTTGCATTTCCCTGTCTTCTAGCTCACACCTCTCTCCCTTTTCCCTCTATCCTCCTTCCTTGTCCCTTTCTCTTTCCTCTCTCCCCTCCCTCCTTCTCTTCTCTCTCCTCTCCTCCCTTCCACTCTCTCCTACCCCTCTCTCCCTTCCTCTCTCATCCCCTTCTCTCCCCTCCCTCTCTCCTTCTCTTCTTTTCTCTCCTCTTCCCTCCTCTCTCTCCCCTCTGTCCTCTCTTTCTTTCCCCTCTCTCCCCTCCCCTCTCTCTCCTCCTCCTCCTTTCCTCTCCATCTCTCTCATACAAATACACATACAGGTATACTCACTCTTTACCTCTATCTCCTGGTTTTACAGACACTTCCCTCCAGCCATCCGTCAAGTATATCCATTTCACTGAATCATTAAACTCCTTTTTACATATCTTTGCCTAATGCACCTGTCCCAATGCCTAACCATTCCAAGATTATTTCCAAATCCCCACAAGGTCATAATCTTGTATCTGTCTTCACGTCCTACTGAGGCAGCCTTTGGAGGACACCAATATCCCTGTGATATCAGAAGACCTTCTCTTCACCTTTACAGTGGCCAGCACTACGTCCAGTCTCTCAGAAAACCCTTAAGGACGTCTTCCCTTCCTCTCCTTTGGCCCCCTACCTCTTCTGCATGCCCACCAAGCCTAGCATTTCCAAGGCTCCTCCAGACCTGTAAATTTCTTGAGCTTCCTCATCTGCCAGGAAAAGTTCAACCACTCAATGAGGCAGTATCTCAGAAGCTGCAGGATCTGTAAATCTCTTGAATTTGGTAAAATTCCAATGCTGCTTCAGTAGACAGAGGGAAAAACAATTCGACATTTCAAACTAACTCTAAGGTGAGACAAACCAAACAGGTATGTATGTACCCTTTGTCTTTACTGCCTTACCCCCACTTTGAGGCAGCTTCACCCATGCAGCACACTGCCAGAACAGCTCATGCAGAGTTCATTGATAAATCTCTTGGAGATTTATATTAGTCCCTTTGACTTCTGGAAACAGCCCCTTCCCTTGCTGTCTGATGCTGTATCTGTATTCCATGAGTCTCTGGTATCTAGTCTATGTTCTTTATAGGAACTTCCTCCACAAAGAGAATGTTGGTTCATTCTGTTTTTCCTTAATCTGGCTGAGACAAGAATCCTCTTTCAATGCCCTCTGTAAATCCTGGGGAGTCCAAGTTCAGCCTGTCTACTCTCTGACCAAACATGGGACGCACCACTGGTCTAATAGCACCACCCAACAGAATGCTATGAAGCCAGAAACTGCTATGCAGTTATGTTTCCTTATACAAGTGCTGCTTTGTTTTATTTTTTAATGACATTTAATCTATTTAAAGTTGAGTTTGAAGAACAGCGCATGGCCAGTGGCTGCCATATTGGAAAGCAAAAACCAACAGGATAAATATCTCAGAGTAGGTCATTATATACAAGATTTTCCACTGAACTGTGGTAAATTTTAATTCATTGCCAAGGATTAAGAACTAGTTGAGGCAAATCATGTTAATTAGACTCAGATGACCTGAGTTTAAGGACCACCTCTGACACTTGCTAAATGAGTGACTTTAGCTAGTGAAAATCTCAAACTTGGCTGAAAGCTTAGCCATCTTCCCATGTGACAAATGGCCATAACAATACTTACATTACAGGATTACCGTGATCCCTAATTAAGTGATTGCATACAAAGTGGGCAAGTCAATGTATAATATGTAATAAGTATATGTCAATGCTATCTTGCTTTCTATTATGTGTATGTGCATGGCACATACACATGGTCATAGGTGTGCATGCACAGCCTGTGTGTGGAGGTCAGAGGGCAATTTGGGTGTTGGTTATCATCCCCTACCTCGTTTGAGACAGCCCTGATGCTGTCTTTTGATTACCATGTTGACTGTTTAGTCTTCATGTTTTCTTGCAAACATCTTCATTTTACTAACATGAAAACAAAAGTAACAGAAAACTGAGCTTGGACTTGATCTTGCCAGCACTGAAGTGACAGGCAGGTCAGCCATGGACTGTTGTCCCCCAGAGGCTGCAGTGCCGCCACTAAGGCAACCTTCCCTGGAGACCATGGTCACTGTAGAACACAGAAATCTCTTGGGCTTGGGACAGTTGACTAGACCTCACCCTATGACACCCTGCTCAAGGGCAGATGGACAGGATGCAGCCATGAAGGCCACTGTACTCCTGAGACTTTTGTCTGTGTTCTCTTTTGGGTACCTGAAAAATAAGTGTTTCTTCACTCAAAAGCTGCTTGAGAGATGTAGTAATATCCCTCTTTAGCTCTGTAGTTAGGGGAATTCTTCCTTCCCTTTCTACTCACTGAAGCCAAGCTGCATGCATCTAAGTGCAGTGTGGTCCCCAGTAAGATCCCACTTGCCTCTGTTTAGATACATTGGTTGTATATCCCTACAGAAGGTGCCTATCTTGGGCAGCTAACTCTTAAAAGCAGAACTCATTGCAGAAAAGAGGCCGCGCAAGGAGCCTCCTTGGGATCAGCTGGGCTGGACTGAAAATACCACTTGGCTTAGACCCAGGGAACTGAAATTTTAATTTGGTTCTGATAATACTGTTTTGTCTTAGGAAGGTTATGTGATATTTCTGAGGCAGGTCCTAGGAAGGGGAAATAAAATTATGTAAGTACTCTGTGACTTTCAAGGTATTCACTAATTCATTAACCAAAACGTTTATGAGCTACCTACTGTGTGCTTAGTCACCGAGGAGACAATAACAGGCAAAGCAAGAATGTTACTGCATTCAGAAAGTCACACACAATCTAATTATCTAAGTATATCACCACTGAGATTAGTATTGTAAGGGAATATTAAATAGCAGTGAAAATGCATTCACATCAGCTATACCTTTGTGCTCATATCTGTTTGGCCCCTTATCCAACTTGTTTTGCTATAGCCACCTGATGGTCTAAGCCTGTGCTTGCATCTCTGAGTTCCATTGGCTTGTGTCTCCTGGTAAGGATGATTCCAGGAGAGGCTATGGCAGAAAATGTGTTGGGTAAAATACATGGTACTTTTTTTTGTATGCCAACCCCACTGGATCATCAAGCTCTTGCTGGTCTTGGAGCCTCACCTCACTCATCTATTTCTCTATCTCTGAAGAGCAGAAGCTTTCTCTACTGCTCCTCCAGGATGTATCCTCCAGGCCAGTGTCTCCTCCCTCATTTGTCAGCATAGCCTTTTCATTAAGCTCTTGACAGAAGCAAATATGGGTTAAGGGAATAGGCAGTGGCCTCAGAAATATATACAGTGCCAGCAGCATCTAGGGCAGGGGCAGAGTCTCCAGAGCAAATACATCTGAGGGAACTGAAGATTAGGGACCTGGTAGCCAAAACAGGGCTAATAGGAATCAAGCTGCTCCATTTTCCAGACAAGGAAAGAGAATCTCAGAGAAGTCAGGCTGGGCAATGTCTAGCAAAGCCTGACCTTTTCCATGTATGTAAAGTAGGTTATTATGAATCCACATTGTAGACTCTTTATTGTGACCTCTCAGATTGTAACAAATTACTGAACATTTGGGGGCTTAGCAGAAAGCAAGCGCATCATCCTGCTATTTCGAGCAGGGCTAAAAATCCCAGATTCAATGTATTGGCCAGGCTGTGTTCCCTTTGGAAACTCTAGGCGATAATCTGGTCCTCGATTCTTTTATTTTCAAATTTGATAAACAGTCTGGTTACCTTTGCTGGTAGTTCTTTTCTCCGTCCTTAAGACACCAAGATTGCCTTCCCAATATCTCCGTCTTACCACATTCCTCCTTGTACTCTGAGCCCTGTTCTCACTTATTAACTCTCTGTGATTACACTGAGTCCAAACAACTCAATATAATCCTCACAACTCCAAATACTCAGTCACATCTGCCAAGTCCCCTTTATCATCTAAGAAAATGTATTTTCAATTTCTGGAGAGTAGGACGTAGGCCTGACCCCCTCTAGGAGCCATTTAACTTCCACTCACAAGGGCCTCAAGCTCAGGAGAGGCTAGAATATTGCCCATCAAAGATACTGAGTCCCACTGCAACATGAGGAGAGCAGGATTTTGAGCACAAATACCTTTGTCAGAAAGGGGATGGACCAGCCATCTAACAGCATAGCACTTAACCTGAAATTTTTATTAAATTTTGTTTTCTTAAAGAAATTTTTGGGAGACAGTGTCTCATATAGACTAGACTGGCTCTAGACTCACTATATATCCAAAAGTTGGCTTTTAACCCTGATCTTCCTGCATCTACCTTATAAGAATGTGCCATCATTCCTGGTTAAGAACCTTTATAAACTTCATGTAGCCTGTTTTAAGATGGGAACAACTGCTATTCTCTATGTTGATGAGACTATATAAACCAGAATGTGGAGATCTTACTACTTAGTAGGTCTCCTTATTCATCTACATCTCCTTCAGCCCTTTCTGTCTTCTATCCTCAGGACATACACATGGAGGCTGTTAGGGTTCCACTGTGGACTGATGAGCTGTTGCTTATGGGGTTTGGAAGAAAAAGAGACACATAAGTAAAGAAAATCCACACTCATCCCACTGAGACAATGACAAACACAGATTCCAAAAAAGTTGGGCAAAGAAGAAATGCATGAATTCTTTTCTCATGGTGGTACCTACCCCTCCCCTAGAAGCCTCACATTTTGCTGAAAATACCATGAGATAACAGCATCCACTGACCATGACATCAACCTTTTTAATGTCATTTGAAGATTGTCCTACTGTTGGGAGCACAATGGGAGACTGTTTTTGTCTCGAACTTCTGGTGGCTTTGGGCCTGTGTCTTCACTCTTCAATATGTCTTTCCAGATTTTTCCTATAACCTTCATGCTCCGGTCAGATAGGGAAGAATCCTTAAACTCAATGTCATATATTCTTTGATATATTCCTGATATTACAGAACATCTCTGAATCTTCCTGACAGCTAAGATGATGCTTGGGACAGTCTAAGCACCTTGTTAGCAGTTTTTTACAAAATGGCAGCGATTACATTAGAGATAGTATTTAAAGCATGTCAAGTGCTTGCCATGGGTACACCCTTTCCTTAACGTATCATCTAGATGTCACACTTGTCATATTTCCCAGGAGACTGGAGACCACAGGAGGGTAAAGGAGTTGCTTCACCAGTCTCGGGTGAATAACGCTGAGTGTCTGGAGCACTGAAAGTATCAGCAAATGCTTATAGAAAGGCAGATGGAAGAATGTGTCCAAAATGAACAACTGATCTACCAGTGAGTGCTCGATTTCAGAAAACATTCTAGTCTGGCAACTTTGGGGTCTCATTTGTACTTACCCACTGAATATTTTAACTAGCACACTTCAACCTATTCCAAATTTGATCTGTATGGTCTATGTTTAATAGCCTTTGGTTGAATCTGGTGCATAGTTCATATATCCTTGATGTGAAGTCAAATCTCCTGACCCCAGTCCAACAGGCTACATGTCCACAGATGTATCTCCAAGTGTCTTTCTCTCCTGAAATTGTGCACTTGTAAAGTACCACACTTTATAAGCCCCAAACATCGCTGAGCCCACATGGTGTCTCCACTCAGTTCTCTTCTTTCTTCAAAACCCATAATCATCTTCCTGGAGACGGCTCAAATTGAACCTTCCAAGAAGCTGCCGCATCCTGGCAGAGTTATTTGCTGCTGGTTAGTTTTGCTCTCACAGGGCTAACAACTATAAATACCTTTTATCAGGCATCGATATTTGGGCAGATTCCATGCTGGACTCCTGTCATCATTACCTCTTACCATATGCATTCAAATTGTAGTGTGTACCCAAATAATCTGGATGGTTTTTACAGCAGATTCCAGGACCCTACCTCAGAGTCTGAATCAAGGAGAATATGTGTGCCAGAAAATTTCTATTTCTAACAAGTGCCAGGCATTGCCAACACTGCTAATCCTTAAGCACTAGAACCAGCCTGCCTGGCAGGAGTGAATACATTCCAAAGAGACACCCATTCCTCTCTCTTTACCTATCAGATGACCGACAGAATGGACTCTGACGAAGTTAGAATTTCCCCAGGAATACACTGCTGAAGCCCTGGGAGTGGCCAGAAGAGGAACTTGTTTCCTGGATAGAGACTTACAACTTGTAAGTTGTAATCAATCAATAGGCCTTGGAGGTAAGACCATAAACTGAAGGTTCATGACTCTCTGGTCTGCTTAGTTATGTGTGTCTATTATCTTCTATTTAAACTAAGCTCTCATTTTAGGACCCAGAAGGGAGATTCAGTAGCTCTCTATAGTCTTTTTCTGATGTAATCACATTGAAAAAATCAATCTCTCTCTCTCTCTCTCTCTCTCTCTCTCTCTCTCTCTCTCTCTCTCTCTTTCTCTCTCTTTCTCTCCCTGCTTCATCCCTTTCCCCTTCCCTCCCCCATCTCTCTTCTTTGCTCTTCAATCTGCTATTCAGTATTAATTCACTTATTGATGACAAGTAGCCAAACCTGTTGGAGTTCAGGCTTCAAACCAGTAAGATATGGCACTGTCTCATCAGAGGACACAATGGTTGGCAACTGTGTAATAATAAGTTAGGCAAATGGCTACAGGTCAGTGATGAGGTCTAGTACCCAACCAGTATCTTTGGAGTGCCACCATCTTTATTTACCTTACTCAACAACAAAAGTGACAGCCTTGGGCATTCTCTCATAGTACTCACTACACAAGGCATTCCATCAAGCCCCTGGACATACCTCATATAATCCAGGCTCTTCTGAGGCCATGCCCACCATTGCTAAATTATAACAGAGAAGGAAGCAGATGGAGGAAAAGCTCACTTAACAAAGGCTACACAGTCAATGAGAAGCTGAGTGATGTGAAGGGATAGTATGTCTGTGTACTGACCATGACCAGTGTCTTACTGCCTTTCTATTTATCCTTCCTTGCAATCACAAAGAAGTCTCCACAGCCAGGCAGTAAGTACCGTTAGACAATCACTCATTCTGGCAAACTGCATCCATAGCCACTTGGGGAAAAAAGGCAATTAGCAGGTATACAAGCTTGTTTGATGAATGAATAAATATGAAGGACAGAGGAAGTAAATAAACGATATGAGAATAAGCAAAGTCTTAACCAGCCGACCAGTCCTTTGGCTTCTCTATAAAAGCTAAGACTGGATCATAGAGCAATCAAGTTTGTCTTCAAATTTAAAAAGGAATAAAAAAAAAAACAATCAGGATGACAAAAGTCTCTTTGTCCCTAGAAGCGGTGGGTTGTCATGCAGAAGGATGTGGGATTGGCAAAATGAGGCTCCTGCCCTGAACTAAAAATGTTTTTCTTGTTTCCCTCTTAGCTAATTTTTCTCCTTTCTGAGTCTCGGGGGTGGGGGGGTCAGTCTAGTGGATGCTATTCAAACCAACAGCTGCAAAGGGGGGTTGAGAAAGACAAATGGAAAGGAACGTTTCTGTTGCTTATAATCAAGGGTAAAAATAAAAGAGGCACAATGAAAATTAAGGAAAATAAACAGTGATCAAGCCTTTTCTTTTCCACGTGCCTGTGGAGTCCTGCCGTGTGTTCAACAATGAGGATAGATCAGACTGCAATGCGTGGGATTCCACATCAGTTCTCTTTGCATACAAGGACAGAAAGACACCTCCCAGGAGCCGAAATTAAGAGGATGGGGAGACAAAACTCCAGCAGCCCCCTCTCCCACGCAAAACTCACAAAGCTCCAGTTTGAGGTTGGTGAGGAGAAAGATTTGGGTAGGAAGATGGGGAATGAACCATGAGTGAGTCAGATGTTGCTTGGGCCCTGGCTAAGAGGTGAGAGACTATTTCAGGAACTCGCTCATTCACAGCTCAGGGTTTGAGCTCAGATCAGATGGGAGATCCTCTCATGACATTTTGGATAATATAATCGGGTTGGTTTGAGTGAGAGGTGTTCAAATACAGTTTCAGATATTTGAACACTTGTCACCCAAGTGTTAGTGGCACTATTTGTGGAAGGTAAGGTGATACCAACTTGCTGAAGGATGTGCATCACTAGGGTGAGCATTGAGATTAAAGACCTTACTTCGCTTCCAGTTCAGTCTTTCTGCTTCGTATTTGTGGTTCCAAGTGAGAGCTCTCAGCTTCTCAGGCTGCCATGTCTCCAGCTATGATGGATTCTTCTTACCAATTTGGAACCATAAGCAAAAAAACCCCTGCTTTTGGTCATGGTATTTTATCAAGGCATCAGAAAAGTACCTAATACAATGATGTTTCATATGGCTGCCTCCTCCCAGAGCAAAAATCAGTGCTTATCCCATCAGTGGATAAATGGATATCAGTGGATACTATGAAAGTATGAGGTATGAGTAGTTGCTATGAAAGTATGAGTCTGTATCTCCAGAATCCATGTAAAGAAGGAAATTGGGAGCAGTGACACATGTAAGTCCAGGGGAGTGAAGGTCAGCAGGACCTGGGACTTGCTAGTTAGCTAGTCTAGTCAAATCCATTGATTCCAGGTTCAACAAGAAAACCTGCCTCAAAACAGAAAAAAAAATGGATAGAAATTAAACAGATGCCCAGTGTTGACCCCTAGCCACCATGTGCGTATGCACGCACACATACACATTTGCACATGTAGAAATAAATATGTATAATAAATGCACAACATAGATAGATACCTACAAAACAAACAAACAAACAAACAAAACTGAGCTATATACTTAGGACTGAATCCCAATATTTTGCCAGAACCACTCTTAGCCAAGTTGATATAACCATAGCTTTCAACAGTAACAACAAAGACAAAAGCACTTAAATATCAAGTATCAGGCTAGGGGCCTGCCATGTAATATCTAGTCCTACCAAAGACCCTGTTGTGTAGATAGTCTCATCTCAGTTCTACAGATAAGAGAGGTATAAGATGAGACAAGTATGAAACCAAACACACAAATCCATGTCTGTTCCCCTACTGGTAACAAAGAAGGAACCTGTCCTAGTCAGCACATACATCTAGAAATGTAGATCCCAGGTTCTGCTCCCAGGGGACCAGTATCTTAGCACTTCCCACAGTTTCCTTCCAAGGACATTCTGAAGAGACAGTATCACTCACAGGGATGACAGGAAAGATGAAAAGATAATGCGAACATCTCCACGTGGCCCGCAAACACAGCCTCTCTGGGTACAACCAGACTCTTCTGTGGTTCCATGGACCAGCTGCATGATTTCCACATTGGTCTGGTACCAGTGGCTTAACACATTCTAATTGCCCAAATTTTATTTGTGTCTTTGCTGTGTCTGTCCCTTCACTCAATTAAGTGAAGGTTATACAAGGATCCACTTGTCGTTACAGCAATTCGTCCTTGTGCCGAATGCTTCTAGAATCTTAACTACCAAGGAGGCACAACCAGAAAAGATAGCCCCAGTAGAGATGGTAGTATTTCTTTTTCACAGAGACAAACACAGACAGCCTCCCCTAGTCTGACATGTACAGAAGCTTCATAAATTAGGGGAGCCTAAATAAGTTAGGCCTGAGACAGGGATGGGTGTGGAATTTAAATGAGGCTGATGCCAGGCCCAGAGTTGTATAAACACCAGGAACCCACAAAGCTTAGGCGCTATGTGTTGTAAAAATATAGAGCAGCCAGTCAACAAACAGGCCTAATGTCTGGCTCCTTCTCTGCCTGGTGTGAGAATTTCCAGCAAGTCTCTATCAGTCCCTATTCAAAACACAAGAGTCATGTGATTCTATGACTCCCTCCAGCCTATGGTCCCAGCATGTACCCTCCCTCTCCAACCATGCTGTATGCCTTCAATTCCTTTACTCTCCATGGCCATGCCAACCTGGGAATTACAGCTCACTTATCCTTTTCTTTATGGTTCACTTCCTACTCCTCCCACAGCGGCTGACATCTTTGATCTCCTGACACTTCCTCTAAGAAGACTCTCATGTCCAAAGTCAATCTCCCTGTTGCTCACTCTCTTTGATTCCCACAAAGCCCTCACCACAGTCTGTAGCACTATGCTGGTCAGTCAGTTAACAATTTCTAAGTCTGTTGACTTCTCAGGAACATACATGACTGCTTAAAAAAAATTGAAAGTAAATGAAGCTTAAAATAAAATTCCTTACTTATAATCACATTCCAGGTACTCATTCGCTATACATAACCATCATCCTACCCGTCTCATACACCATAGACCTAGAATATTTCCCATCATGGCAGAAAGTTCTACTGATTGTTCCGAGATATGGTATATGTGGTTACCTCACCTCTGTATCTCTGGGTACCTATATAATGCCTGGGTATATAGTAGCTACTCAATAAATACTAGAAGACATAAGTAGGACCTAATACATAATTTAAATCGGGTATTGTGGAAAAACTCAAAATAGGTAATGTTCTCCTCTGCTTGTGAAGACTGAGGGAATCTACAGAGGAAAGGCTGCAGCTAAACCAAGCTTTGCAGTATGACCATGAGAGGAAGGTGAAGGGACATAGCACAGAGGAAAAGCAAAGCATCTAAAGATGAGTCATATCTCTGCTGAGTGTTTAGTGGTTTGGTAAGTTTCTTGTAGCTCAGAGTTGAAAGTAGAACTTTGGATTCCTATGATTTAAAGTACTATGTTTAGGGGTTCTTGGCAGAAATATCTGCCTCGGGTTGTAAGACTTTAACTACGTGCTGGTGAAACATATCTTGCAAAATTTAGAAAAATAAATCAATTTCAACACGCAAGGTGAATAAAGAAGAGTAGGTGTCCCATTGCAATGGACAGGGACAGAGCCCACATCCTTCCGGTGGTCTGGAGCATCTGGCATCTGCACTAGAGATGAGTGTTACAGTTTGCACAGAGCTCTGAGTACCTATCTTACTATGGATATCCAAGAAAGGCAATCTCTCTTGAGAAGATCAGGACATGAAATACAAATGCAACCTCAGGCAGAAGTGGACATGTCCACTCTACTCCTGGGTATGCACCTGCATTAAAGCAACACATCACCCCCAGCCCCAGATGCAAGGTTTCATTGTCTGGCTTTCATGTGACCTGTGCATCTTGATACCCATATAGAAAAGACGACTCAGATACAAGGTTTCATTGTCTGACTTCCATGTGACCTGTGCATCTTGATATCCACATAGAAAAGATGACTCGCCTCAGGATGCTGGAAGGAGTAAGGACCACAGGTGAAATATAAGTAAATCCTCCAGTTTCGGCTCCTTCCAGGGAGCAGACTCACTCTCTTCTGAAAGATGAGCTCGATTATACAAGCAAACAGATCAGAACAGGAGACAGGGAGGAATTCCCACTGCATGCTGGCTCTTCACTTCCCCTTATGAAGATAAAAGAAAAAGAAACAAAAGACTTTGGAGCATGGGGGTGGTAGGATGGTAGGAGCCCAGAGCACTTCTCTGCATTCAAGGCCTCTATAGCCCTCTCACTGATGCCCTCTTGATGCTGGGCCCTGGGTCTTTCTCTGAGAAGATGCAGGTCAGCTGGAGTTGGCTGGGGAGCTCATTAGCACCTCACTAGAGCCAAGTGCTGCCTGCTTTCCAGAAGGCATTTTGAACTCTCACTTTGGTTGCTTTTTTGAAATCAATACAATATGTTTTTTTTCTGTGACTCCATCAACTGCCCTTGCTGCCAATGGAGGCTGCTGACTTCTAAGGAAAGCCTTCTGGGTTTATCAACGCACAGGTCTTCACTTCACAAGCAACAGTATTATATTCTTACACGTGGTCCTCTGTGTTCTCCCCCCACCCCCGCTGTGTGTGTGTGTGTGTGTGTGTGTGTGTGTGTGTGTGTGTGTGTGTGTACAGCACACACAGAGGCCAGAGTACAATCTTGGGTGTCATTTCTCAAAAAGTACTATCTATCTTTGTTCTTTTGTGGGTTTTTTTTGTTTTGGTGTTTGGCTATTTACTTAGAAACAGAGATTTCTCCTTCTAATTAGGCTAAACTGTCTGGCCAACAAGCCCCAGGGATCCAAATGTCTCCACCCAGACCCTTTTACATTGATACTAGGGATTGAGTTTGACCCCCATGCTTGTCATGCAAGCAGTTTACTGACTGAACTGTCTTCCAAGTTGGGCCCTCTGAGCAGCCAGCAGAGTAGAACCTAGATCTGGGGAGAAAGGAGGCTGCACGGGTTGAAGTTACAATAGGAATCCAAGCCCCAGCCAGATGCTGAGGTGACAAGGGCAGGGCATGGTCTATGAGGTAGCAGCGGACTGATTCTTCTCCCAGGTCCAGAGGAGACCTCAGGAGTTCTGGGTGGCAACCAGACCCCAAATCAGGTCATGGAACCACAAGAATGCTAGTTCTGTGTCCACTGCAAGGAGGAGCTGCTCTGATTAAGGATGGGAGCGGGGTTCATCTATGGGTCAAAACATGAACAGTTAGATCATTATTGCTGATCGACATACTCAGAATAAATGATAATTGAGTCCTCAGCCCCAAACAGGACAATTGTAACACCTTTCCTAAGGCAGAAAATAGAGCAGATGAGGAAGTAGAAAAAATGTAGAGGTGGAAGGACTACAAAACACTCCTCAGGGTATGGTCTAGCCATTGCAAACAATCTCACAGCAGCCCCAGTTGTGTGCATTGGACCCACAGAAGACTGGGCCAAGCAACATCCAGTCATAAATTGAGCATGGTTTCATGGGGCCCTGAGTTTCCTTGCTGAACTATTGGCAACATATGGGTTCTGGGGAAGGGATAGTTATTGCCTTCAACTGGGTGGGTACCAAATGATAAGCCCTTCAGGATCTAAAGGTGAATTTTAACGCCATGGCTACAAATATAGACATGGCTATCACTAATGAGTCACAGAACAAAACCACAGTAACAACAAACCTGCATGACTACAGAAAGTAGACCTGTGAAATGGAGGGAGGGGCTACAGAAGGGTGGGGAGATAAAAGAGAGAGGAAGGAACAGACAGGATGCCCTCTATGTTGCTGTCATAGATATTTAATCAATAGAAAAAGAATGCTAAGTCTGGGATGAGGTTACTTAAATGAGCCCTTTGGTGTCAGACTGCCTTTTAGTTACCATGAATGCAGCCAGTAGGACCCAGGAGAATTCTGATTTCAGACGTGCCCCCAGCAGGTCCCAAGGTCCCAAGAAGCCATCACAACAGTTGAGCTACAAGACTCTAGGACTGTTGTCCTCATGGACCCCTGGGGCAGTAAATCTTGTGGAAAGCTGTCATCAACAATTCTGCAGATGGCCCTTCCAAAAGCCAGGTCTCTTCTGTAAAGTGCAGGACGGTAAAACTGAATTTAGCCCTTCCATGCACCAATAGGAATGTAGGAAATGGAGCCTCCAGAACATGGCCAGCAGCAGCACTTGTAATATCACAGCCCAGTAAAGTGAGCGTACTCAGAAAGCCTATAGACCACTGCCTCACAGAACACTAAGACTCCCAGGTCAAGTAGGTCCGAAGGTCAGAACTTGGCAAGATCTACAAGGAGATTTAATACAACCTCATGAGCATAATAAGGTGGTAATAATATTTATTATTAAAGTTATCTAATTCTTTTAATCTAAAAAAACTGTGTGTGTGTGTGTGTGTGTGTGTGTGTGTGTGTGTGTGTGTGTGTAGGTAAAAGGACAACATTGGGTATCGGTCCTCACCTTCCACCTTGTTTTGAGGCAGGGTCTTTGTTTACTGCTGTATCTACCTGGCCCTGGATACTTCAAAGGTTCGTCTGTCACTACTCTCTGTCTCGTCACAGGAGTGCATGGATTACGGAACTTCTGTCACTGCATCTGATTTTATGTACGTTCTGGAAATCTGAACTTAGGTCCTCCCACTTACGAGTGCTTTACCCACTGACTCATCTCCCCATGTTCAATACCTTTCTTTAAAGTAATCTATTAATCAACTTTTGCTACAGAAGCAATCACAAATCTTAATGATGGGCACCGGCCCTCAGTTCTTGCTTTCAGGTCTATGGATCAGTTATGGCTTAGCTAGGCATGGCTAAGGTTGGGTCCAGATTGGTTTAAAAGCTTTCCTATCTGCCCCTTCCAGGAACTGGGATCGGCTGACACTTGTTTTTTCTAAGGATGCACAGTAGGTGAGGCAGGGAACAGAAACATCTGACAGCAGCTAAAAGTGTTTCTGGGAACCTTCTGCCACAGAGAAGCTATGAGAACAAGCTCCAAGCCAACTGGACTTGGTCAAAATCAAATAAGACATGGTCTCTGCCTCTAGGGTGTGATCAAAGGAGAAAACTGCAAAATCAAAACATGAGTGTTTCCCGAGTACCCAGCAAAGACTGGGCAGATGATAATATCTCAGCAATTGTTGGGTCTTATCCAAAGACATTATGACTGTCATCATTAGTAAGCATACCTACTAAGGATTTATTGTGACTCAGAAAGAGCTGAGCACTGAGGCACAATCTTCAGGGACAGTCTTGAGAATTGTCCCCAGGAAAACACAGGCATCTTGGCTGGACAAAGCTGACTCTAGAGCCCTTGGAGCCAATTAGAGTATAGGAAGGAAAAGGCATAGGCCATGCGGACCCCATCCAAGCTGCCCTCCAGATCAGTAGAAGTGCCCTTGGAAATACATGTCTATGGCTGAGCCAGGAATTAACCCCAAATATCTTGACCTGCAATCCCAGATAAATCACTGCTCCATCATCACCAGGAGGGAGAATATTTCGAAGTGGAATTGATTTATTTCAACATACTTTTTCTAAAAATATAAATAAATAAAATAAAATAAAATAAATCTTCTGCGTGTTTATTTTTATTTCTTTTAGGCTGAAGCCTCACTCTAAAAATAGACAGTCTTTTTTTTTTCTCAGTAGCCTTGTCATTAGCAGTTGCTACAAACACTATGTGTCCCTCCCCTCCACAAGGAAATATGCCACTTGAAAAGAGCAACTAGAACAGAAGTCTCCTGGGATTCAGTGACTGGAGTAGCTGCAGTTCTTGGTGATACTGTCCCCAAGGGAGGAGGCCAGAGTAGCCCTAGATGTTCCCTGGAAATTGTGGGGGCTAACCCCATCCAAGTGTGGTGTGCACTCCCTCTAGAAAGTGAATCCACACATCTCACCAACTATCACAGCTCTAACTGTATATCCTTAACCATGGCTCTATGGTTTTCTCACTAGGAAATGGGTATCAAAACTGCGAGTCATTCGGAGCATCCATGTCAAGTTTCACACATGGGAGAACCATTTCATTTTAAGAGAACAGCCACCAATAGTGTTCTCCCTAGATATAGACATCTTGCAGAAGAAGAGACAAACTAGACACAGTCTTGACTTTAACAGAAATCAGAGCCTAGCAGTGGTTTCTGGCAGATGACTGGAGATCTGGGTGCACATATAGTTTGTAATGGTGGAGACAGCTGCCAAGAGGAAGTCCTCTCTGGACACCAAGTGCCCGTATTAAACTATGGCAGGGAAGAATTTTCTAGGGCAAAGCCTGGGAGGCTAGCTGTGGCTAGCTTCTAGCTGGGGTGGATTATGTACAGGTCTGAAAGAAAAGTATATGCTGAGCTTTGCCTGCTTTCTCCAAAATGCAGCTATCTTGCCTTTACTTTTGTAGGTATGTGTGTAATATATATATGTCTGTGTGCATATATACATACAGGTATGCATGCATGTGTGTGCACATTCATGTGGATGACAGAGCTTGACATCAGGTGTCTCCTTCCTTCACTTTATTTTTTGAGGCAGGGCATGTATCTGATAACTGATTTAGCTGGTTAACAAGCTCTGAGGACCCTCCGGCCTCTGACTCCCCAGTGCTAGCTTTATAGGCATACACTACACTACCCAGCTTATTCATGGGTAATAGGACTTGAAAGCAGATGTGGCAAGCATTTTAGTGACTGAGCAATATCTCTAGTCCCCATGTCTTGCCTTTATACAGTATTTATCCCCTGACTGTTTTCAGTGTGTCAGGTAATGAGGAAACACAGCACCAGCGCTTGTCCTTGTGGAACCCATAACTTAAGGAACTTGATCCATTAGCAACACAATGTGCAGATTACAGAGATCACCTTGGATGACAAGGATGGATCAGGCAGCCTCAAAAAGCCAAGAAGTAGCCCAAAGCTAGGTTCTGTGAGAAGCAATGTCACTATCTAGCAGTGGCAAGGAGAAGGACTAAAGTCAGCCTAGCTGTGAAAGGGAGCCCCTAGGAAAGGCTCCTGAGAACTATAGCTGGAGAGACACAAGGCCCAATATATGGATGGTCTCCCTGCTGTGGGGGTCACTATTAAAGAGGGACAGGCTCTGCCTGACAGTAAGACACAGACAGAATCCAATAGAGCTGAAAGAGGACAAGACCTAAAAGCAGAAGGGAAAGAAATAAAGAACTAGTCTCCAGGCACAGGCAATTACACTGCTGACTGTTCACACCTCCAAGACAGTCTGTAGCCTGTGCACATACCAGGGATGACATACACCGGCATTTCATCATATGAAAAGGTGTCTATATTCTATAGATGCAAAAGCACACAGGAATAATTCAGGAGCATCTGGGAGAAGGGTTTCAAATCAATAAAACATATATGTGCCAAGAGTTGAATTGTGCCCCCAAGAAGAGATGTTTGAATTCTAATCCCTGGGGTCTCTATGAACAAGGCCTTATTTGGAAGTCATCTCTGTAGAAGGCATGCAGCTAAGGATACAGAAGGGACTCAATTCAATGACTACATTCATTGCAAACAGAGGGACATCTGCACACAGAAACACACAGAGAAAAGTCTATGGTGCAAGAGATGGAAATGAAATCAATTGGCCCACAAGCCAAGAAGGTTTGCCCATAACACCAGTCTCATGCTTGGCAGCTTAGAGATACCCAGCTAGGAGTAAGCCACAGAGAGGCAGAGAAAAACTAATCCATGAGTACTTTGGATGTGCACATGCGTCCTAGAGGTCACAAATGGAAGTTACTGACAGGTACTCTCAGATTCACTAAGCCCTACCCGTGGGACGAGGCCAGACAAGGATGAGCTGACAGCTACTATTGTGGCCATGTCATCTCAGTCATTCCTCATGACTAACTGAAGAAGTCTCACTGTGGTCACCTTGCAGATGTGATAAGGGGGTTGCAGAACAATGGGGATAGGCCCCAGCACAAACACTAAGGGGCAGAGTTGGGATCTAAATAGGGGACATCCCATAGCTTGCTTTTAGGTCACAGACTGTATGTAAACAGTCCCTGTCTATAAGCCACATGCTCCTGAGAGTGAAAAGCTCTTTATCTCTGTAAGTCTTTTCCCTCTATCCTAGCATAAACCAGAAGACACAGAGACTAAGACTCTTAGAGGCAGACAGAAATGTAAAGCTTAGTTCAAAACACATCCAGTGTGGGGACAGTGAGTTGATTCAGTGAGAAAAGGAGATTTTTCCACTAACCCTGTATGCTCTCGAACACACACACACACACACACACACACACACACACACACACACGCACGCACAGACACACCACATAAGTAAATAAATAAATAAATAAATTTAAAATATTTAAACACATTCAGTTCTAAAATAGCCTACCACAAGAGTCAAACTTGTGAAACTTGTTACAGCAAAAATTTAACAGAAATTATTTCCAAAAGTATTTCATTCTGAGTACAGGAGACACAATTGGTAAAAAAAAAAAAAAAAAAAAAAAAAAATCGCAACTACCTATCTGTTCACATTTTTCCCCACGGTTGTCTCTTCCCAGGGGAAGCCTCCCCAATACTGCTGCATCCTCCTACAGCTGCCCCTCCTGTTTTTCTGATTAGGATCTTTCCTATGGAGAAAGAGCTCCTGTATCCCATATATGTCTTCTTGGACAACCCGAATCCTTCAACTCCTAGCATGGAACTGGTTACAAAAGCCTGGCCAATAGGACAAAATGGCTGTGCTAATCTGAGATGCTCATCCCACACAGGATGGGTAAGAACTTCTGCTAAGACTGATATTCTGACATGAACAGAGTTAAGCTTTCTTATCTTTGAGGTCAATAAGTAGAAAGTATAGATACTGAACTGCCCCAGCTCACCACTATCTCACCCTGTGAGCACATAGGAGGGTACATGTCAATGAGGAGCAGAGCCATAAATGGAGAAAGAAGAGGAAGTCCCACGACCAGCACTGGAGCCTTGAAATGAATTTGGAAGCAACTCCATCTGGAAAGTAACTCTATCTGAGAAGCAACCCCATTGGTAGCCTAGGGGTCTATGCCATAGCCTTTGTGTCTCCATCCAGTTAGACTTGGGATGCTGTCCCTCACACTGTAGATGCAGACAGGGTGGTTTCCCATCTTACCACCATGCTCTGGCATTCTAGTCCCAGCTATGTTACTTTGGCAGGATGGAAATGAGAGTGTGGGCAGAGTTGGGCAAATCCAGAAGGTACGAGGGACGGAGGCTTGGGTGGACTCATCCTGGCAATGAGACCGGGGTCTGTTTTGGAGATGCAAAGGAAAGGCAGAGGAAAGCGGTACCTCTGCCAGAGGGAATCAATCCAAAGCCAGAGGGAGGAACTGGCAAGTGAGGCTGGCACAAATGAGCTGTGCAAGCAGGGCCCAAGGCAACTCTCTGCTGCCAGACTACTCTGCCTAAAAGCCTCTGAGGAAAGGGGGGAGGGGGAGGGAGCCACAGCAGCACAGCAGGAGGCCTGTATAGCCACCTAGCTCTTGATGCACGTGTTACATAGTTGTATGTCACCTTGACACAAACTAGAGTCACTTGAGAAGAGGGAACCTCAACTGAGAAAATGCCCCTACCAGATGGGACTCTGGGCAAGGCCTGTGTTCCATTTTCTTAATTAGTGAATGATGTGGGAGAGCTCCACCCATTGTGGGTGATGCCACCCTAGTGGTGGTCCTTGGCAGGTGCTTCTGGGTGATGTGAGAAAGCAGGCTGAGCAAGCCTTGAGGACAAGCCAACAGCACTGTTTCTCCATGATCTCTGCTCCACTTCCTGCCTCCAGGGTCCTGCCTTGATTTCTGGAACTAATTTCCCTCCATGGTGGACTGTGACGTGGAAATGTAAGACAAATAAACCTGTTCTTTCCCCCAAAAGTTGCTTTGGGTAGCTATGTTTTACCACAGCAATAGAAAGCAAACTCAGGCAGTGGCTAGTGGCTGAGACACCTGTCAAAGCAACGACTCTGTTAACTATTCATGCCCTTGACATTTCTCTGCCATACACTTTTCTCATCGCCTTAAATCTCTGAAAGTTTGGTACAATACAAAAATGTGTGTGTGTGTGTGTGTGTGTGTGTGTGTGTGTGTGT
>JANHMN010000002.1:222718045-222743945 GCA_030674055.1 Rhabdomys pumilio
TGTGTGTGTGTGTGTGTGTGTGTGTGTGTGTGTGTGTGTTGGAGAAAGAAAAACAGAAGGAAATGGAGCTGAGTTCCAAATGTGATGGTGGAACATAGAGAGGAAGTATAAGGCAAGAGAGCTAATTGAGACCACCAAGAATAGAAACGAATGAAAAACGTGACCATAGAAATAGAAGTTCCCAAAATATACTAAAATATAAAAGAAAGCTAATTCTTTTTCATCCTTAACAACCAGAAGAACTTCTGGTGGACTCTCCGATTGCAGATTAACTTTAGGACAGGAAGGAGCTCCTGGCACAGGCCATGGTGTACAAAGACAGCCATTAGTGTAATCACAAGGCAGACTCCATGACTTCCAGATACAGTGGGACAGATCATCAGTGTAATAAAGGAACTAGTCACTCAGAAGTGTCCAGTCATATCAGAATGAGGAGGGTGAGAAAGTGGTGGCCTGGGCTGAGACCATGAAGGCAGAGCCTATAGAGACACAAGGTACAGCCAACTGCTGGGTGCAGCTCACGGTATAAAAGGAATTTTACACCATCTCTGCATCTTGAAAAAGTTAAGGAATTAATGTCAGCAAAGACCAGGAATCAGCAGTAAGATGTGAAGAGACCCTGAAGAACCACTCTTGTCTTCAGGCCTATAAATATGGCGAGTTACATAATGGACAGCGTTAGTTGAGCAGAAGAAAAAAAAAAACTGAGGATAGACAAAAGTTCAGAAGAGTGAGACTCACAGAAGAAAGTCTTGGAGCTGTGTACAAATGTGCCCAAGGGAGATGAACCCAGAGAGAAAGCACAGCCATCCCAGGAGCCAGCCTCTATACCAAGTGTTAGGGCATGAGTGGGAAATGTCCCCTACAAGCTCCCTTTCAAACAGTTGATCCCCATCTGCCACAGCTGTATTGGAAGATTGCACAATCTTTAGAAGGTGAGGCCTAGCTGGAAGAAATTGGCTACCAGGGTACAGTGCAAGGGACCCAAGAGACAGGTCTTGTTTATAGAGTGGCCTCGCTACCAACCTGAGCTCTTTGCTTCTGCTTTGTATCTGCTGCCATGGGTGTGAGGGAAACGAAAGCTCACATCACCATGGACTGAGCCACTTGAACCACCATACCTTCCTCCATAATGATGGACTGTGAACAATAAGGCAAAGCAAACCTCTCTCCCCTGTAGCTACTTGTTGGGTACACTGTCACAGGAATGAGAAAGATCACTGACAGCAAAGGACAGAAGTGAAGCACCTGCTAACCCCCCTTCTCTGAGTCCAGACTCACTGTTAGACTCCATAGCATGGTAAGCAGGGCCAGTGGTTCTTTCCAGATACCCGGATACTACTGTATAGGAGATTAGAAGAGGCTACTCAAACACTTATACACAAAGCTGGGCCAAGGGTCATCTGCATCATCCTTGGGAATCAGATGAGCCATGGTTGGTCCAGTTGTTGCTCATTCATATTGTCAAGTTCATTTCAGTTGTACTGTGGAGAGCTGTGATGGTCAGCTCCAGACAGGGCTCAGCATCCCAACTTCTGTCTATACAGCTTGCCTACAGAAGAAGCTAGGAAAGGAAGGTCATGAATGAAGGACCTTGAGATACTTGGCTTAAGAGAGAGCTACGGCACATCAACTTACATTGCTATGCCCACGCCTAAATATAGACAGGGATCTGTGAAGGCCTGTTTGCCTAATCAATGGCACATTGAACAGAGGATACTGCCAGAGGAGTTTCTGAACTCCCTTAGCTAGTAAAACGTAGTTCTCACACTACTTCAGGAAAGTTGAGATAACATCATTCTTCTCTCTTTCCAAATGGAGAAACTGAGGCTTGGGCACACAAGACATTAACCAAACAGCAAGATGTTACAGATAGAGCAAAAACCGAAATAGCCCATCTGGCTACAAAAGAGTAGCCTTCATCTTCCCAGTATGAAAAGCATGTACTCATGCTTGCAAGACATAGAAAGCTACACTCCTGTCTCCCAGGCCTGGCAGCACTGTGCTCATGTGTATACAAGATCAGATGAGCAAAATGTAGACTTCTTTCTGATGCTGCTTGACTTGAGCAGGAAGCTCTCGTTTGCTGAAAACTAGACGATCAGCAGCTCTGCCAGCAACTGCCTGCTCCCTGATACCAGGCTGCATCCCATCAGAAAGAAACACATTCCAGTTATTGGGTGGAACTCGAGTCACGTCTGCCCCTGGATACACATAGAAGCAACAGGCATGCTACTCTGATTAATAATGAAAGGCTGGGCACAAGCACATTTCATTGTAAAAAGAGAGGGAGCCAAAGCCTAGCTTCCTTTCCTACCAGGCTTAGGAAAGCATAAAATAAGAAAAAAAAATCATAAGACTTGGGAACAAAAAAAAAAGACTTTAAAGAAATAAAGAAGCAAAGAAATCCACCTGCCCAGGTGGCAGAAAAGCATGAATTTTATACTATCCCAGGAGCCTTCAGTTCCACAGAGCTGTGTCATTTGTTTCTTGTGCTGTTTTAAGGAAGGCATTCTGTTGTTCAAGAGAGACTTGAACAACATATAGGGAAACTTAGGACCTGAAAAATGTCATCTACGGCCACTAGACCGCAAGATGAGACGTGCATCTGTTCTCGGAGAACTCTCCTCCAGCACAGATTCAGAGCTCCCTGGATGAAGATGAGCATGTCTTGGTCACGAGACAGGGTGTGGGTTTTCAGGATAATGTCACACTACTACAAGGAGCCTCTCTGATGACTGGGCAAGCCGTCAGGGTCACCTGAGTTGCTGCCTCCTACTGACTGCTCCAGTTTTGTTTTGCTGACGTGTCCATGGTTGCCAGTTTCTTCATGGGGATCATTGCTAAGTGGTTGGTAGTAAGAAGTGCAAAACGTTTGATTCTAGTTTCTCTCCCCACCATCACACACCCCATGAAGTCTTTGGGATCCACTGGTAGGCTAGTCACCTTGGAATGAAGAACGGGAATATTGGTTGGGTTTGGGCACAAGGACAGCTTAGATGACCAGTTGGACACTCTAACTAATGTATAAGGCCTTGCCCCATGCATAATCCATTAGTTCTTAAAATTTTAATGCAAGACCCATCCTTCTGATTGAGCTATCAACACGTTCCATCAGGTCAACCTCTGCCTGAGCCTCATGGCTCCCGAGCTTCATGGGTGATAGCCAAGGCTATCCCTAGCCCTTGCAGTCATATAAAAAAAATGTAGTATTTTTTTCATGTCCTTGAATTTGTAGACATCCCCTTCCCATGCATGGAGATCAAATCTGTCTATAGATATTACTATATGTTCACTGTGGGCAGATGGAATCAACCGCAGTTAGGGAGCAGTGGTCAAGGGAGATGCTGCAAGTTTCATAAGTGAATTAGCCTACAGTGAGGGAATGGAGGCATCAATAAGCACTGCTGCAATAAATCACTTAAAAATTCAACATCCCCCTGCCAAAAAAAACTTTGTTCAGCTTTTGAGTTGTATATAGCCTGAACTTGAGATCCTGCTGTTGGTGGCTAGGGGAAGCTATATCTTACCATCTGTTTCTGAGCAGGCTAGATATCTTTGGTTAAAGAGGTTAAGCCTAGGGGCATTGTTAATGACTTTTTTGATCCAACTTGCATTAATTAGGATACTGTTAGCTACTGTAACAAATAAACCCTAAAGCATTATAGCTGAACACACACACAAACATTAGTTTTTACTGATTAAACAATAGCTCTGCTTAGCAGACACTTCTTCAGAAAGTGATTCATGGACCCAGGCTTCTTGAGTATCTGACTCCATCATCTCTTGGAACCTTGGGCTTATCATCACCCAGACAAAGTCTCAAGAGTGAAGGTAGAAACCAGCAATCTTACTTTTAAACTGATTGAGCATGAGAAGACATGCAGCTCTTATATGTATGCTCCTTCGACTGCAGCCAATTAGGTGTAGGGCCCTAATGAAAGTGAGGCATTCTGGGAAATGTAGTCCTTGGTCACAGAGACTGGTCTCCTTGTTCTCTTCCAGACTTAGGTGGAATACTATTTCAAGGAGCTATGCTGCAGACTCAAATGATGTCCATCTAGTCATATATATTAGTTTGAGACTTACTAGGAATTTTCCATAGATCTCATCCCTGGAGAGTTAGTCTGCATTTTTCTTCATATGTCTCCATGGTTATTTAGTAGGAAAATGAGAAAGTGAAAGGTAAGGTCTCAAATCAGAATGAATAGAAAAACTTGGGCTCAAGTAAAATGAATCATTTCCTTATATGTAACCAGCTTCACTGTCCTTTTCCCACATTGTACACCACTTCTGGCCAGAAGTCATAGGACTGAAACTCAACACTAAGACATCAATAATAAAGAAATCTCCCCATGGAGTTGGTCTGGGCCAGCGTTTCCCCTCTGTATCTTAGTCCTATGGGGCTGGACCATTCTTTTCTGCAGCGTTATGCTGAGTGCTGCAAGACAGACAAATGTTTGATAGTATATGTGAATTTCACTCATAGACACCAGGACTCCCCTATACGAGGTATGACAATCAAATCTGTCTGTGATATCACTATGTATTAACTATGGGCAGAGAAATAAACTCCAATTAAGGAGCAGTGGTCAAGGGAGACATTCCAAATCTCAGAAGTATATTAGGCTACAGTGAGGGGATTAAGGATCCCCTCACATTGGCCACAGCATCCTTCCAAAGCTAAAGCATGTGGCTTGACTGAGCCTAGTGGAGCCTAAAACGTTGCTCCTTAACAATATTCCATCTAAGTCTGAAAGAGAAGATATAGAAGGTTAGCAGTAGGCATAGTAGAAAAACAATCTCCTTTACATAAGAAAGAGGGCAGAGCTAGGTATTGTGATTCATGAGACTGACTAGCAGGGACTCAGCATCTTCACCGGCAATGCAAGACTACAGTGAAGGTTAAGTAAAACCTTATGTGCAAAGTGGCTGGTGCACAATCGATGGTCCACAAATGCCAGCCAAGTGCAGCCTCTGCAGCTCATTCACTGGCCCCCATCATTCTTCCATTTGAACACGGGAGGGTAATGTTCCAAGTGGGTGAGGATTTAATGCAATTGCCATTTGATTTAATTTCCAAATGCGTTAAAACTGTTAATTCAACACATCAGCATGCAGCTGATGAAGTAGTCAAAATAATTCAAGGGAACCAATACTTGTCAGGTTTTATTTATCCACATTTTCACTTCTTTAAAATAAGCTGGTCTCTGCGCCTGTATAGAGTACAATATACATAGTTATCTCCCGGTTAGCTTCCCCCACACACATATGTTCAGGTTGAGTTTTTCACTCTTTTTCCATCTGCCATTTCTCTTTTCCTATGAAAAGCTAATGGGGATGTTATCAAGAGCGAGAAAGTGAGAGGCTGAGGTGGGGCAGCTGGGAAATGTGGAGATGATGAAACTGACAAGACAAGCATCTCTCTCTCTCTGTTACACACACACACACACACACACACAAACAGAGAGAGAGAGAGAGAGAGAGAGAGAGAGAGAGAGAGAGAACCATGTTTGCCTAAACTCTCTACATATGTGACCATTCTCTCTAATCTAAGAAAGCTAGCCTTCTATTCCATTTTATGTTTAGGGAATTACAAAATTAAATCCCCAATTAATATAACCAACAGAGCTGGCTGAAACCAAGACTTCAGACTTCTTATCTACATATCCTTGGTAATGTCAACTATTATAAGAAATCATATAAGCATCAATCAAAACTAGTATGGAAGCCTGAGAAGACTTCCTATAGAAAAATAAGTCTGTAGAGAGGATGAGGCTGCTGAGGCTTCTCTGAGGACTGGCAGGAGATGAGAGACTGGGAAGGGATGGGTCAATGTAAAAAGATGTTCAGGTCTAACTTGGACTCGACGCACATGCTAGCACATGAAGCACTCCTGAAGAAATAGGTAGAACTCATCAGGACACAAGAGTCTTCCCCTAAAATGGACAAAATAGAGGGTCCAGAACCTTTTTCTTTAAAAAATGACAATCTAACAGCCATACGACAGGCTCCATAATTAGCATGACTAGAGATGGACTCAGGCTCCAAATCACAGCCAGTGTAGATAAAAGGGAAGCCATAAGGAAAATGCAGGGCATTACAAAGGTTGCAGGTTCTACTAAAGGAAGTGCAGGCTTAAAGGAAAAGATAAAGAGAAACAAGGTAGCTGCTTTTTTTGGTCTACCCTCAGGGGTAGACAAAAAATGGAGTTCAAACAAGGAGAGCTTCTGAAGGAAGGAAACATCTCTTATCAATTAAGGTAATAAGCACCCCCTCAAGGTGAACATACTCAGACACGCAGGTGTCTCACTGTGCTCCATATATAATGTGCAATTCTCATGTGTCAATCAAAACTAAGATAAAACTTTAATGAAAATAATATAAAGAAGGGATAGTGAAGGGCCCTCAGTAGAGCTGCGTGCTTGTAGATGGTGACTTGGAATACTCCATGGTCAGATTCCTGGATGCCCCCATGTGTCAGTTACTGTCTCAGTATGGTAGAACCAGCAGGAAACTGGACTCACAAAGCTTCTCACTTCAGGGACCTGTGCTCTAGCAGAAAATCTAAGCAACATATAACTACAGTCCTGATGTTAAATACCAATGCCCTCCCTCTAAAAGTCAGTGTGGTCCCTAGGATGGATCTGTTGGGAGGTGGTAAGACTGTTAAAATGAGGTGGCCTACTGGGAAGTCTGCAATGGTTACTGCTGTCAAGTTGATCTGAAACTGAAATGCCTAGTACATAAGTAAAGCCCTCTTCTGGGTTTATCTATAGCAGGACCCCAGTTTCAAAGACAATTAGAGCAGAGATCTGTGACCTATTGAATGGATTAAACCTTTGATAAATTCATAACACAATGGCATCATACATTAAGAAGTGGTGGAAAATAAAAGGCTGGGCCTTTGGAGGATGTAGGTAAAGGTAAGCATGACCTTGGGATTCTTATTTTTCTCTGGTTACTTACTGTAGATTCTTCTCTTCAATTTTTGTCAATCATGAAGGATTCCCTTAACCACATACTCTGCCACTACTAGGAATTTTGCTCAAGGGCATAGGGTCAAGAAATTACGGATTAAGCATTCTGAAAGTGTGAGCTAAGATAAATATTTCCTTTAGTTCTTTGGTTGAACCTTTGGCCATTGTCATACAAAACTAACTATAGCCATTAGGTCATCCATGGTTTCCCTTCCAGGGAACTACAGGACCTTAGTCTTCTCTGCTTTTGCTTCCTGGCTATCAAGTGAACAATCTGTACTGAGTCTTGCTCAGCCATGTGGAATGGATGGTGTGAGATATGGTTACTGCCTCTGGAACAGAGCCAGCAGGGCATGAGCCTCCACCAGTGTTGATGGTTGCTGTGCACATAAGGCTTTACTTATGTACTAGGCATTTATTTATATATCTTCATGTTTTTCTCCCTGCCAAGGTTAATGACTCCATGATAATCAGAGACAGCAAGAGTCCAGGAGGAGAGGGTATGGTCAATGTCTCGGGAAATAGCAAATACTGAGACCTTCAGGATAGCCCTTAAGGCTGTGGGAAAGAATTCTGAAAACCTGAGTTCAAGAATATATAATTTTTCAACTGAAATATAAGTATGCAATAGGAATTGTATGAGGAGCTTCAAAGACCTAAAAGAACAGAGGTAGCTGCACTGTGAGCCAGCTTGTCAGAAAAATACAAAGGCAGGCAGATACAAAAGCAGGCAGATTCCTGAATTCAAGGTCAGCTGGGACAGAGCTAGGTTAGGCCTAGGCAGGTAGAAATGGTAATCTCAGGACAGGATCCCATTTAGCTAGTTCATTGTCTGTGCTGAAAAAGGCAGGTGGATCTCAGAATTCAGTTACAATATTTAAAAACATGTGCTTACTGTCTCTATAAAAATCAAAAGGCTGGGGTCATGGGATGCTGATTCATTGGGTGATCAAAAGGGAACCTGAGGTAATGACTGCATTGATATGTAAATAAAAGACTGGCTCTTGGTCTGTAAGAGATGAGCTATTCAGAAAGAGTTTCTAGAATTGCAAGAGAGAGCTATCCAGAGAGAGAGCGCTTTCTAGAAAGCTGTCTTGACTAGAACATCAGTCATTAGCTTGCAACCTATGATTTGACTTCAGTTAGGGGTTTTGTTTTGTTTTGTTTTGTTTTGTTTTGTTTCAACTCCTAGATACCTTAACCTAAAAGACCCTCTCCAAGTTAGGTGAGGCTAGACCTTGGCAAGTTTGTTCTACCATATGATGACCCCACTATTGCCTTTCAGTACTCTACCAAAAAAGTTCAAGCAATAAAGTTTGAGACAACATTTCTATTTTCTTTTCACATGCATTTAATTTTCTTAGATATTTTACTTAGCAATGATGCTCACATGCAAAAGGAAACCAGAGTATTTCATAAAGGGTTAAAGTTGCAGAAGGTAGAGCTAAAACTGGGGTGAGTGCCCTGTTAGAGGAGGCAGTCAGAGGCCTCTCTGAGAGGCTGCTGTCAGGGCAGAGGACCATGTGAACAAGACAAGGGAGTTATCTAATTACCAGAAAGAAAAAGAGAAAAGCAAGTACAAAGCTCCTGAAGTCAGAACTAGCTTGTTATCTTTCAAAGAGAAGGATCAATGTATTTAGAGAAGGGGTAAGAAGACTAATGTGTAACCGAGGCTCAGAAAACAAAGAGACAGAGAGAAGTCAGACCTAAGGCCAAGGCAAAGAGTGTAAACTGTGTTCTGAGTATTATAGAAATGGCTGAAGGTGATATGTTTGGCATGCACTGTGTGTGTGTGTGTGTGTGTGTGTGTGTGTGTGTGTTATATTCACGTTTGAGTGTGTGCGGCTGATCAGCATCTTGTATCTTCCTCCATCATGCTCAACCTTATCTTCTGAAACAAGGTCTTTTCCATTCAACCTGGAGATCACCAATTCAGGAAGGCTGTCTGGCCAATAAGCTCCAGGGTTCCTCCTGACTCTGTCTTCCAAGTTCAGGGATTATAGACACATGTCATTATTTCAGGCCTTTATATATGTGGTGGGGGATCTGAACTTAGTTCCCTGCAATTTGCATGACAAGTACTTTATTGAGTGAGTCATCTCCCCAACTTCGAAGGCTTTACAAGGAAATGCAAGGATGTAAAATTTGCTTTCAAATTATCACTCAGGGTTCTTCGGAAAAAGCAGACCTCAGTCAGGCAAGATTCAAACAAGAAGGCACCTGGAATAATCATCCAGCCGAACTGCATGGAACATGACAAATCCAGCCCTCGCACTGTCTCTAGACATAACGTTTTGGGACTCACGGGTATGCATATTTTCACCTGCCTATTTCCTGTAGCTGCTTTTACTATGGCAGTAGAGGGAAAGGGTTACAACAGAGGCTGGGGGCCCCAAGAAGCTGAGGATAGTCAGCAGCATGCCCTATGCAAGAAGCTTGCCAATCTGCTCTATGGAAGATCCGAGGTGGTAGAGGGTGATGGTTCCTACACTGACTTAGGAAGGTGGACTCACATAGAAATGAAGGCAGACCTCAGCCCATGTTCTTGAACCCCAAGCCTGGCCTCTGGATCATTAGACCCTCGATATTTTTATTGTTGTTTTTGTTGTTTCTGACTACTGCTACAGGCAAAAAAAAAAAAAAAAGGTCTAGTTAAAAGGGAGGTTTTGTAGTGCTTCAGTGGCTCCAAGAGACACACCCATGGAAGCATTTACCATTACCCCTTCTTCTAGCGTGCACTCGTTCTCTATAGTTGCTCTCCCTGAGGAAGCAACAGCCAGCAGTTTTGGATGTTTCAGAAGGCCACCAACACTGTGGGGTCCCAGAAGAAGGGCTGTGTCCCACTCCCATATCTCTAACCTTTCTATTTTCATGTGTCTGGCTGACTTGCCACTCTCAGAACTCATTCTCAGTTAAAACAGACATTCTCCAAAATGCAGAGGGGCCCTGTATCCAGGGTATCGGCATCCACAGAAGGAGTCCTCAACTAGTGACTTGGGAAGAATATCAATGCTCCAACTTCCTAGCAGACCAGGGTTTTAACTTTAAAGCCCATACTCTTTACAGGAAAACTGAGACCCAGTTGTCTAGAGTGGCCAATGGCTCCTTTATTGGTTGTCATTTCTCTGTTCAAATCAATTTTCTCTTGAATTCACCCACAGGCCCCTAATGTTATTCTAGACATCCCAACCTCCTGTACTGCCTCATTCGTTTCCCAAACAAAGGCTATGCCCGGAGTATACCTAGCTGAAAAGGCTAGCTACTGTGCACAGACAGGTACAGGGATGAATGCAGAGATCCAGCTTCATGGTGGCATACTGTCTGTGAACCATGTATAGGGGTGCCCTGGAGTCCCATGACTCCTTTAGAATCAAACTCCAGCTCTTACGTTGATGCAAAGAACCTTCATTGCCCACACCCAAACATGTCACCATTGCATATATCTTTACTTGATTCTTGCTTGTCATGTTTCAGAACTGACCCAGCCTATCTCTGTCAACACACTTGTGAAGGCCACAGGATCCATCACTTACGGGTGACTCAGAGCCTCCCTGCCACCCTTTTCAAGACTGCATTTCTCACTTCATGTTGTGTTGCAGGACCTACCATTCTGGACTTTGCAGGAAATGTGAAATGGAAGAGAGAGATAGGCGGGCTTATATTTGCCACTTGAAAGCTATGTGAGCTTAAGAAATATCCATCTCTGTTCCTTCATTTGTAGAAGGGGGTTATTAACAGCCTGATTCAGAGGGTTATTCTTAAGGTGTCTAAGCTCATGTAGCAGGTGCCCGATATCAACTCCATGATATGTGTTGTAAATTTGCATGTGTCCTCTAGCCAAACCACAAACTTACCATAGCTCTTAACATGTTCTTGACACAATAAATAGTAACTTAAAAAAAAAAAGACAAGAAGCAGTCAATAGCTTCAGTAATTCCAAATTTCCAAATATGGCTATGAAATCAAGTGTGTATAGACTGGTTTAAATCAGAATGGAAGCCACATAGGGTTATATGTTTGAATTCTTAGTTACCAGAGAGTGGAACTCTTTGAAAGGAGGATTAGGAGGTGTGGCCTTGTTGGAGGAAATGTGTCCCTGGGCTGAGCTTTGAGGTTTCCAAAGCCTAACAATGGTTTAATGGCTCTCTTCTTACTGCCTGAAGATCTGTTTGTAGAACTCTCAGCTACTTCTCCAACACTATGACCACCTGTGTGCTACCATGCTTCCCACCATGATACTAATGGTCTAATCTCTGAAACTATAAGAAGGTCCCAATTAGATGCTTTCCTACATAAGAATTCCTACATGGCCATGGTGTCTCTTCACAGCAATAGAAGAGTGACTAAGACACAGACTCGGAATAGTGGGGAAGCAAAAAAGACTAAGATAAGAGAGTAGTCAGCTGCAGGGAAAGCCTGCTTAGAAAATATAGTCCTCTGCTACTAACCTAGGATATAGGATGATTAGTTTCAGCTGTGGAGAATCTATACACATCTTCAAGAAGCTTTTAAGCATGAAAAAAATATTTGAAGAAGAAAACAAACTAAACAAGACAACACTGAACATTTTAAGTAACGCATTTCTGTATCTGACATCAACCCACAAGCTGGATCTGATGACTCTGGTCCTCTCTCTTTCAGAAGAGTGAGTCCTAAATATAACTTAAAGTTAAATCTCCATAATTTGGAACAACATCCCTTAAGCCAGGACAAGGAACAACAGACAGAGCCTTTGGGCAATGTCCCCTAAAATAAAGGCCAAAAATAAAATTGTTGATAGTTAACAGATATAATATTGTGTTGGTACTTACCTAGTGCTAGGGTCTATTATTCATGTGACACTGTTTCTCTGGTCAAGGAAACTGTGGTAGCTAAAATGAGAATGTCAATCACGAGCTCATAGATTTTGATGTTTGGTCTCAAGGGAGTAGCACCATTTGAAAGGATCAGGAGGTGTGGCCTTGTTAGAGAAAATGTGTCATTGGAAGTGGACTTTTAGGTTTTCAAAAGCCTAAGCCAGGCCCTGATTCTTTCTCTTCTTGCTGCCTGTAGATCTGAGTGTAGAACCCTCAGCTACTTCTCTAACATGTCTGCCTGCAAGCTAACATGTTCCTTGCCACGATGATAGACTAAATCCCTAGAAATGTAAGCCAACCCCAATTAAATTCTTTCTTTTATAACAGTTGCCTTGGCTCTGGTGTCTCTTCACAGCAATAGGACACTAAGACAGATTATAATACATATTTATCCTTTTGAATAGATAAGGATATCTAGATAAATATATTTATCCTAATGTATAGATAAGGGAAATGGGGCCAGGAGTAAATGTGAGCTTTACCTGAAGTCACCACAGGCAGCACAGACTAAGGCCAAAATTGAAATTTAGGCCTGTCGTAATCTGCAGTCCCTAATCTTGACTCAACCATTATACCCCAGTTAGACTCACCTGATGATCCACACATACCTCTCATTTTCTGGAAACACTCTCCATGGTGAAATGTTCTGAGTACTTGGTAGGATATGAAATGGGCTTGGACAACACATTTAATAATCACCAATGTATGAATATTAGAATGCAGCTGAGTAACTCTGGTTTAGGACAGCCATGCCCTTTAGCCAAGCAAAATACCACGAAATGGAAGACACCAGCAAGCTCAGAAACAGGTAGGAGGAATGAGAACATTTATGAGCAGTGGCCTGGAACAGGTAGGCACAGGATGGGCTGTCAACTGAGTGAAACCTCAATTACAGAGTAATCTAACATATAGCCAGTACATTAACACAACTCAATAAACAGCTCTTCAGAATTAAGTAATTCCAATTTGCTTTCATTGCAGACTGAGTTGCCTAGCGAATACTGATACTACCTACAGCTAAGAATAGGCTGCATCTTCCAAGGCCCTGATTTTCACTCTGCTAGCATGCTGGTGAGCCAGACAACATGAGGGCATGCTAGCTTGCAGAGAGACAGGGACTAAGCCTGGATTTGCTCTGCTCATCTCAGTGTGAACACTTGTCATGGAAGCCTTCCTCCAGCCCTGGCACCTCAGGTACTAGGGGGAATCTTGGTCATAGAGAGGTCACAGAGAGGTCACAGTCTGAATGAATGACATAAAGCATCAAAGGTGCCCCATGTGATGTTCGTGACAGCAGGGTCATCTAATGAGCTCCTATGACTCATCAGCAAAAGGTAGACGCTAGAGAGGACCCAGAGAACTCTGACCCAAGAGCATCGAATGCTGATGCTCCTTGGCTACATTTTAATACATCTCCCCTCTTTCCTTATGCTCAAGTATTACTCCATGAACCTTAAATGATATCTCCAAGGCAACAGAGGTACTGGGTAAGATGCTCAGTCCCACTCACTGAGTCCTTCGTATCCTTACCTGGGGATGCCTACCTGATGTGTCATTCATTTGCTCATTTCTTAGAGCATGAGTATCAGACAGCTCCAAGCACTTCTGCACTGATCATCTCATTTCTCCCCTACAACATCCTCTCAGGGTTAAAATCCTATAACCCTGTTTCCAGATGTATCTGCTTGAGAGGCTTATATCATGTTCCAAGTCACAGCAATGGATCGAGATAGGCCAAGGTTTCCAAGTGAGGCATCTTGACTCAGGCATTACTGTGTGTGAAAGAAAGCCACAGCTGGGTGTTCATGCCTGATTCCTCAGCCCATCTGTGTGATGAACAAAATCTGTCACCACTTAAGAGGAAGGATGACAATGTGGACCGCTGCTCCAACAGCAAGTGGCCCTAGAGACTTGGTTTCTATTGTTTTTCAGCTAGTTCTCCTTTCCTTGATAAAGGGATGACTACTTTTTTTTTCCATTTTGAATTCAAACATTTCAGTATGGAAGCATGTAGGCCACTGGCTCATGCAAAGCTAAGGATTTTAGTGAAGAGTAGCCTTCTTCATAAGACCCTGTCCTCAAATGGTCTATCCTCTGCCTTCAAGTGGTCACTGGACATACACTGCAGGCTGACTGGTTTCTTCCAGGTATTGTTGAGTGACCCTGCCTCTTATTTCTTATGTGTATTGTGGAGAGGACGTATCTCTGCCTTCTCCCCTGTTATCTGCACCCCGGTGGCACTGATTATAACATTGTGATACCAGGAGACAATAAGGCTACAATTCCCAGGCCCTCTACTATAGCTAAAGTAGTATACTTCAGACTCAGATCTAACCTCAGCTTTCCCCTTAGGATGACCCTCAGCTCCTCAACCCTGCTGGGCTAGCTTTTTCAGATATAAAAGAAGTTTAAATAGAACCAGGGTGCATACCTGCAATTAAGATAAAATGAGACAGCATATGTGAGGGGACTCTCCTGGATTCACGGCGACCAAGCAAATGTCTTATCTCCCACTCAACATTAAAATGTGCAGGAAAGGGGCACTAAAACATGTGAAATCTTATCCCCCCCCCAAAAAAAAAAATTGGATGAATTTCATCTAGGTGTCATTAAATGGGGTCAGATTACAGAAAGTACCAATGCACCATTGTCTGCTGTGGAGAAGCCACAGAGCCTCACAGTACATCTCTCAAAAGTGAGAGCACAGAGAGGGAGTTATGGAGTAGCAATAGCTTCTGGGTCGTATTGACATCCTTGGCTAATACATCTGGGACCAGAGCTCATACTGGCCCCTTTGCCTTAACTAAGCCTCAGTTGGCACAGTCAACAAAGTACAGAGCACTGTTCCCATGGCCACCTCTCCAAGCCTAGGCAGCCTTGCTTCAGCAAAGCCCCTGCCCCAGCAGCCTGTGGATTATCACTCCCCACACCTCTTCTCCCTAGAAGACTTGGGGAAAGAACAGAGCAAGTATTCTTCTGGCCCCATTTTTCTGTTAGAACAAACAGTTGGGGGTGCAGCAATGACTCCTGTAGTCTTTCTTGCCCTCTCACCCCCCACTTAGTGCCAGGCAGGTACATACAAGGTACCTGTAAGATGGTAGGGAATGTAAGAGAATGGAGCATTCCACTGCGGGACTCCCATAGCAGAGCGGGAAATCAACCATGAAAAACTGCAGTGAGTGTTCCTGGGGACTGCTCAGGAAATGACACATTCATGGAGTATTTGAAAGGCCTACAAAGGTCACTGTGTCACATGAATCAATCTCATGGGACTGGGGGCTCATGGTGGGGAACAAAGATCTGAGCCTAATACTATCAAAGCGGTGGTTTCTTTTATACATTAATGGCACTTCATGTGAATGAATTTTAAGGTGCTTTTTCTGGGTATTATATCGTTCATGACCACCTTATTTGTCGACCTTCAGCTTAAAGGTTCATCACATTCTGGTGATGAAATAAATGCCTGCTGACACCAATATTTCACTCTCATATCAATCAGGCCACAGAAATCTAAAGGTTGAGACTCATGAATGGACAGGGCCATGCAGATGAAAGGAGTCAAACATTAGCAAGTTCTGGGGTCCGGTGAGCACCCTGGGGTCCGGTGAGTACCCTGGGGTTCAGTGAGCACCCTGGGGTCCAGTGAGCACCAAGCCCATGCTAGGGATAACCCTTGAATGGGAACAACTCAAAGAGTCCAGATATCACCCTCCCTTTCCCAGAGCTCAGGCCCAAAAGGGAAACAAACGAAGCAAAAGCAGAGGGAGGTGGCTCTTGTGAAGTGTGATACGAGCTATGTAGGTGCAGTGTTTACTTTCCTCATTTCTGTGCTGTGATAAGATGCCCAGTCAAAATCAACATGAAGGAGGGTTTAGTTTGGATCCAGAGTGAGATCCATCATGGTAGGTAGTTGTGGCAACAGCGACTTGAGGCAGCCTTGCATTTCATCCACAGTCATGAAGCAGAGGGAGATGAATGCTGGGACTCACTTTCTCCTTCTTATCCACTCCAAGACCTCAGAGAATGTGACAATGCTGCCTTCAGTTAACATATCTTCTCCAGTTGATTCAATATATATAATGCCTCACAGGTGCACCCTAAGGCAACTCCTGATAGGCACAGCAAGAGGCTTGTCTCATAGACAATTCTAGATCCTGTCAAACTGACAATCAATATTAACCAATCACAGCAGAAAAGAAGACAAGGTGATGTGAGTGACATTACATCATCTTCCACTTGGATATTCACCTGGAGTCAAGACAGGTCAGAAGAGAGGGTCCAGGGGTCCAGACAGGGATCTCCATTTTGGTTCCACTAAAGCCATCAGTCACTCAGACCCAGCAAAGAGGATGCAAAGTTTTTACAGCAACCCACGCTCACACAAAAACAAGGAAACAGGAACAGCAGAAACTCAGAGCCTTCTGAGAATTGAGCAATTTTTTTCTCCCTTCAAACACAGCAGGTATTATTCTACAGCTGGCATAATATGAACGGGTTCATTATTTCATTCACTAAATATTGCTATATTGAAATTTTAATCAGTGAACATAGCAGTGATAAAATGAATACATTCATACACTGTTGCCGTCTGTGTAAACCATCAAACCCTTCTTTGCAGAAGCAATCCCACAATACAGAGAAGAAAAAAACCATAAAGATGTTCATATGCTTTGGCTTACCAACTCAACTTCCTGAGATACTGATCTAAGGAAAGAATCTGGTTCTGTATAATACAAAAGTGGGGGGACTGTGCAGAGACTATAAATGTTGCACACTCAAGGGAAGAAATAACAAAACGGAAATACCTGGAAACACCTAAACAACTATGAAGATGGAGATACTGGAAAAGAAGAAAATGCCATAGCATCAGTAATAGTGTCAGGTCTTGGAGCATCTCCTTGAGATGAATCCCAAGTTGGGCCCATGGTTTGCTTACAGACAGGAGCCTAGCATGGCTGTCCTCCAAGAGGCACAACAAATAGTTGATTGAGAAAGATTCAGATACTTACATCCAACCATTGGACTGAAGTTGGGGACACCTGTGATTGAATTAAGGAAATGTTGGAAGAAGCTGAGGAGGAAGGTTGGACCCCATAGGAAGACCAGCAATCTCAACTAACCTGGACCCCTGAGAACTCTCAAGACACTGGGCTACTAACTAGGGAGCAGCATATTCTAGCTGGTTTGAGATCCCTGACACATAAACAGCAAAGGACTGCCTGGTCTGCCTTCAGTGGGAGAAGGCATGCCTAACCCTCTAGAGAGACTTGAGGTCCCACGGAGTGCGGAGGCCTTTGGGGGTGGGGTAGGAGTAAGGGGTGGGGACATCCTCTTGGAGACAGGGGGTATGGGATGAGGAACTGTGGGAGGGTGGACCAGGAGGAGGGTAGTGACTAGACTGTTTAACAAAAAGTAATAAAAAAAGAGAGAGAGAAATACATTGGATGGTATATGTATCAGTTACTTTTCTGTTGATGTGATAAACAGGTGACCAGAGGCAACTTAGGGAAGGAAAAGTTTACTCAGGCTTGAGATCATAGAAGGGGAGTCCCTAATGGTAGGGAGGTGTGTCAGCTGGCAGCCAGAGCAAGGAGATGAGAAATCACACCTTCAATTACAAATACAAAGCAGGGAGAGCCAACTAGCCATTGGATGAGGCTGAGGCCATGGCCTCTCAAAGCCTGTCCCCAGTGATGTACTTCTTCTAGCAAGGCTCTGCCTCCTAAAGGTTCCATGACCTTCTCAAACACTGCTAGAAACTTGAAGCCAAGTTTTCAAGACAAACAGGTACAAGAAAACTAATGAACACCGACTTAAGACCACCTGGGAGACAGGAGCATTAACTCCACAGTCTTTCTGAAATATTGTCTTTAGGTGGAACTTTCCGTTAGAAACCCCTCACAAACATCTCAGTGGAACATGACTAAAGCACAAAGGACACGTCTTTATCTTGATTTGAAAAATAAATAAAATAAAAGTCAAATTTGGAGGTTTCCCCTGTGATGTGGTATGTGTGTGTGTGTGTGTGTGTGTGTGTGTGTCTCCTGCATGGGAGGGTGTTGGGGAGATCAGTGATGGGAAATCTGTCTTGTGCTGTTGCGGGGAGAAGAAAGCAACAGGAACAGGTAAGAGAAGAGGCTTGCTGTGTAAAACTAGAGTAAAGAAGGTCCTGTAACCAGCCACTCGGTTACTTGCGGTACGCTGGTACTCACCTTTCACGATCAGCTCTGCATAGTTGGACACACCAGACCCACCATCTGAGCGGATCACACAGCGATACTTGGAGACACTGCGCTGAGAGGTGTCTGCTACACTCACTGTGGCTGAGAAGCGCCTATGGTTGACCACCCGGGTGACCATGAGGGCCGTGTCTCTGCCATTCCATTGCTGAGGACAGGAAAGGAAGGAGAGAAGACATCTTAGCATCATAGGCTTTCTGACAACCATCAACATAGACCCCATGACCCTTGCATGCTCCTGGGCCCAGGACTTTCTTGAAATAGATTGACAGTTCTAGCCTGAACTATGGTTCTCACTAAAAAATATAAATAAATAAATAAATAAATAAATAAATAAATAAATCTAAGTCACTGAGTGCACTAGTACATGTCTGTCAGCCCAGCACTCTAGAAGCTGAGACAGGAGGCTTACAAGACTGAGACCAGCCTGCATAATAAGACCTCCTCTCAAAATACATAAAGGATGGGAGGAGAAATGAATGGAAAGGAGGGATGCCTGATTGGGAGGAGCTGGAACAAATGCTCCTTTTAATCCCCCCAGCTCCTTGCTCAGCACACATTTGGAGTTACATTCATCTGTTTAACCTCCCTCCCTCCTACTTTCCCTCATCTCATGAGCAAAGTCCACAGTATTTTCCCCAGGACAGACTGCAACACATTAACAAATCCCAGCTCACGCAGAGCACGCGCAACCAGCCTGGCTTTGATCTCCTCAGTTGGTAATTGATATCTTACCCACCCGTAGACTGTGAGCCCACCTGCACCAGGATGTCACTATAGATAGGGGATTCCCTACTTTCCCTCGCTGCCACATGTTGTTTCCTCTGCCTGGAATGGTGCCTGGGAACAACACCCCCCCTCCCCTGAAAAATCTATTTTCAACTCAACCCCATCTCTAGGAAGTTCCCTCATCATTTACTACCTCAAAGCCAGCTATGCTGCTCTGTGTTGTATAAACATTACACAAATCCTGGCCCATGACTGTTCCCCACTCGAGACTTTGGGTCCCCAAGAGACAAGACCCTATTCACTTCCTGTATGGCAAATACACACAGGTGTTTGTCTTCAGCAACTGGAGTTTTAAATGTGATGGTTGGAGCTAAATAGATTCTTTCACAGTAGCAAGCTATAATAACTGGTAAGGCATGCATGTGGGTGCATTTTGAGTGCATATTTATTTGCTAAGCACCTAGTATGTAGCAGACCCTGAGCTGGGTGCTTTTATATTAATTCTCCATTTTAATCTCCACAGCCTTGTTGAGGTGTGTGTTATTGCTGGTCTTCTCGGAAGAATCAAATGTCATAGAGGTTAAATAAATATGTAGAGCAAACACATCCCTCATCTGGGCTTTCCAGCATCAAGTCAAACACTTTCTCCTAAGACTTTATCTCCATTGCCTGCCTTAATGTAATTTTTATCTCTAAAGTGAAATGGAGGGTTTTAATTGTCTGGTTGAACTTAGAGAAACCTGGCGATTTATGATTCCCAGGCCCCAAGTCGTTCCACATGTGTTCTCTGTTGCTTCTTCCATGAAGTAAATAATTTCTCCATGTCCATAACCCATTTTTTTCTGTCATTTTTCTAACCTGTCTCCCATTGGGGACATATTAGGATGGGGACATGGCAACAGGCAGGGCCAGCCACCTGATAAGCTAGCTACATGGCACCTTATGAGGCAACTGAGGACTGCCAATGCCACAAGTATACAGTGACGGAACAAAGTCACCAAAGCTCCCACCAGTGGAAGGTACCTGCTTCAAACTAGTCTGGAGAGTCAAAGGGGACCTTTTCTTTCATTCTGCTGTTTTAACATCCTTAAGACATTTTGCCTCAAACATGTATCACCAGTACACTTGCAAATACCAAAGTATATGTCACTTTCAAAACTCAGGACAGCAAGAGAGGTGGCCGTAGCCTCCCTTCCATGCCATAAATGACCCAGCATGAACAGAATAAAGCCATGCAAGGATCAGAAGGCACTGGGGACTATAGCTGCCAACCACCTGTGCATGCTTTGGGGTATCCTTGCAAGAGATGATACAGCTTAGGTCCAGGTATGAGAAGCTACCCAACATGCACACACACACACACACACACACACACACACACACACACACTCACACACACACACACACACACACACCTTTTACATTAGTGTGATAAGGATGTAGAGAAGATTCTGATAAATATGAGAATTGGATCCTGACTTGAAACGGTGCTGAACGAACTTCAGATGATACAAAGTTACCCAAGGGGTCTATTTTCCCCATTCCTTAGCAAGGCAGTGCAAGAATCCTTTAGTAATGCACATAAGTCTGTGATGAATGATGAGATAACGTCCAGCCTGATTTATTTATAACATGTTCATCTCTTTTCCTCTCCTGCCCTTCTCTTTCCTTCCATACACATTGGATTCGCCAAAAATCCACCACTGGTTGGGTCACTACGAGGAATAAATGAGACAGCACACAAAACACTTTAACACATAAAAGAACATTCTGGTGTTATAAGAGTTTTGCAAATTAACCATGAAATTAGCAAAAAAAAAAATGCTGTCAGTAGAATAATATCTCCCAAAGATGCCCATACCTAATACCCAGAACCTGCGAATATATGTATATATACATATACATATATACATACACATACACACACACACACACACACACACACACACACACACACACACACACATGCCTTGCAAAAGAGGCTTGAAAGACGTGACACAGTGAAGAATGTTAAGGTTGGAATGTTATTTGGGGTTATCTACCTGGTACTAATGAATCACAGGGTTCTCATGTTGGAGGGTATTAGAGGTGAGTGAGAATCAGAGAAGGGGGAATAGATGGAAGGGAAGGTCAGAAGAAGGCATTCACTCACTTTCTTCAGAAGGAGGGATTCAGAGCTAAAGCAGAGGTCCTGGGTAACACTATAACAGGAAGGGAACAAGAGTCTCTCCAGACCCTTATAAGCATGTCCAACATTATCATTGTAAATTTTGCCATTGTAAAACATTATTATCTACAAAGTTCATGCCCAAGAACTTGTGCAATCAAGGCTGAAGAGATGGCTCAGCAGGTAAGAATACTGGTTACTCCTCCAGAGGACTTGGCTTCAATTCCCAGCACCCACACAGCAGATCATAACCATCTTTAACTCCAGTTATAGGTCATCCACTGCCCTCCTCTGGCCTCCTCAGGTACTGCATGCCCATAATACACAAATGTATATGAAGGCAAAATCCTCATACACTTGAAATAAAAATACATATTTTTTTAAATTAAAAAGAGGACAATGCAACCAAATACAAAAACAACTGCAAAGTCCTCACAACTTTTACATTTACAATTTTCTGGTGGGCTGCATTCATAGCTATCCTTGGTCACACGCAATCTATGAGTCACAGGCTGGGCACACCCTCAAGCAGCACAGCCTACCAACACCTCAATGCTATATGCAGAACTCACTGAACCTTCTTTTTGACTGCTCATCTCTATGATGGCAGAAGAAATAAATTTGTTCTGAGTAGTTAGGTTTGTAGATTTTATTTCAGTGGCGATAGGAAACTAATACTAAAAGAAAGGGCTGGTTAAGTGCAAAAGCTGCATTGTGCACATTTACATTTTATCTTGATGTTGCCTCCCGTATTATTTACTTATCTTCTTAATGATGTCAGATTCTGGCAGAACTGAAGAGGATTAAGTGCCTTCCCCTGAACCGTTCACTTTTTTTCCCCTTCTGTTCAGCTCCTGAACCAAGAACCTTTCTCCCACTGAAGGATAGAAAATTGCAGGTTGTCTTATAAAATCCCAGGAAAACAGGCCATTTGATAATCATACTTGTCATATTGGGAGCAGGTAACAGCGGGGCAGGGACTTGCAGGAGGGCCCAGAGTCCAGGCAGAAATAGTACAGTGATGGACCGTGGGCAAGGAGAACTGGAGGTTAAATTCAGAGATGAGCTCTGATGGGCAGAGCATGTTAGTGTGACTGGCTCAAACAAGGCAGGGAAGGGCACATGAAGGCTGAAGGTCAAGACAGACAAGCAGGAACCTAGGACTCCAGAGGAAGAAATCACAGAAGTACTACAAGCCCAGGGCACTGATGCTGCAATGAGAAGAGACCTGGGTGTCTTGAGTGCTATAGTCACGTGGAGAAGGGATTCAAACACAGTGACTGTGTAAGAATCACATGTCACAGTTACTGTTGCAGCCCCAGATAAATGCCGAATGGAAAATGTAAAGGAGATAACACAAGGGAATTTGGTTGAACAAGGAAAAAATCAGAAATCTAGGTCCACTCCACGGGTTTGATTGATACAGGGAACATCTTACTTTCATTTCCTTTGCTTTGACAAAGTATCTTGACATAAAGCAACTTAGAGAAGAGAGTTATCTGGCTCATAACTCTGTATTAAATCCATCATATCAGGGAGTCACAGGGCAGAAGCTTAAAGCAGTCAGTCACGTCCACAGTCAAGAGCAAGAAGAAACAAACGCATATGCATTTATCATTGAACTGAATTTTTCTATTCTTCTGCAGACCAGGGTACAAAACAGGGAATGGTGCCTCTCACTTTTAGACTGGGTCCTCATTAAGCAATCAAGACAATTCTGTACAGACATTCCCATGGACCAATACCTCAGACAGTCCTCCATTGAGATTCTAGGTAATGGCATGAATACTGGGCACTGCACATGCCACCAAGCCATGTTGGATTGACCATGCCATGTCTGATACAATGTTGTTCAAGTAGTTGACTTAAGGACTTTTGTTTTGTTTTGTTTTGTTTTAATTATTAAATCCAACAATTTCTGAAATAGCCCTAAACATGCTTCTGCCATTTTTTGTACTATATATTTATATAATGCAGAGTTCTTATCATTGGCAATTATAAAATTAAAATATCGATCAATTCTGAAAAATATTGAAGAGGCTCCCCATTCTGGAGTATTATATATTCAGCCAACATTTAATTCTTTATGCAAAAATTAGTAAGCATATCCATTTGATTAGTACTCAGATTCGTTTTCATTTTCAGTATAAAATTATATATGTGTTAAGCATTTAAAATATTTCCTTATAATTTCTTGCCAGTGAATGTTTGTTTTTTCGTGCCTGACTTATATATCCTATACACCAAGAGAAAATGTTCTCAGTTTAAAAAGATGTCAAAAGAGAAATCCTTGCCAAAAAAAAAAAAAAAAAAAAAAAAGTGTTACCCAGGGGCCAACACTTGAACTTGTGGCCAGTTTGTAAGTCATAGCAAGATGAGGAAACAGTATTGGCTGATGGGGACCTAGAGGCAGTTTGCATGGACAGACACAGGGAATAAGAAATTTAGCTTCTAAAGATGTTATAATAAGGACAGTAAAAGAAAGCATCCATGGTACCTGGCACTTTCCCATCTCTACCTTCTCCTACAATAAAGTACACACAATGCCCCTGAATTCCAATACGCCATTGCTTTGAAATCTGCAAGTACTTAGATTTTGAATATTTATGCTTCCATGAGCAGAGTTTCTGTTTTTTGGTTTGTTTGTTTTAATGGGAACTGACCATGGAGGAATACTGATCACACAGAAAGTTCAAACATTCTACAATAAAACATTGTTTCCTAATATAACACACACACACACACACATACACACACACACACACACACACAAGCATACACACAAATTGCATGACTGAATTGGATATTTTGTTCAATTTAGGATTGAGCTTTGAAGTAAAAGTCAAGCTAATATGTTAATGTTTTTAAGATCTTAAAGCCATCTCATCTACTGCTCAGGCTAGCCTCTTAACATTACATAGCCCCACCTGGTCTCTATCTCATGAGGCTGCTACCCTGGCGTCCCTGGAATACAGTTATGTTACCATACCTGGTTCTGACTGGCATCTTTGAGGGCTTGTTTTTTACTCAGCACTGTGTTCACTGGCTAGCTAGGGATTACTTCATCCTTTTTAAACCCCTGGGAAAGTTCTCAAAGGGTGGTCCCTGGGCTGGCCACCTCAGTAGCTCCGGGGAACTTGTTAGCAGTGTAAGATTGTAGGAGACCTGCAGCTGATAGCCATTTTGTGGATGCTGTTTACTGCTGCTTGGACTCTGAGTTTTCTCTCCTCTCCCTATTCTATTATTAATCACTCTGGAAATGTACTCATTATTTTACAAAACAGAAAACGAGAGACTGTGGGGTGTGAAAGGTATAATTTCTGCCCAGAGGAATATGCAGGCTGAGCAAAGATTCTGGCTAAACAACAAAAAGGCAAACACATAAACATGAAGTGGAGCGCCCAGATAGCCTACTTCAGAGAGAAAAAATAGGGTGGGCGTGGAAAGAGGCCTGCTCTTAGAATAGCCTACGACAGTGTTTCTCGAGGTGGATGCTCAGGCCTGCTTACATTGCCATCCTCTGTGAACTGGAAATGTGGACTCTCTGGCCCTGCCTTAGACCTCATCAGTTGGGAACTCAGCCTAACCCTAAACAATCATGTTATTTTTACCTGAGCGAACCGATGCTTGATAAAGTATTCCATGAGTCATAATAATTATTAGTCCTAATTTTAAGCAGGTGTGATGGTGAGCAACACTTAGAAGGTAGACACAAGAAAGCAGAAAGCTTGAGGCTAGCCTGGGCTATATAGTGAGACCCTGTCTCTAATATTTTTGAAACTACCTTAGAGTAAAGCTGGAGGGGAAGTCAAGAAATACAGCTTCAAGTAGAGACCTTATTAAAATTGCAGATTGGGATTGTCTGGTTTGGTGGGAAGGCCTGGCGTCCATCACTTTTAGCAAGTTCCCAGGTATACTGGAGCTGGGCTGTGAGCCCCAGCAGAGCACAATTTTATGTGACTTTCCTGAGAGAGGAGCTGCACCTCCTCAGTAATCTATTCCAGGAACAGGCCATTCACCACCCGCACCCGTTTGCTGTCCAGCGGGTAACAGGCAGAGACAGACTCAATGGCTCTGTAATGGAAACAGACCTTGCAAATTCCAGACACTTTTGTTTGTCTGAAAAGCACCTCATTTCATCTTGCAGGAAATGACTGCTCTGTGGAAGGCAGAACGGTCTAGTCAGAAACACACATGTAAGAAGGAGTATGGTATATACATATACAGGTGTCACAGTATCAAGGTATAGCAGCTGATAAACAAGCAGGCAGAGGAGGTTTTCTGAACCCAAATCCATCAGTCTAGACCCATGGTTCTCAATTTTCAGTGTCCATCAGGATCACATACAAGGTGATTCCAGAGGCCTGGGGCGGAGATGGATAATTTTCATCTCTAACAGCTTCCCCACATGAAGCCATGATGCCAATGCCACTGACCTTGGTCTAGGGCTCAACAACTTGAAATATAATCTCATCCTTAGTCCTTCAGGGTAAAGCAAGTAGGCAAATAACATCCTAGAATACACGAATTAAAAGCTGCCTTGTATCTAGGAAGAATCCCTGGGGCTGAGCATTTTGTTTGCACCAAAGGCATCCATCCTTAGAAGAAGACTAAACTCAGTCCAGGATAATGTGCACAGCCACAATCCTGACCTTGGGATGACTCCATTCTGCTTACAGAAGTTTACCACACATTCTTTCTGCTTATCAAGGTAAATGGAGCTGCATCTGGTTAGAGAGGGGCATATATTCTAGATCATGCAAGGATGGGACACATGCCCTGAACAGAACAAAGGGGTCTTACAGCCTAAACAACAGCCTTCTGCTCAGCCTCATGTTTACCAGTGTCTCTCTAAGAGTAACAGTTGCATGTGAAATAAATGCTTCTCTCTCTCTCTCTCTCTCTCTCTCTCTCTCTCTCTCTCTCTCT
>JANHMN010000002.1:222746553-222777123 GCA_030674055.1 Rhabdomys pumilio
TCTCTCTCTCTCTCTCTCTCTCTCTCTCTCTCTCTCTCTCTCTCTTCCTCCCTTCATCTCTCTCTCTGAACCTACATTTGTCTGACTTTGTTTGATTCAGCTAAGATGACTGGCCAGCAAATGCAAGGATCCTCTTCTGTGTGCCTCCAAGTCCCTGGGATTACAAATGTGCATGGGTCCTGAGGATTGACCTCTGATCTCCATGCTTGTGTAGCAAGCACTTTACCCACTGAGCCATTTCCCCAGCCTGAAGTTACATTTTTTTCTTACTGGGATCCAATTGCAAAGAATGATTAGATTTGGTGTGACAAAACAATGTGAATGAACTCAAGACTTTAGGATACAGACCACACCCTTGTCCTGACTTTCCTTCTCAATCCCAGTTTGACTCTGCAGTCCTCGTTATCCCACTAATGCACAATCTCTTTGAGGCTGTTAACAACAGCCTTTTGAAAGACTGCAATGAACATTAAAAATATTTTGCGTGTAGGCCCACAGAACATGTCTACTGTTATTCATAGTCTCTAGGCTTTATCATCATTGTTGAGTTTCTCTGACCACCATGCAGAAGCCCTATACAGAGGGACATTGAATTTGGAGCAGTTTGGGGAGGAAAGGCTTCATGTAGTGTTCTGTTTTGGTAGCCAGTGTTTCCCCATGGGATCAAGTAACAAGATAACAGAAAGCATTGCTGCTATGTAGACAAACAGATGTGTCTCTTTATCTTACAGCCAGGTACAGGTGATGTGGAGGGAAAGGCTCCCAGAACAAGAGCCTTGTCCTGTCGTATCCTCTCAGGTGCCTGTGATTGTCTCAACCCATACACAGACCCTGCTGAGATCTATAGAAAGCATCTGGACACAGGCCTCATTTCTGAGGCAGCAAACATTGTTGGTTGTTCGTCTCTCAGTGGAGCATATCCTTTGTAGAGAGACCTCAAAGGTCAGCTTCATGGAGGGGCTGACAGGTTTGCTCTAGAGTCCCTGGAGAGTGGGGTGAGAGTAGAGATAAGAAAGGAGGACACATCACAGAATATTCTAAACACCCACTTGGATGGATAGTATGCCCAAGGGAAACTGCTCTGAGTCCTTACCAAGAAGCGAGCCCTTCTACTACAAGTGACCACTCGATGCTAGTGAAGACTTCCTACCAACTCTAGAATATCTCTATCTAAGGAGAAGTGACCATTTTGCTCCTTTTAATGTTTGCTTTTGTTTATGTTAGTTCCCTGTATTCACTTTTTAAATATTTCAGTGAAACAGAAAAAAAAAAAATAAAAACATACATAATTTATCACCACAATTAGTAATATTGATGTATGCTTTATAGTATTATAAGAGTACATACATGTAGGCGTGATACATAGGATATGTATGTTATATAACTTTGCCCATATTTATGTATGCACATGTGTTTTTTTCACTAAAATATTAAATATATCAACTATTTTATAGCTTGCACTTTGCACTTAATTACATACTATGAAAATGCCATTAAGTCTCTGTCTACTGTCTCATATTTAATTACTTCATTCCAGCACTTACTTACTTAATTAGTCTCCCTTGCAGAACACTCTAGATCTTTCTAGTCCTTTGTCCAGTTGTATACGATTGCAGCCACATCTCTGTCCCCATTTCTGGCTACTTCCTTAGAAGATTGCTATAAATGAAACTAATTTTGGAAAAATATGCACATTGAAGGTTTTAGATTTTATGTCCCTAATTATCTCCCAGAAGTGACGGACTTGTCTATATACTACATGTGCTTGTGTGGACATGTGTGTGTCCTGTTATTTCTGTTACCCTGTGACTACTATCATATACCAACAACTTCCAACCACAGTGTTGTATGTATGCATAGAATTTCACTAGTCACATAGGCCTTGGTCAGAATACCCAGTATTCATGCCTTCCTTCTCAATATTCCCTGAAATATGGAAGAAGGAGCCGGTGTTCAAGGAGATTTCCTTTCAGGAATAGTTATTGTATCTATCCACTTGCTGTATTAAGTTTAAAGCCTCCCTGGGTAGAGATAGATTAGCAGAAAGCTGGGGACCCCTGCCTGAGCTGTGCTCCCCCATTTCCTTCCCCCACCTCAGCCTGCTTTCACACAAAGTATTATTATGATGTGAAGCAGACCCACAAAAGCCACTTGTGTGCCCTCAATAAGACTGTGGTGGGGATGCTACTCATTACATCACACAGTCTCTGCTTTATGAGGGCTCCTGGGAACCATTCCCTGTCTGACCTCTGTGTGAACAACAGTTAGAATTTTCCTGAGCAATTGGTTTGTGTTTATCTCGCAGACGTTGTAAACTGTATATCTGACAAGCTTCCTTTATCCCACAGGCGGCTGGGGTGCTCAGGCATCCCACTTGTGACCCGAAAGCCAGCAGTGGGAATGAAGAAATGTAGTCCTAGCCTGAGAAGCAGTTTTCATGTGCTCTTCCTGTCTCATGATGCCTCCCTTTTAATTTACACTCTCTCATCTTGCTTTGTATCCTTCCTAAGTGACCTGAAAAACATCGAAAAGTAGATAGGTAAATAAAAATCTGAAAGACCTCCCTCCATAGTGCGTGTTTCTGTCTATGTTCTTCAAAATATCCATTGGGTTCAATTTTAACATCCTCCTGTGTACAGAAGTAAAGCTTAGTTCATGCCAGTCAGTACTTAGGGCAATATTGACCTTACAATAATTGGGATGCCCAAATAACGTTGCTAAAATTTTCTGTGATTGTCCTACCTCATTTTTGTGAGCCAGTGGAGTCAATGCCATTGCAATAACATGAGTCTTCAAAGCAAAATGTACTTTAATTACAATGAAAACAGAGTCAATAGCACTACTTAATGTTGAGTGACACAGAAGGGACATAAGTACCAAGGAGAAACTGTTAGTGTCTGAATAAGCTTTGCCAGGGAGTTTTCAACAGCAGAGTGAAGGTTCAAATTTAGGAGAGAGCTGACAGAATGGACTGTCATCAAAATGTAGATAGAGTTTACCTGGGCTGAACCACAACAACAAAACAAAACACAAACAAACAAACAAACCATCAGGGAAACAAACTTTCAAATTATGTTGAGGTACCAAACCATATTTGAATTCAAAAGACTGACCAGCATGGAAAAGGGTTCAACTGGGTTTAAAAATAGCTCTTTGTTCTTCAGAAAGTTGAACTCACATCTACACAAGACCTGGCCATTTCACTATTAGATGTTTAGCCAAGGGAGATGACAGAATATGCATACACACATAGAATTTGCATATTAATGTTTACAACAAATTACTTTAACAGATAGAAGTGGAAAACAAAACAGTTAACCATCAATAGGTTAATAGATGAGAAAATCATGATATATGATTTATTATAATATTTCATTAATTAGAATAGATTATTCCTAAGAACAACCTACCTAAATTAAAAATTTAATACATTCAATGATGTAAATGGACCTTACCTTAGAATTATCGAGGAAAGACCTTAATACTGCATGATTCCATTCCCACCCTCTCTCTCTCTCTCTCTCTCTCTCTCTCTCTGTGTGTGTGTGTGTGTGTGTGTGTGCGCGCGCGCGCGTTTACATGTTCATGTGGGTTTAAAAGCATGCAAGTGCCACAGCAGAAATGTGGAGATCAGAGGACAACCTCGGGCATAGGTCGCCCACCTTCCACCTTGTTTTGAGGCAGAATCTGACTCTTGTGTTCACTGTTGTACTCCATGCTATCTAGCCCAACCGCTTTCAGGAATTCTCCTGACTCTACCTCCCATGTCACCATTGATCCATTCCGCTAAGTCCTATGTTGATATGAGGCTCTAGAACACATAAACAAATGCATAGTGTCAGGAAACAAACCAGTGGTTATTTATTACACATCGGCGTAGAGAAGAGATTAATGGTGGGGACAAGGACACTTCAGAGGTGACATCACTGTTCATTATCTTGATTGTGAAACTATTTACATATAAAACACTAAATTTGTCAAGTTGTATGCCTTAAACTTTACATCTCAATTATCTTCAAGCTGGTTGAAAATATATGGTATTAGATGGAGGCTAAATATGGTGGCTTACTCCTGTAACTCCACCACTGGGAAGGCTGAGGCAAAAAGACAACAGGTTTGGGGCCAGTCTGGGCTGCATAACAAGACGTTCTTAAAAGGGATGGAAATGTATGTGTATATGTATGTGTGTGTATATATGTGTGTGTGTGTGTGTGTGTGTGTGTGTGTGTGTGTGTGTGAGAAAGAGAGAGAGAGAGAGAGAGAGAGAGAGAGAGAGAGAGAGAGAGAATGACCTTGTACACAAGTCATGGAGAAGCTTGGCTCGACCTTCTGTGTTGCCCCAGAACTTTATATTTGTTTTCACATGACAAGAGCGTGACAATGCTATCACAATGGATGCTCTCATTCTGTGTCCCATCCTCTGGCTTTGTACCCCATCCATAAAAATGCTCTCCCATCTTGCTAGGCTAGGTAAGTAGGATCGATGAGCAGAAATGAAACGGAAGTGGATTCAGGATTAAAACACTGTCCTGATGGACTCTACTCAGTGATGGCCCCATTCAGCCAGAGAACAGACTGCTTATTTCAGGGACATTTTCTAAGAAAAGAGTAATGGTTTCACCCAGAAATCCAAGTACCTTTTAGTCATGAATTGATGACATCACAAGCCCAAACCCTAAGATACTCCATTTGTCTTAGCTTTAGTAATGGTAGGTTTAAAAACAAAGTTTTTAACAACAAATGCTTGGTGGGCAGTTTGTACTCACAAGTTCTAGAACTAGAGCTTTTAGATTGTCATTAGCTCCCTTATCTATAAAATGCCAACCTAGCAGAACAGTAGCTAAGAGTTCACAGCAGCATGTTTGGAGAGCAATGTCCAAGGAGCAGAGATATTTAGAAATGGCCACATCCCTCCCCCATCACACCCTTCTTCACAAAACATAATTTCTTTTTTGCAAAGGGAGGAAATGGCATGAACAAGGGTCTCTCCCACTCTTACCTGGAGCCAAAGTTTGTCATGCTGGGACCACTTCCCACCAGCAATGCATTGAAAGGTGGCATTCTGCCCCACATTCACCTCCACATTTTGGAGTCGCAGGAAATGAGGTGCTTTTCCTAAGAGACAAAACCAAACACAGAATACATGAGGACACGATTCAGTTACCTATACTACTTCTCCATCAGAGGCAGCAGCCCAGGATAGGCCTGGAGATCCTGCAATATATGCCGAAGAAGATGGCAGGCTCAGATGAGACCAGACGGGTCACTACAGCATGAGGCCCATTCTGTGATCTTCACATATTGACCTATTTAAGCCTAGTGAAGTCTATGAAATTCACAGGAGAGTATTCCCAGTTCACAGGTCAGAAACCTAAGACTCTGAGCATTGTATAGTTTGGCATAATAAGACATATATAAAATGGGGAGCCAAGATATGAATCCTGTCCTATGAGACCCTCAATGTTCCTATGACTAGCTACTGTGTAATCTCTTTGTTAACTTGGCCCACACATCACTAGAATGAATCTAAAATGAATGTCACTCCTGGGAACGACAATAGGTGAAAAGAAGAATCACAGAACCCAAAGTTCCTTCCTTGACTATGCTGAAGCTGATGACAGCAATTGTTAAGAACAAAATGCACAGTAGGAGAAAAGAAGGAGAAAACTATATCTGTCATTCACTTAGTATTTCTATATGATAGGTACCATGGCCAGCACTTACAAATTTAGTCAACACAGTGTAACTGACTCTATAATTCACTAATAGAGAAGCAAAGAATTCCAGAAAACTGGCCATGTTCACAAAGGCACTGTACTGGCTGGTTTTGTGTGTCTACTTGATACAATTTGGAGTTATCACAGAGAAAGAAGCCTCCCTTGAGGAAATGCCTCCATGAGATCCAGCTGTAAGGCATTTTCTCAATTAGTGATCAAGGGTGGGAGGGTCCCTTGTGGGTGGTGCCATCCCTGGACTGATAGTCTTGGATTCTATAAAAACGCATGCTGAGCAAGCCAAGGGAAGCAAACCAGTAAGAAACATTGTTCTATGGCCTCTGCATCAGCTCCTGCTTCTTGACCTGCTTGAGTTTCAGTCCTGACTTCCTTTGGTGACGAACAGCAATGTGAAAGTGTAAGCTGAGTAAACCCTTTCCTCCCCAACTTGCTTCTTGGTCATGATGTTTTGTCCAGGAATAGAAACCCTGACTAAGACAGGTATGCAGTTCTCATTCTCAACTTTGCTCTGTGGCGCCCTCTAAGCATGGGTGGGAAGTGGAACACAAATTCTGAGGTTTGGGCACATGGATAAAAAGTCTTCAAGTGAAAACCAGCATGTGAGGTAATCAGCCCCAGGGTTAATCCTGGGGTTTATGTTGGATGACTTGAGTCCATCTCTTCCCTTATTTATGTGGTCAAGTGCTCCTTTATATAAGTCACTCATAAAACAGAAATATCAGGTTTCCATGAGTTGATAACGAATGAATGACACAAGGTACGGGTTTTGTCATTGAGTTTTATGAAGTTTCCCTGCCACTATCAATAAAAACTGTGATAAGCTGGACCCAGACTACTTATCCCAAGTGGGGCTAAATGGAGGGGCCTTAGAAGACCAAGGACATCAAGAAAAACAGGAAGAATAACATGTTCTGAAAACCCCGCCAGTGCTAAGCAGTAGTCTTAGTTGAGGTTTCTGTTGCTATGATGAAACACTAAAAATAAGATGGGGAAGAAAGGGTTTGCTTCATCTTCCAGCTTATAGTTCACCATTCAGGAGAGTCAGGTTAGGAACTCAGGACAGGAGCCTGATGGTAGGAACCGGAGCAGTGGTCATGGAGGAGTGATGCTTGCTGGCTTGCTGGTTGCAGCTTGTTCAGCCCATTTTCTTAAACCATCCAGGACAACTTGCTTAGGAGTAACACCACCAGGAATAGACTAGGTCATCCCACATCAACAATTAATCAAGAAAATTTCCCCACACAGGCCAATCTGGTGAGAACATTTTCCCAAAAGATTTCCTCTTCCCAAATAACCATATCTTGTGTCAAGTTGACATAAAAACAGCCGGCAAAACACTTTGCATGTTTTATCTATTCTGATTTCACGATATTCCTGAGAAGCATATGCTAAAGGGCAGAAATTAGCATCAGCAAGTCCAAGATTGTTGTGACAGCCATCATATTGTCAACATGATGTAATCCAGAATCACCTGGAAAGAGGGAGGGACCATGGACACTCAGTTGATCAGTGGCCATGTCTACAGGGATTACTTTTTTTTCTAACTATTTTTATTAACTTATGAGAATTTCAAACAATATACTTTGATTATACTTACCATCAGCTCCCGTATCTACCCTCTTCACCTTCCCTTCCCTACTTACCTGTCTTTGAGTTCTCTCCCATATCTGCATCAAGTCTGGTTTATGTTGCCCAGCTACATTCTGAAGGAGAGTCTGCCCTACAGTGTGGTCTACCTACATAATCACATCATTGAAGAAAAACAACACTCCTACTTCCTGCATCTATCAAAGGCACAAACTCCTAGGCTAGTGGTCAAATTTCATGCCACCTCCCACTTCCATCCTGGAATCTTATTTGCCCTGAGTTTTCCCAGGTCTTGTGGATGCTGTCGCAAGTCATTTGAGTTCCTATCTGAAACTGCCCTGTTGTGTCCAGAAAACAGTTTCCCTGATGTCATCCACTGTTCATGGCTCTTAGAATGTTTTCATCCCTGAACCGTGTGGGAAGGTTGTGATGGTATGTAGGTACCATGTAGGGCTGAGCATGCCAGAATCTCATTATTTTTCTGCACACTGAACAGTTGAGAGTCTTTGTGTTCATTACTATCTGCTGCAAGGAGAAGCTTCTCTCATGGTAGTTGAGATGCACTGGTCTATAGCAATAAGTTTAGCAAAACAGTATTTGAGTTTTCTCTCCTATCTGCCTATGGCCTATCTAGTCACAAATTCTTATTCCTATTATTTCAGGATTTAAACTTGTGTGAAACTGATTTTTTTTCTGTTTTTATCACATTTTTTGTTTTAATTAATTTTCTCCTTCTGTATCATGCATAGCACTTCCCAGCACTTGTAAAAGCTTCCAGGTCAGTACCAGCTTGATTTCTCCTGTTCTGGAGTTTTCAGAACTATGGTCTTATCAAGTTCTAAAGCATATTGACAATATGGGACCCCCATTGGCTAACAACTCAAAAATAGGTAACTCTTACTGTTACTGGGATTTTATTTGCTAACATGTGGTCTCTAACTGGGGTACTGTCCTCCTCTTGCATGGTAACTCTATTAACATTCTTTTATATTATGCTTATATATGTATGTCAGGAGGTCCGGAGTGTAGGGCTCCACATAACCTTATACAAAGGCTTTTACTTTTAGTTTTCCTTCTCCAGGGTCTTTCCTCTCCGCTGTCCTTCCATGGCCCACTCAGATGTAACCCTTTTCATCTTGGTCCTGTTCTTATTTCCTAACCCTTTACAGCGGTGTTCTGTCTCTCCTCACTTGAAAGCTCCCCTCCTCTCATGGCCCCTTACTAATGCCCTAGTCTCTGTGGATATTCTAAACAAAGCACACACATCAGACTCAAAGCTGACACCCACAAATGAGAGAACAGATGTGACATTTGTCTTTCTTGGCCTGGGTTATCTCACTCAGAACCATTGTTTCTAGTTTCACCCATTTTTCTGAGACTTTCACAACCTCATTCTTAACAGCTTAATGTTTCATGTATTTATTTTTCTTAGTAGCTTAGTATTTCATTGTATAATGCCATATTTTCATTATCTATTCACCAGCTGATGGACATCTAAGGCTGTTTCCATTGACTAGCTATGGTGATTAGAGCAGTAATGAACATTCATGAACTAGTCCCTCTGTAATAAGAGAGAGAGAACATTGTGTCTATCCCGTGGTATATCTATTTCTACCTTCTGAGGATAGATTTTCCTCCACACTGATTTTCAGAGTGGTTGTATTGTACCAGTTTGCATTCCTATCAGCAGTAAATAAGTGTTCCCTTTCTGTAGGAAATTATCTCCATTACACTAATTGATGTAGGTAGGAAGATAGGAAGATATAGCCCAGTATGGGTAGGGTGCTATTTCTGAGGCAGGGAATCCTAAATTTTGTACCTGGAGAGACTGAGCAAGCAAGAATGTATGTGTGCATTATTCTCTGTGCTTGACTGTGTATCTGCTTCTCACCCATCTGCTTTGAATCCCCGACTATGATAGATTGTAACCTAGAATTTTAAGCCAAATAAATTCTTTTCTCCTAAGTTGTTTTTTTATTGGGATATTTTATCACACAACAGAAATGAAACTACACCAGGCATCAAAGCTACAGAGACAGAAACAGAATTCAGCCTACTTCCATCGGAGCCCCAAACTCAATTTCAAACTAGCCACCTATTGCCTTCTTGGCCTTGAGAGGAAAGATGGTATCATCAGACAGGCCTCATAGTACAGAGAAAGAACTTCTAGGGTAGACAGTGGTGAGTCTCCTGGCTTCTCTGTTTGCTCTCAAATATTTTACAAGGAACCCAATCCATGCTACTTTCCCCTGTGGATATTTTGAATGGTTTTGTCTACCAAAACTTGCCACTACCAGGAAGACTCTCCAAAACTCAAGGACTTCAGTGTGATCAAGGACACTTGCCGTGAGAAAGTATATACCATCTGCTCATGTTTTTAAACCAGCTGACAACAGTTCAGATGCTGCTGTCAGGACCCTGCCGCTAAGGTGTCAAGGGTCCAAGGCCCAGGTGAGACCATTTCTGTTGTCTGTCTCCAAGTTCAAGATTCTTGCATCTACCAATGTGATAAATGTCACGCTGCTTGTATTGCTTGAAATTGTTGTCCTTTGGCTCTCCTGTATAATTCCACGAAGCTATTTTTGGAACTACCAGTTCTTCAGCCACAAATGGAGCAAGCATTACAGGTCTGATTTTGCTTCAGTTCTAAAAGGGAACAGAACACCCCTCCTATATAGGGAGAGGATGTATCTTGGCTCCAAAGTTAAGATGTCCTGTTTTACAAAGGCCTCTCTTTTCTTATACTTATGGGCAAGTGGCATGTGGTTAAGCTCTCGGCATGTACAGTCAGAACTAGTCCTTCTTTGGTCATTGATTGGCACCTGTCTGTTTCCAACTCGTCCCCTTTTCTCCCACTTCAGCCCCAGAGCTTCATTCTTGATTCTTTCCTTTTCACTCCCCTTCCTCCCTTCCATATTCAGAATGTGAATGTTGAATGTCACAGGTGTTAAGATGCTGGGGATACATTGAGAGCCCCGATTTGCAGCAGACACATCAAACCCGAACCCTCACAGGAACCAGACAGCTATCAAAATTAACAAAGCGATTCTGCTGTAAATCAATACTAACAAAACCACCACCGTCTTGCTTCATCTTTTTTTTCCCCCCATTTTGGGAAGATACTTCCGTAAGATAAGGTGAAATGTTGCAGTTAAAGTGAGGACCAGTATTTGGCCCTGGGTTTCAACGCTGGCAAATTGTTAAGGTGTCGTAGATAAATGGGGAACTAGAGAGACCTCACACCACATTGAAAGGGAAGCTCTGCTGTCTAAGGCCAGCAGAGAGTGGGGTGGGGCCAAGAGCACCTTGCTCAGCGCTGTCAATCATCTGATTACTCCAGAAAACATGAGAAGTCTGTGTTTTATGTAAAGTCTCTCACCCTAAAATCTTAGCTAAGTTTGATGAGAACTCCACGGTCTTAGCCAAACCCATCAGCAGTCAGGTCTACCAGTTTGTGGCCTCTCATAAGTTGCTCTTATGTTCTGTCTCCTGGAACAGTTCCCACTAGCCAGTCATGCCCTCTCTGGACCTACAAATCCAGCGGTGACTCTCCTTCCTACATACTGTGGGGACTATAGAATTGCAGGAATTTTTCTCAACTCTCTTCTCATTCCACACTCTCTCCATAGACCCTCACTCTTATCTCTATTCTCCAAGGCCCCTGATCACTCTTATCTGGAGATCAGTGTCTTTCTGTTGGGATCTGCCTTGTGTTTGGTTTTCTCTGGGCGCCTGGCTTTTCCGACCCTCCTTCCATCCACAGCTCCAGTCTCCTCTTCCTCCAAACACCCGTTCTATCATTATCTGTTTTCTGCCTCTGCATTTCTGTGAATGAAATTATTGTACCAACATCAACTCACCAACCTTCAGTCAAACAACAAGTGACCAAGCAGCCACCAGCTCAGCTTTCAGCAACCCTCCTCCCTTCTCAGTCCTCCTTGAGACTGAGTTCCCCGAAAATGGGAAACTTCTGGACAGGGTTAAGAGGAAACTGGTTGTGTATTTGGGGCAAAATGCCTTGGTACCAGTGACATTTAAACTCCTGCAGATGTCAGTGCAGCATCTGAAGACATATTATTGTGCCCTTTATCTCGCTCTTTAAAACCTGACAATGCTCTGCAGGAAGCCACACAATTGAAGTGAAAGCTCCTACATCCATTAGAAACAATGTTGCTGATGCTTTGTGGGCTGAGAGACAGGACCCAGCCAGGCTGTGATGGGGGCAAAAAGAGGTTGGGAAAAAAAAAAACTCTAAAAATCAACTTGCGAGTTAGAAAGTTGGAAACTGTGTGGCAAAGTATGCTGACATTTACGAAAGTTATAACTGCAGCGACCCCTGCTAACGGCTGACACTGAGGCCCAGCAGTGGATGGTGGCTATGGCCAAAATACTTCTGGAATAATAACAACCACAAGAAAAAAGTTAAATGAGCTATAAAATATGGATGAGAAGTTTTCCATTATAAAAGAAAATAATTTACTTGGAGGATAAGGCCTGACTTTTGGTAACTGTTTTGCAAGTCTGAGGTAAACATTTAAAGCCAGCTTCAACGTGTAGAGGATAAGATTGCAAATCTGTGAGGGTTCCTCTCGCCTCAACTTTCGAAATAATTAATTGAAATGTTTATTGATAAATTAGGGCCATATGTCAATAGGAAATCATTTGACAGAAGGAGAGACTCGGAAAAGTTGAAGACATAACGAAATGCATCTTTTTCAATATAGACAACATCTTAAAAACTTCTGAGGGAAATTAATTCGAAGGCTGAGGTTTGGGGGGAAACATGAGCAATATATTGGACAGTTCAGAAAGTGCATGCACTACATCATGTGTAAACCCATAAGCAACCCCACGCCTGTGGTCACCACCTCAGAGGCAGCAGGAACTCTCAGAGACAGAGAAGAAGTCATCTTTCAGCATGTCTCCCAATGTAACCAATCAAAGACTAGTTATCTCCAGGGCCTGACACAGCACCCTTTTGCATGTCTATGTTTCTCCATAGTGCTGCTATCTCCCAGAACCTGGAATGCAGAATGTAACTGAATCTAGAAATAGAGCCTTGTAGAAACTGGTTAAGTTCAAACGAGGCTGTTGGGTAGATACTGATCTCATCCCAACTAGTGTCCTTACAAAAAGGAAAGTTGTGGACACACAAAAGAACACCAAGGACTTCCGCAGACAAGAAAAGACCACGGGAGGCTGCATGTAGAAAATCATTTTCAAGCCCAGGAAGATGATCTCCAAAAGCCTTAACCTTGGCTTTCTAGCCACAAGGGCTATTGGAAAAATGTAGTGATCACTTAAGCCACCTAGTCTCTGGTACGCCCTGAAGGCAGTCCTTGCAAAGCAATAAACCATCTGTTACATATCATATAAGCACAGAGCTAGCTGTTTGCTTTTTGGTCTCATTCACTTGGTGGGAGGCTTGCAAGGACAGACAATGAATCTGTCTTACATAGTTCTGCGATCCCAGACACTGAGTACAAACACAGTAATTACTCCCTGTGTGATGAGTGGCTGACTCTTCACAGTCCTGCTCCAGGTCACCTCTGGTTTTTGCATAGTTCTAGAATGTTCTTTCTTATAGTTTCCCCATCCTCCCTATGGGACTCAAACTCATACACTGCACAGCATCCTTTATGAATTAACCAAAATTATTCAATCCCCCAAATGCCTTTCTAACATTGCCTCTGCTAACATCCACTCATATTCCCTGAGGCCCTGAGTGGGGAGGTCCCAGGTCACCTGCCCAAGGTTCACCTAGGATGAACAGCTCCTGCACAGGCCTTTCTTTCTTAGAAGAGGCTGGCATCCTCCTTTGTGGTGTCTGTACTGATACCTAGCCATTATCAGCATCTTCCATGCCAAGGCAGAGTGGTGAGGTGGTCATTGCCACCCAGGGCAACAGGAATACAGGAGCCTTCTGAGTCAACTCTGAACATCTCCCATGCCATTTCACACTTAGAGATTAATATCATTCCGATTTTTCTCCAATGCCAGTTACTTTTCTCTAGACCTCATATTGTATGTTCGGGCAAGGTTGTGCTTAAGCCTCCCAAGCACTAGGGCTGAACACAGCCACAATACACCATGCAGAAATAAAGCCAAGGTCATGTCTTCTAGAGTTCTATCCCATGGCCCATTTGCTGGGTAACTGACTCTTAGCAATTCTATAACCATGCAATCCACACTTCTCAGCAGGAGGAGGAGGCTATCAGGAGAATCTTAAATTCACAGAAGTCCCAGTGAACATAAGGAAGAGGTCCAATGAGCCTTCAGAATTTTGTGGGTAGAAAACCACCCAAATGCTCTCCTGGGATGCTCTCCTACAGAGATACAATAAAGAAGGGGGAGTAATTTGATGGTGGTGGCCAGGACTTGGAGATAAGACAGTTGATGCTAGGGCATCAAAACAGGGTATTATCATGAAAGTGAAGTTTCCTCCTGAAACACAGACCACTGGAACCCAAGGACAGACTACTATGCTGTACTCTACTAGGGAAACAAAACAGTATCAGCTCCCAGAAAGACCGTGTCCAAGCATAAAAATAATGAATTTAGTCAGCGAAGATGAGCGTGCTCTATGGGGTTGGGTGTGTGCAGTATTCAAGGAAGATCAAAGGTTGACTAGGAAGACTGCTCAAAACTGAGGAATGTACAGGCTTGAGTGTATAGCTAAGTGGAAGCAAGAAGAGCAGATATTTCCTGATACTACTGTCCAGTATTGAACACAGTTCATTCCCCAATGGGCATCTGACATTGATAAAACTCACGAGAGTCAGAGAGGGAGGATAGTCAGAACAGGCAAGAGAAACCTGTCTGCATGCCTACCATAGACACTCTGCAGTGCTGGGGACTTTGGATCCACTTCACAAGAAGTCTACTTCAGCACAAACATTTCCCATGAGTAAATGGAGAGACCCATCTAAGACACTCTGAAAGACTTGAGTCATAACCCAGAGAATAGTGAGAGTGATAGAGAATCTAACCTCAGTGTTTCTGAGCTGGCTACTGAGAGAGTGGATCTCTCTTATGTAGAAGTCAGACCCACCCCCCACCCCAAGCATTGCTTGGAACTTGGAACGTGGCACACATTTTTCCCAGAGAAGGGGCTTTAAGCTAGTGAGTCAGACCACGGTGGTCTTAGCCCGGGAAGCTAGGATGAAACAATGATTTAAGATCTGAAAAATGAATGGTAGCAAAAGTGAAAAGATCCATTTCAATTGAAGCAACATAATGAAGCTGGTATGAGGCTCACGCCCAGGTATGGGGGGCATGGGTTAAAGGCACATAGAGAAGTACACAGGAGGTCTCATGAGGAGGCTTCCTTACCCATAGCATAACTGTGGTTCGAATATGGTTAAATCTTCCAAACTTATACCAAAGTTGAATTCCTGAAGTCAATGGCACAAAGAGGCCAGAATCTGACTGTGACATTTAGAGCTGGCTGTTTCAGAATGTCGTAAGGCTTGTAGAAGGTCGTCATAGTAGAACACTAAGAATTCAATCCTAGTGTTAGAATAAAGGGAAAAAGGGCATGGCATCCACATGGGCACTCCCTCCTTATTCCCATACAATGCCCTGTTCTGCTCCCAGACTCTGGAAACTCATCACCAACCTGAGCCTATGCCAGTGTTATACTCTTCAAACCTTCAGAAACTGTGAGCCAATTAAACCTCTTTTCTTTAGAAGGTTAGTCTTCTTATTCTAAGAGGACTATTTATAACAATAAGTGCCTGCTTCAAAAAAAAATTGAGAAGTCACAAATAAATAACTTAATGATGAGCCACGGAAAAATAAAAACAAACCAAACATCCAAGTATGAAAAGAGACAATCAAAACCAAGACTGAAACTAATGCGGTAAAAAAAAAATACTACAAAATAATCAATAGAACAATGAGATGTTTTTTTGGAAAGATTGGCAAGCCCTTAGTCCAATTTACCAAAAGAAAAGACACAATTTAATAAAATTAGAAAGGAATTGGGAGACATTAGAACAGATACCAGTGAGATTTAGAAAATTATAAGAACATATTTTTAAATGCCCCAACTCTACTAAACTGGAAAAAAAATCTAAAGGAAATAGAAACTTTTATAGATGTTGACGATGTGTCAAAATTAAATCAATATGAAATTTAAAAAGTCTTGAATAGTTTTATAATGAGCAACAAGACTGAAACAGTAAAGTCTCCTAACTGGAAATCAAGCCAAGACTAGATGAATTCAATATAGAATTCTACAAAATCTTCAAAGAACACACTCAGCTGCTGGAAGCTCTTTATCAGTCTTCAAGCTGAAAGTCTTGGGAAACAGGAGACTGAACAATGGACAAGCAAGAAGACAAGAAGGGGGCCTGTGAATTGCTAGTCTCTGAGAATGACATGGCTGCTGTACATGTGAATTCATAGCATCTTGTGGTTCCCTACATATGAAATGCACAAAATCTAGCCAGTTCAAAATTCTAGCAAGAATGGAGAAAGAGCTCCCTAGAGAGCCTGCCCCTAGCTGAGGAGCTATTGGCAGTGGACAGCTATAGTGTGGGGGAGGAGGGGCAATGTCTTTTTTTCTTTAGGTGTGTGGCCACTGGCAGCTCCCTATGCCCCAAGGATGAACCCAATAACTGTGTATATGGAAAATAGTAATTAGACTCTGTGGGTTTTCAATAATTAATTAAGAAGCAAGCAAGCAAGGAAAGAAAGAAAGAATGAGGGAGAGAGGAAGAAAGGAGGATGAAGCCGGGAGGGAGATGTAGTGTGTGATTCTGGGGGTAACTGGAAGAGGAATAAGATATATACATACATACATACATACATACATACATACATACATACATACATTAAAGATATATTACATGCATGAGATTTTCAAAGAATATATTAAATTTTTAAAAATGTCAGCCTGCCATGGATATTTTATCCTACTAAATTATATTTACTCACTGTCTCATGACCACATGGGAGAATGGAGAAACCCCAGAGGTTATGCAGAACCAAATGGCAGCCAAGAAACTGATAGGAATCTATAACAAATGCACTCCCAAATCAAGGACCTGGCATCCCAGCCAACTCTGGCAGTGACTTCCATGATCCCTAGGCATCCCTAGACTTTAGACTTCCAACCACATACTTATAGGTGTAATGTCGTCACAGCTGTCTGCACCCACCCAGGCTGAACCGGAGCTGTGGCTCTTTGCTGAAACACAGTCAAGTGTTACTGCATGGAGGGGAGCTTCAAGGAGGAGAGGCAAGCCACTGAAGACTCTTGATTCTCTACCTTGAATACTAAGCACCATGAGAAATCTCACCCTATGCCTGCATAGAGCTGTTAAGTGTTATTTAAATTTATTTTAAAAGAATTAATAGCTTTGGGGTTCTTTTCCCTGTGGGTGAAGAGTGTGCTAATTTGTTCCATGTTTAATGTTCTTTTTTTTCTATTCTGTTTTGCTTTAAAAAAAAAAAAAAAAAAAAGACAATTGCAGAAGATTCTATCCAAAGACCTTTAATCCTTCCACTTCAGTGGTCTGAATCCCACTAATAAACAATCAGGACTTTAGACTCCCTTAATAATGGAGAGAGATTCAGGCGAATTGTTTCGCCAGTCTCCACAAATTCCTGGAGATGCTGCCTGTTGAACAGGCCAGCAAAATTATGGATTTATTCAGAACTGATTGCCTTGTGTTGTGTGAGCAGTTTTGAAGGATTAAGAGCTCGCGAATGAGAGATAGCTATGAGCTGAATGAATAGGAGTTTGCAGCCGCGTGACTACTCAGGCCCGCATGGAGAAAGAATGTATCCAGAGAAACGAATAGACTTACTGCATGGATGAGCAAGGACCCGAACTTCGTCCACAGCGATGTAACCAGGATGACCTTTCAAAGAGACGGATTCAAATATCACCTGCAATATACAGGGCTGACGTCAGTTTCACAGAATCAGTTGTCTGCACTCACCTTAAGAAGCTACCCAGACCCCAGTCACTTCCTGTGTCAGCTTCCCATCAGAACCAACCAATAACGTCTTATGTTGGGAGTGTATACCTTGCTGCCAGGTGACTTGGGTTTCCAAACTAGGCAAAAAGTCCACACTCTGGTGACCAGCAAGAACAGCTAGCCATTTGGAATGGTTTAATGGATTTTTAGCAATAACACTCAGCCACGGTAACCATCAGAACAAAGCCCTGAGCCCCGTTAGTACCCTCCTTCCTTGTGGTTTCAAATGAATTACAAAAACATTAGCTATTAATAGCCCCACTTGCTTATTGATCTTGATGTAATTCTGTAGTCACCTTGGACTTCCTCTGCGCATGCGTGGATGCGTTCGTGCACGCTCATGCGCATATGTGTCTTTGTGAATGTGTAAATGTATATATTGTTATGTGTGTTTGGTGACCAGGGGTTAACCTCTGTTGTCATTCTTCTTTTGGGTTTTTGGAGATAGGGTTTCTCACTTTCCTTGGGATTCTCCAATTATGCTGGACTGTCAGGTCAGCAGTTGCCTATCTACATCTTCTCAACACTGGAACTGTAAGAACGTGCCACTAAACACCTGCCTTCTTCTTACGGGGATGCTAAGCACTTGGCAGGCTGAGCCATCTCCTAATGTTTCCTTGACTTCTTCATCATGTCCTTGAGAAACTGGCAACAATGTACCTGGTTGTATCCAGGAGTGGAAAGAAGCAATCATTTTCCTCTTCTCTACTCTCTGATTCCTACTGAAACCTTTTATTTCCACATGGATTTTATAGCTAAGCTCCTCTTGCCTTCCCTGTCTTCTCACTGAGGACAGATGCGTATGTGTGCAAGCATCATGGTCAGTAGTGGGTACCACTACTAGTTCACACTCCCACAGACCGCATCAGCTACATTCCCAAACACTCTGTCAGTAACTGTCTATCAGACTCTAACCCTACAATCCTCTCACAACCCTCCTTTCTCATGGGCTCCTCAGACTCATACAGTTTCTGGAGTCTGCACTTTCTAGATTTTCCTACACTCTCCAAAAGCCTAGGCTCCTTAGCACCCATGTGACTGTCTCTGTAAAACTAATTCTTCTACACCTCTTCTTGAACCTTATCAAGCTCACTATGGGCCTTCCCTCTCTATCCTCAAACCCTGCCCAGTGTTCTTGCATCTTCCCTGCACTCAATTCCAGAGCTTTAAGAGCATGAGAGAGAGGCTGACTTCTCACTCCGTACCCCCCACACCTAACTTTCCTTCACACCAACCACGATTTCTGCACGTAATCTCAATACCTAACTGATCGATGCTACACTAGGCTCCTCTTGGCTTCCTTTTAATACTCTGTGTTTCCAGGCCCTACCCTTTTTCCTCTGACCTAAACATATATAAACGGCTTTAGCTTTTCCTATTCATGAAAAACTACCACTTCGTAGCAAGTTCTTCTCTGTGGCCAGTTGCATTTCAATCACAACTCTTAGTAGTTCTTAGTGTTAGCCATTCCTAACACTCTGTTGCTTCCACCATAAAATATTAAGCATAAAAATCCCAATCTTTATTAAATATTCCTCTCAAGATTGTTTTCATGACAGACACTGATATTCTAATTACTAAATCTGATGAAGCTATCCCATCTCCAACCATTTCTCTCACTTCAAGAAGGAAGATGGTGGGGTTTCAGAGGCGGCCCAGCTGTTAAGAGGATGAGCATTTCTTCCAGAGTTCCTGAGTTCAATTCCCTGCATACCTGTTGTAGTCCATAAACTTTTATAACTGTGGTCACATAAGACTGATGTCCTTTGGTGGTGGGTAGTCATTCATGTACACATAAAATTCACAAATCAAAAAATTATATTTTTATAAAAGAAGAAAAAAGATACCACCTTTGAGCTGCAGGTGCAGTAACTTCCTGTTTTGAGTCCTACTATCTGCACCTAGAATTTCCAGTGTCTACCACATTAGGTAACTTTTTGGTGGAGAGAATTAATATCCTATTCAAAATGTTAGACACTTGAAGCTCTTGTCATATAGGCCTTTGGCTTTCTTAGTTTGATATTTTATATTATTTGTGGCTGTTGTAAAGGGTGTTGTTTCCCTAATTTCTTTCTTGGTCCATTTACCATTTGTATAAAGGAAAGCGACTCATTATTGTTTAAGTTAATTTTGTTTTCAGCCACTTCGCTGAAGGTGTTTATCAGCTATAGGAGTTCTCTGGCAGAATTTTGGGGGTTGTGTATGAATACTGTCATATCATCTGCAAACTGCATCCTCAATAAATGTCTTCTATAACTCTTATTAACATTCTACTACTATTGTCACTACTCATGAATTTCTGGGTCTCAGCAGGTATGACACATTTTGTTTTCTCATCATCTAACTGCACATACTCACCCTTCCACCTCTGCTAACTCATTGGTAATGCCAAGCCCAGCTCTGTGTCCTAAGTCGTTAGTCAGAACACCGATTATCATCATCAAAACAGCTCAGGATTCAGAATTTCTACCCACATATCATAAAGCTGCCTTATATGCAATCTGTATGTAACAGTTATGAGCATATTCCAAGTCTTCTACCTTACCTCCCAATGGGACATCCCTCTTGTAATACAGTGCTATTATATGGGCATCTGGGCACATCTACGGACTTCTATTTCAACCTCATCCCTTATTTTGATTCTACCACACTGGAATTTCTTAGATACCTTCGATAAGGTCCTGCTTTTCCATATATGTTGTTAGACAGATCATAGGAAGCAACTATTTGTGAGTCAAAGCCAGTCAGGTATCAGTGCCAGTGTTTTGATTCAGCCTGGGATTGTTTTCCATATCTACCACCTTGACAGTGTCCAAAATGAACTCCTGTCCTGTCTCTACTACTCAGCTCAAGCCTGTAGTTGGACAATACAGCAGGTGATGATACTGACAGGAAATCTCTATAGGGAATCATGTTGTTCAGGCCAGTGAATCCAATGCTTAGTGTTGTCTATTGCCCCCTGGAGCTCTAAAAATTATACCAAAAGAGTAAATGAAGAATATAGCAATGGCTGTGAATGGGGCAGTTTTCTTGGTGATGACATTTATTTGTGAAGTCTGAGAATTTTGAGAAATAATGAGGCGGGAGGTGACAGTCATATAACAAGACAGCTGCTTCTGCTCTCAAAAAGTGGATTCTTAAAATGGTGCAGTCCTGTCCTTCAGAGAAAACTAACACATGGAATTGGGCATAAGCTAAAACAAGCAAAAGACCATGCAGAAATAAAAAAAAAAAAATGGCACCTCCTTCATCCTGCAGAAGGGAAACCTTATAGAAGTTTTTCCATAAAGAACCAGATCTCTCTCTCTCTCTCTCTCTCTCTCTCTCTCTCTCTCTCTCTCTGTGTGTGTGTGTGTGTGTGTGTGTGTGTGTGTGTGAGAGAGAGAGAGAGAGAGAGAGAGAGTTGTGTGTGTGTGTGTGTGTGTGTGTGTGTGTGTGTGTGTGTGTGTTTAAATAATTTAATGGAAAAAATCAAAGTAAAGTCTATAGGAAAAAATTAAAAGAAATAGAGCATGTACAGCAAATGTATTTCAAAAGAAATAGCAAAAAAAGTATTCACACTGTGGAACAAAAAAAATGACAAATACAAAAAAGTTTGTTTTGACAATAAATATAAATGGGTTAAAATAGAGGAAAACACTCAGACTGTCTAAATAATCAAAGAATAATTGTACACTGTAAGATAAACACCTAAGGCAGAATGACTTAGTAACCTTACAAATAGCAAGTGGAACAAAGACACAATAAGAAAAATGCAAGTGAACAGAAAACAGTTGTTTAAAAAAATAATGTGAATTTTCAAAGTAGAATTTTAACCAAAATGGAAAATATAAACCATCAAGGAGACTGACTTGGTCTCTAAAACTCATACTGGAAGCCTGAAAGAAAAATGATAATGGGGAAAAGAAGATATTATCTAACGATTTTATCTTATGTCTTGGTTTTTGATCAATCAAATGGAAAAGGCAATACAACAAATATATATTTTTTTCTAAATTTGTTAATTTTCTGTTCAAATGCTCATGGATCTATAAAAAGATCACAAGCTAGATGACAGTGTAACATCAATAAGTCCCCTAATGAACAAAATTATATAGATTTAGTCTTACACATCTTTCTAAATCAAATTTCCTAAGTTTTTAAAAGCTATACAATGTATCTTAATAACTATGTCATAAATGTTTCTTGTGTTAACAAGAGTATGAAAAATATTGAAAGTCAAATGACATATGTAATATATATCCCAGAAGCATATCCTTTTTATTTTTGGGTGGGAGTGGTTTCCAAAGAATTATTGATAGCCAAGAAAAGAAACAAATAGTCTCCAAAAACTGTGATTTCAATAGGAAAAGTCATAAAAGATAAAATAGGGATGATATTAATCTCTAAGTGTGAAATTCTTAAATGGCATGGGAGATGTTCAGAGTTGACTCAGAAGGCTCCTGTATTCCTGTTGCCCTGGGTGGCAATGACCACCCCACCACTCTGCCTTGGCATGGAAGATGCTGATAATGGCTAGGTATCAGTACAGACACCACAAAGGAGGATGCCAGCCTCTTCTAAGAAAGAAAGGCCTGTGCAGGAGCTGTCAGCAGAGAGATAATGGCTATCTTTCTTTGGTCATGAAAATGTGATAAGAGATAGAGGAAGGCATGAGAATATTCTAGAGCTGGATGTCTCCAGAGGGCAGGGAGGTATGGGGTGGAGTTGGGTGGAATACTGAAGTGGACCACATGCCCTGAAGGGCAAAGGACACTTGGTAGAAGCAGGGACCCTTCTTCAAAGGGATTTGAAGACCACAGTGGAAGAGCTGACCCAGGTATCTCAAGCTCCTCTGAAGGACACTGCTTAGCCTCAAGGCTGGTTCATAGAACCCACTGTCAACAAACTATAGCTAATTTGGGTCTAAAATCCTGCTAGAGTCTTCCTGATGCAAGTGTCAGAGGAACGTATGCAGACCAGTTCAAACTTGCCTCTGTGTTGTCAAAACCTAGAAGTAACTCCCAGAAAAGACTAAGAGAGAATTACATTAAGCTTTAAAAAATATCATGCTGTAAATGTTTGGGGGGGAAGGCAGTGAACATGTCAGGTCATGGCTTAAGAGACTTGGGGTTTCTCTCTCGGATCGTCAGCAATCCTTCTGTAGAAAACATAGTAAAAATTTCAAAGGTCTGCAAACATTTCTTAAAAGATAAGAGAAAGATGTTGGCTTATCAGAGTCCCTCTTAGGAAGAGTGCTCTACAGGTGCTATAGGGAAGACTGCTTAGAGTCCAATCAACGGGCATTCTTTCCCATGCCAGCTCAGAGACAGCTATGTAGCCTATGTAGAAGAAAGAGCATCGGCTGTATAACAGAGATGGACAGCTCATGTGGAGCAGGAGAAGGGTGGGATTCAAAGGGCGGGAGATAGGGCATGCTGCAGTGACAAAAACTCCTGAATTGTCACTGTCAACACTACATGTAGGGTGACAACTGCCAGATAGATCCTGAAAAACGGACTGAGTTCTGGGGAGACTTATGCCAATATCAAGCAAGTCCTTCATATCAAGGGCTTATTGGGCACTTGAACAAAAGGCCATTTCACATAGGCAGGGAATGGAAAGAAGAGTAATCAGGTGGCTGAAAAATTAGTAACAGTTTCATTTTTTCCCCCTCAATATTAGGGCAGAAAAGTTCAGAACCACTAAAATATGAAATAGAACTGATCTCACCTGGAAAGAGGCACAGAGCAGAAGCATAAGGCTTCCCAGGCAGCAAATCAGCTTTCCCCTGGAAGCCAGGCAGGAGTGGGGTGGGTGGGGTGGGTGGGGTAGGTGGGGTGGGTGGGTGGGGTGGGCTGCAAAAAAATTTTTCTCACCTGGGGCCCTTCTGAAGGCCCAGCAGTCAAAAGCCCAGTAATATGAAAGATGACATTTTTGTTTATTACAGAGCTAAAGTCAATTTTAAGACTATGAAATATGACTTTAATAAATGAATACACAAACCCATGAGGTTCAAAGCCCAGCAATGCTGGAAACTGAATTTGACTCAGTCCACAGGCTCTATGCAGAGAACTGGAGCTTGAAGTATGGATAATTAGAAGAAAAAAAGCCTGTTTCACTCCTGTCACTGTGTCTCTTGGGAGGTTGGTCCCCTTTCTCATTATGTCACCCATGAGTGTGCATATTTGAATCTGGGCCGAAGCAGGAATTTGAGCATAAGGGTGTGTTCGACTGTGGTCATCGCCATGGCCACGAGAGTGTCTGGGAATGGCTAACTTTGCACAGAGGTAACATGTGCTTTCTCCACAATGCTGCTCTCAACACCAGAGTGGTTTGTCATCATAAATCTCAGGGCAGAGGAAATTCGAGGATGCAGGAAATTGTTTAGAAGCCTCTTGGTATGGCTGTTTACCTCAGAAAAGGCACAGAAGCTAGAGAGGATAGGCCAAACCATGCAGTATCTTTCTTTAAAGATGGCTTCCTCCCTTCCTCCATTTCCTTCTATTTCTGTTCCTTCTTCCTTCCAATCAATTCAAGCCTAACAAGCCTCCTCATATGGGATCTAGCTCAGCCTACAGAGGCACCCATCCTGTTCTTCTCTCTTCCATTCAAGTCCATTGGGAACCTAACTGTCAGATGGCAGAACACAGGACATCAAACAGCTAGAGAGCAGCAGATTCCAAGAATAGGAAAAGCACTTCCTCAAAATGCAGGACATCGAGCTCAGAGCTGGCGAGCCTGGACAGGATTATGGGAACTTTGATTTACCAATAATGTCCCCTATGCTAGAAGACAGGATCTGCTACCACCAAATACAGGGAGCTCTAATACAGATACATGAAATACAGAAATAGGCTTACCACAGGGCCATGGAAATGGGAGCTCATCAAATGTCCTTTCTTCCTCAATCTCCATCAAAGAGCAGGGCAAATGGTGGGAAAGTCCATTTTCTGTATCAATTATCCTGTTTGGTATACTTCAAGTCATGACCCTATCTTGTATCTACTCATACCAGGCTCTAGAAAAGGTCTAATTGGAGCCTGAGGTCTCCTTGAGAGTACTTGTGAGTTTATGGAGATGGCAGATGTTCATACACGGCAGTAAAGCGGAAACACTATGGGGACCAGGGAACTTAAGTTGTGGCCTGAGATTTGTCAAAACCTTGCTATGTGCTGTTGGACTCTGTAATATATCTCTCAGCCCCATGCACATCAGAGCTCAGCATCCTAAAGCCTAGGAACCAACTTGGGCCATCAGCTGTTGCTACACATAACTCTTTATTGAAACAGTTGCATCTGTTTACTTTCATATTGTGAGGTCTGCTTGCATGGCACAATTGCAGAGTTAGTTAAGGACAACAGAGAACTTAACGGCTTACCAAACTAAAACATCTTCTGTCTGGTGCACAAATCCACTTCTACCAATACACAGGCTGTAAACCTCTATGGACATAGACACTGTGTAATCTAGAAGTTCAAATGGTCCTCATGCTGCTCAATAGTTCACTAGGACAAGACGAATAAACCAGGGCCATCTCAGATAAACCAGGAAACTGGGACACCACTCTTTAGAATACTACCTCTATGTTAAGATAGGAACATGCTAAAAGCAGATTAAGGTCAAATTTCCACAGAAGACAGTAGATTAAATACCGATGCACAGATTTCATTCTGGCTCCCTAGTACCCTACTTGGTTGACTGTATTTTCTAGATGGAATATACCACAAAGCTTTCCCAAAGCCTGGAACACTTCGCCTTCACTAAAGAGCATGCCAAATAACAACTAGTGTGAGTCCTCCCGAAGAAGTAGCAAAAAGAACGTTTCACCTCAGCCATGAAACCATGAAAATACAAAACAGAAGGATAAAACCCCCAAAGGCAACCTAGAAATCTGGCGTGCCCTGGAACAAGCTAGGTCATATGATCGATCATTTTATAAGGCAAATTGGTGATAAAAAGCTAAGCTGAGCTGTTTGGATACCATATACAGCCTTAATTTATACCGTATCTTGTGAATATGAATAAATTTTGTGGTCAGCCTATTTGTACACTTGGCTCCACAGTGCTGTGAGGAGCCAATGATGAGTGTTACTTACAAAGCACACAGTGCATGCAAATGTTATAACCTTGTAAATTGCCAATACTGTGAACTCTGAAATATATCCGACACTGTGAATGCCAGATAGAGGTTTGTGGACCTGGTATTACTTTAAAAACATCCTTACAAGGGGAGAAAAGATAAAAAAAATAATGAGGTCAAAGGCATCTTTCTCAAAACATAGAGTGTGTTCTTGTGTTAATGACACACATGTTAAAACTATTATAGTCCATTTTTAGCCAATTTTCTTGGTTAATACATTGCTGCTCCCACAAGGGAGTGGGGCACCACCTGATATAAAATGATTGTAGTCCACCCTCATTACAGAGCTAGGCTCTCTCTGACTCATCTCTGCATTTCTGACAGAATATTTTATACTGTGCCTGTGATATAAGCATTCAACAAATGATAGGTATCACCACCACCACCACCATCATCATCATCATCATCATCATCATCACTATCATCATCAAAAGCAGCAGCAGCATCTCCTCAGCATCACCATCAGGATCATCATCATTCTCTCCTCTAATTCTAGAGGAATTACAGGAAGTGCCTAACAGAGGACAATGCAATCATTCTAAAACAAATCACAACTCATTGGAGATAAAATGGGAAATAGATGTGGCAAAAATGTAGGCTAAGTACCGAAGGTAATTGAGTATTAAATTCTGATTTTTAGTTTCTGAAGCAAAGAAGAAATAGGGCTGAAGCTGCCTCACTGATGTAAACAAGCAAGCTCGGTATAGAAAGGCATTCCTAATCCTGATGGACTGAAAGAACTATCCATTGGGTGTGATACTCAGGGCCATCTAAGAAGATGGCCACTCATCGGTCACCCTTGGGGTTATGTTATACATCAGACACTAGAAGAATCTCTTCAAGAGGCGGATTTGTGGTACTTTCTTACTTGAAAACCTTCATCAGGGTGAATGCAGACTGAGAGTAGGGTACAAGGGAGCTCGCTGGATGATGAGAATATCAAATGGTTGATGGTCGTAAATACAGTGGCTTCACCTTAAGAAAGGCACCAGATGGCACACTTAAACATGGGTTGATTCCATAATGTGGGGATTTTAACGAATGATGTGTTTTAAAGAAAATTTCCCAATAACTTTGATTTAAACCTGTCTGCATTTGTACCCCTATGAACATTCTGTATATTAGTGTGGGTCTGCAACCTTTTTCTTCATCTACACTGGTATAGGTAGGATAAGAGAGGATGGAGGTTCAAAGCAAACACAACAGTTTGGCATTGCAATGGTGTGGTTTATTCGGCTTGTACTGGTCCACAATGAATTAGGAGAACACGGTCCCTTTTTCCCTACTGGTAACTGTGAAGCACACTGGCTATAGGACTTTCTTGTTAGCCTGGCCTTCTAACCTTCAGGGTTTATATGCTCTGCAGGTTCAGTTCCCTGTATATCTCTTCAGCAAGACATCCTTAAAGGACTTGGTTTCTGCTGGGTGTGATTACATACATCTCAAGTTCTAGCACTGGGGAAGCAATGCATTATGGGTTTCGGGATACTCTGGGCAACAGTGTGCCATGTCTGTCTCAATAAAACCCTCAAACAAACAATAGTAACAAAAGCTTGAAACAAAACAATCAAAAAGAAACAGAGAACTTAGCTTCCTAATTCCTCAAAATCTCTCACTCACTCTTGCTTCCTTCTCCTGTGTCATCCATTTTCCGGAACATCTCAGTACCTTGCCCGCCCTTTCCAGTGAATTTTAATTCAACCTTCCAAATTGAGCCTACTTGTCCTCAATTCTTAGAAGCTATCTTATTGCCCTTCCAGCCAAATAGCCACTACCTGACTAGTCAGCTTCTCTCTTTGAACCTCAACCTTTTCATGGGTGGAATCTGGTTGTTAGTTTATAAGAGGCTTTGGTGCCTACATTTCTCCAATCTTAGGAAGTCACACGCACTCTGCTATGCTGGCACTGTTTATCTACACATTGGTCTCCTCTTGATGAGCTCCAGGGAGGCAGAGGCTGTCCTAGGTCACCTCTGCATCCCTGGAAAAGCCTCTTCAGTACGAATTGAAAGAGTAAACAAGTGAGGTCCTTTTTAGACCTATCCACCCTAGGAAAGGCAGGGATGTAAAATAATGTAATTATTACTTGCTGGAAAGAATAAGTGTCATACCTGGTAGAAGTGAGGCCAGAAGGTGCTGATGGCAAGCTCTGCCTTCACCCAGCCCTCAGTGACGACCCCAGACACGTTCCAGACAGGGTTCCCTTGGGGACCACCGTTCACCTTCACATAGACATTCAAGGCTCCCGGGCTGGAGCGATCTCGGCTGGAGAAGTAGTAATGGAAGTCAATGCAGTGGGTGTCATTCTCCTTCAAGGTTGGCAGAAGAAGATGGGCTTTCTGGCCGGAAGCCCTTCCAGAGCTGTTCACCATCATGAAGGATCCTAGAGACCCACAGTGGGTAACAAACAGAGACAAAGAGAAAAAATGTCCTTGTGAAACCTTGTCATATCCGTACATGGTACCAAGAAGGGAGGTTAGAAATGGAATCCCTTTAGATGACAGGGTCAGGTTGACTCTGAAGAAGCCATATTCCCTCTTAGAGTCTGAAGACTTCCATCCCAGGGGCTAAAATCTCTACTTGTGGTAGTACTGGAAGAACAAGACAGGTAGTTACTATACAAGAGGCATTTCTGGTACTGTACAAGGAGGATTCAACAAGTAGACTGTTTATAACTAAATGCTGGTTAAAATCCCAGCAAGAGACTCAACTGCAGCTTTTACAGGTGAAATGAGATGAGAAGTAGCCTCATAAAAACTTAGGCTTGTTCTAGCCTAGGCTGAACCCCTACAATATAGGAAGGTCCTGTGTATGGACAAGCTCCATCTGGAGTTCTGCACTCAGCAGGGGAGATTCCATATTAAAGGAGACAATAAATATATCAATAGTGCACATCTGAGGAAGAAATGAATCCCCCAAAATGTGTGAGGAATTACTGTCACATGACTAAGAAGGAATGCAAAGTGAGTGGCATTCACTAAGCTCTCAGAGACTCGGATTAACATTAGGAATCTGTTTGCAGAAAGTGTAACTGCCTCTAAGCATGTTCCAGACAGGAGTGAGCCTCTTTCCATTGTTGTAACAAACAGAAATTCTCTCTTATTCTTTGCCCCTTTCTGGATCCAAACCCTTTGGCATTGACTTTACGGTTCCCTCTGTAGAACCAGAGGCTATCTCTTGACTCCGTTATGTGACTTGTTAATAGAAGTCAAACAGATGTTTATAGTTGCCATTATAGCTAGGCTTATCTTCTTGTGGTAATTTTTTTTTTTTTTGAGACACAGAAGCTGGTGTCCCAATTGGCTTGGGATCAAGAATTAGTATACATAGATAAGCCATTGGTAAAGAGCCATGCTTGAAAGCAAGATGCATAGCCATGTGCTCAACATATCTAACCTGTATCAGTCAACCTGTAATCAATGCACAGATCCATGTGTGTAAGAATCAATGTTTACTACTGTTTGCCATGGGTTTCCTCCTGAGTGTTCATACAACATCACTGTGACATTGGCTAATTGATAGAGCTTGCCAAGAACAAGACTCAGATCCATCACCATGAAGAAGCACATCTCAAGTGAACTTTGTGCAAAATGAAATCAAATGACCAGAGACAAAGTAAGTTTTCATCACTGCAGGCAGCTTCTCAAAGCCTGCACCAGCTAGGATATCTAAGAGAATTTCACAATCAAGGGGGAAGGCTAAACTCAGCGACTTAAAACTTGTGTGATTCTACTGAATAAAATGTATCATAAAACACAGTAAACTCAGGTAACGCTGCGATAAATGCTTTCCATCTAGAAAACCAGCATTGCCTTGAAATCTTATTGTGATCACTAAAATCTTCATTCTGGATGAAATCTTAAGACCCCTTATCCCCAGGCAAAATGAGCCACTTCAGTAGCCATAAGTCACCTTGCTCCTTGTGATACTAAAAGAACTAAGATCTGTACGTTAATAAGGGCTGGACTATCCACATCTTGTATGGGTTTTTAAACAGAACAGACCATTTACACCTTGTCTCCTGGGTTCTGAACTAATTTACAAGTAGACACAGAAGGGAGATTATATTTAAAACCTTTATACAATTGCCCACAAAGCTGGATTATAGAAAATAACAGTCTTGATACCAACTTGGGTTTCCAACATGCCCCACATCCAAATATAAAAAGCCCTGTTATCCATCTCTAACCCAACGCAGATTCCTAGAGACAGAGCTATTCTTCTGAGATGACCACTGAGGGCATTTTGATGAGTTTGTATCAAAAAAGGACTCAAAAAAAAGAAGCCAAATGACAAGGATAGAAGAAACCAAGGTCAGATTATCAATCTCTAGGAAACTGATAGCCTTGGAATGACATTAATTATGCCAACTTGTTGACCAAAGAGGGCCCCACTGAGCCACTGCAGAACTGAGTTCTCATGCTTGAATAATCTTAGAAATGGCAGGCCTACTAATCAGAAAACTCAGTCAGCTCCTGGGTCACTATTCAGTGGAAGTGGATCAAGAGTTGTCAAGAGTTTGAAAAACCCTACTTCATGACCTGGGAGTAACTGACAGTAAATGGAAAGGTGTCTCCCTATTACAGAAGTTACCTAATTATTATATGCTGCCAATGAGGTAGCAAGAAAGAAACAAAGAGGGAATTGAGGCTCAGAGATGAGACTTATCCAACATTCATGCCTGCCATTGCTAGTATATATATATATGCATATATATATATATATGTATGTATATATATATATATATATATATATATATATATATGCAGGATTCTGATTGGTCTCCTTGACAGATGGCTTATAGCTCACAAGTTTCACAGAGAGTAGTGGACTGTGTTTGACACTGAACAGCCATTTATTTTGAGGAAGAGAGACAGCCTGAGAAGTGAAATGTGCTGGACTCTCTCTTTCCCAGGTTGCATGATGGCTTCTATATACACTCAGCTCTTTAGCCACCTGTCAATCTACACCCGTAGGCATGTATCTTCAGCTTCTTATACCCCACAGCAGAGGAAGTTAGGAAACGGTCCTTCCATTGGCTCATGCCATCACTTCTGTTCATCCTAGCTTTAGTAGCTGAGTAGTCCTGCAGAGGATGTGGCATTTGTCTTATTTAACGAAGCCTCATAGACAACACT
>JANHMN010000002.1:222779241-222791407 GCA_030674055.1 Rhabdomys pumilio
TGTGTGTGTGTGTGTGTGTGTGTGTGTGTGTGTGTGTGTGTGTGTGTGTATGCATATGTTCTTAGAGTATAATTCCTCGGGTGCCATCTATTTTTTATAAAACAGAGTCTCTCACACTGGCCAGGAGTTTGTCACATAGGACAGGATGGCTGGCCTCAAACTTCAGGAATACAGTTATTTCCAGTTTGGAGGATTAATCTCAAGTCTTCTCCTATAACCTAAGCCCTGGGGAGAGCTTCTTAACACAAGTGATGGCCCAATAGCTAGCAAGTCACATCATAAAAGTTAAAGGTGAGTTTGTGCCCCTATTAACGACCTTCTAGCCCATGGAGTTCTGCTAAGGTTTGTCTATTTCCCAATTACACAGCATCTTTCCCTCAGACCTCAAACATCAGAGCTCACTCTCCCATCTTATGTTACTCATCCATAACTAGAAGAAGACTTCTAGTATCTACATTCCCTTTCTCTCATTCCCACATGGTAATCCAATCCTTCTGCCAGTTTCCTCATAAAACTCATTAGAGTCAAGCATTTTAGTAACATTCACAAACTAAATATTTGTTCCTCCAGCCACTTTGTGTCTGACACTACACAGGAACAACAGACTGTACTGAAAAATGTCTCACCTTCTGGGAACCACAGCAAAATTAAAAACAATCACAAGAATATGATGAGTGAACCATGTGTATGGAGGAGGCATAAAAAGAAGAAAAACAAGAACCATCTTCAGTAAATAAGTATGTGAAAGACTGAGGTAGTCAATGAGGTGTCTGACAGGTAAAAAATAAAAAAACAATATTCCACACACGTAAAATTTTTTGTTGCAAAGTCAGAAAGTAAGAGTCTCAGCCTTCTCAAGTATCCACATGTAACTTTGAAAACTTTATAGCCATAGGGTTGTGGTGAGTTGCCCAAAGCCACATAGCCTAAAGAGATAGTGCCAGCATTTGATCTTAGTTGAGTGTCTGACTCTAAGATCAGAGCTATTTTCCTCTAAAACAAGTCCAGAATTATAAAATGTAACCAGAGCACCTGGAAATCTTCTTAAAGTTTACTGGGTTCCACCTGCTATCAGTTTGGGGTAGAGTGCAAGCATTTGCATTTCCAATAAGCCTCTAAGTAAGGCTAATGCAATTGATCTTTGGCCCCACTTAGTAAGCCACTGCAGTAACTGATCTGTAATTGCCCAAGCCAGGATCTTGTGAACTTAAAAAAATCAACAAGTAGTACTTGCTTCTGTTTCCTCCTGGGGTCACTGAAGGCTTCTCTACTTGAAGAAACTCCCTTTTTCCCTGAGCCATACCCTACCTACTTCTTACAGGGGCACAAGTCTTGGATCACTGGACATCAACTGTAAAAGCTCCCTCTTCTACCCAGCCCCACAAGCCTTCTTCTCTGGCCTAAACATTCTGTCTTTCATCATTGCTAATTACCAAGAATATCATTAGACATTCATTGACTCCCCCAAATGTACTAGGGTCTGCATAGAAAATAGCACAATAATTATTCCTCCTCTTTTACCATCCTCTAAGGAGCTACAAGAGTTTGACAGCTGTTATCCAATTAATCCTGACAGCTTATTTTTTTTCAATCTAAAGGTATTTTTTTCCATGTAAGATGGGAAAAGCTATTTCCTTTTTTGAGTGAGGAATGAAAGCAAAGAAAATACAAATAACTTTGCCAACATTACTAGGGCCATTTATTGCCTCTTTTCTTCTACAGAGTCATAAGAAATAATGGAAAATAAGAGAATATGGATTCTAGATTTAGATTGTCATATCCAATCCTAACCCTACCATCTCCCAACTGGGTCTCCTTTGGCAATTTCCTCGAGCTCCCTAATTTCTTCCCTCAGTTTCTTTATCTGTAAAATGGAGGAGATGAAGGTAATAGTAGCATCCATATTACTTGTTCTTTCATTAAAACTGAATGTATTATAAAGATTTAATATTAACTACCATTCTGTCGTGGTCAGTGTGAGCATCTCTGAGCCCTCCTATGAGTGTCAAGCATAAGAAGCTAACTGATCCTATGCAGAGTAAGCAAGTCTTCTCTCACTGTTTATACATGCAAGAGTCCTAAGAGACACCATGAAGCCATGAACATCCTTCTCAACTGACCCCTAAAGAACATGTTTATTTGCAAGTGAGTCCCAAACTATAGTCCCTGAGCACCTGCAACAGCATCAGCAAAACTTATTATAAACGCAAATCTTCAGGCCCTACCTAGACCAAGTCAAAACTCTGTAAGGGGGATGGATGTCCAACCATGGGCTCAAAAGGTGCTCTAAAAAAATACCAAGATATGTTGAGTTTTGAGAACCACATCCTTAGTCTATGGGTGACCCAGAAGAATACAGTAACTAAAGCTAGCTCCTGTTCTCTGGTGTTTTATACTTTCCCATCATGAAATAAGGTGTTCAGAGTATATGTTCTTTATACTTAACTATATGATATTTTTTGAAACTGCTATGTTTCAAACCTGGGACTAATAGCCAAAGTGCTTATTTAACGCATCAAACCAGAACAGGACTCCAGGTTCTCCCTGCCTTCCTTCCAGACTGGCACATCCTGCTCCCTGCCCTGAACTCTCCATCCGTGGGCTGCTCTTCCCTATATAATGTAGCCATTTTGGTTTTACACTCTCTTTGTACCTTTGGGCCTTCCGGCTGCTGCACCTGGTTTACCTCTGTCCCCTCTTCTTTTTTTTTCTCCCCCCTCTCTCTCTACATGGCCCAGCTCACTATTGATGTCTACTCTGGACTTTCCCAGATATCTCTGACCATGCTTCTACCTACGTGCCCCAATTTATCTACAATAAATATTCTCCTCTACCATACTTGCAAACAATTATGTTTTCCTCTTTCTTTCTTTCTTTCTTTCTTTCTTTCTTTCTTTCTCTCCTCCCTTCCTTTTTCCCTCTTTCCCTCCCTCTTCCTCCCTTCCTCCTTTCTTTCTTTCTTTCTTTATCTCTTTATTTCTTTCTTTTATTCATTTGGTGCTAAAATTTAAGACCCATCTTATTTCCTTTTTTTTTTCCTTTTTGTATCTTTTTTTCTTTATTCAGAAACCACTCTTCAAAGGACTCTTCGAGAACTACTCAATCACTACCCCTATGGTCTACCCAGGCCATTTTCAATGAGAAGGTACTATGGCCATGCCATGTTTCAGAAGATTAGAGGGAAGAAGGAACAACTCATAGATACAGATAGTTGCTTGGTTCTTGAGGCTATCATCATTAATTGACTGTTGTCAATTAGAGCTCTTACAATCAAATCCCTATACCCCCTAATGTTCTTCAAGGTCTTCACTTCAGCTACTGTCCCCAGCTACTCTTCTCCTTGCTGATGTCTGCTGCATTCTAGGTAGCCCCAAGGGACTCTATGCTTCAAATTACTAAAGATAATTGAATGAGACAAGGGATCCATTCAGACTCCATGGCAGGACCTGGTCCAAAGTGATAAAACAAAATAGAGAAGGATGAAGTAATAAGATTAAGAAAGCGGCTATCACACTGAACTGAACTGAACTGGGTGAGTGTCTCTGGGATCCACAATAAAGCTTCTGAGGGAGGCAAACAGAAAATGATTGTCTCAGAATCCTGGAGGCTGGAAGTCTATTATCTACATGTCCTTAAAGCTAGTTCCTTTCCAGGGTTCTAACAAGAGATCTATTCCAACACAGCCCCATTTCAAATTTTTAACACTTTCAAAGATCTTTGGTGGTCATTATAAACACATGACTTGGTCCATACCTTCAGATGGAGTACCTGGTGTTTTCCCCTGTGTGCCCAATTTTTCTTTTCCTTTCTATATGTAAAAGTCAGTCATTTTAGATCAGTGGCTAGCCTATTTCAAAACAGTCTAACCTTAATGAGTTATATATACAATCACTATTTCCCAACAAGCTCACATGGCCTACTGAGACTTCAGATTTCAACATATGGAACTGGGGGAAGGAAAACTCAACCCTTAATGAGCTACTGTGCTCATGCCACCAAAAATGTAACTGGTAGTCCTCGTTCCTTCTGTAGGGACATCTTAACATCAGATTCAGGGTGGGCATGGGAAATTGTTTTAATTATGAAGTGATACCTAAGGAATACAAGAAAAAAATCAGTTAGGTGTGGTAAATAAATAAGCAATCATACACACTCTTGAGGTGCATCTTTATAGTCTTGCTTTCTGGCACAGGTAGGCGCTTTCTCCAGACTTCTGGCATTTAATTGGGCTTGTGATTGCAGTTAGTAAACTTGTCCAGAAGAAGAAGCTTAATGAGGAGTAACAGTTTATGGAGGCCTGGTTTGCACTTAAGCTATACCCACTGGGGAAGAGCAGGCATCTTCTCCCTTCTATGGGGCTGCCTGCTTATTGGTGACACAGTATTTTCTATGTCAAATGTAGACCATGCTCCTTAGATATACCAGGCAGTTTTGTAGGCCTGATAATATAGCTGTGAACAAAAACAGCTGAGACACTTAATCAGAATATCCTTGCCAAGACAATTCTCCTCAGGATCTTTGGAGCAAGTTGAATAGGGACCCTGTAGACAACCCCCAGGGAGACTCACAAGACTTTTTGTCCCATGATTTACCCATTTTCAGTTCTTGATTTTTAGCTCATCTTTCAATGCTCTGAAGTACCACACAGTCATTATTTCCCCAGGCAGGATCTGTGAATGGTGCATTATCTGAGCCTGTGCATTTGTGACTCTGCATCACTTTTATAAAATAAATCATATGGCTGTGAATACATTTCTTAAATCTTAACACATTCTTTGAGATGAGAGAGAGAAAGAGACAGACAAGGAGAGAGAGGGGAGAGGGAGACAGAAAGAGAGAGAGAGAGAGAGAGAGAGAGAGAGAGAGAGAGAGAGAAGGGGGGACCTGTGCACACATAGATGTAGAGGCCACAGGATTATCTCTGGTTTTATTCTTCTACAGGTGATGTCCATAAAATTTTTGACAAAATACTCACTGGTCATAGGTTTGCCAATTAGGCTAGGATAGCTGGATGCTGAAGCTGCCTATCTTTCTTCACAGCACTACACTTATAATTGTGTGCCTCCACATTCAGCTTTTGCATATGTGTTTGGGGAACTGAAAATTTCCATGCCTGTGTGGGAAACACTTTACAGACCAAGCCATTTCCCCAGCTCCCTCAACATTTCCTAAACAACAAAGATCAGTGACTCTCATGCTTTGTAAGAGATAAAGAGAGCAAGCTCACACCCTGTCTGCCAGATTTGCTCTTTGGATGCTCTCCTGGAAAGCAGATAGATACATACATCTCATGCCCTAGTTCCTTGTACATGGTAGATTCTCTTACCTCATGGGAAACTGTGAACATACCACAGTGGTTAAGATGCAGGTTCTGGAGTCAGATGTGGGCAGTTGAGTCCTCTCTCTGCCACATCCTCAAGCACTTTCTTCTTTCTCTTTGTTCCCAGTCTTTAAAGCCATGATAATACAATGGCCGCATCATATGGATTAACTGAATTAATATATGAATCAACTCACAGAAAAAGCTAGCAAACATCTTACACAAAGGGTTCAAGAGCCAGTATTTCAGACTTTGCAGGACATGAAGTCCTTGTCACAAATCCTCTGTAGCAGCAGTGAAACATGACGGCCACGACAAACAACAGATAAATAGATGAGCTGCTGTGTTAGTTACACTTCTCCTTGCTGTGGTTAAATATCCAACAAAAAAGCAACTTCATGGACAAAGGTTTTTTATATAAGCTCACAGTTTGAGGGGGTACAGTTCTTAATGCAGTGGCAGGCATGAGCGTGTGATATCTGGTCATAACTGTGCTCCCAAACTAAAATTAGAGAGATGAATGCTGGTATTCAGTTGGCTTCCCCTCTTTTCCCTGTCTTATTCAGTCTGTCTTATACCAGCCCATGGGATGGTACCATCTATTTTAGAGTAGGTCTTCTCTCCTCAGTTACATCTTTCAGACAAATCCAGAGATGTGTCTCCCAGGTGATTTAAAATGCAGGGAAAGTGGCGATACAGATTGACCTTCATAGGTGTGCTTCTCTAAGGCTATGCAAAATCACAGATGGCAAAGACAGAGAAGGAACTGAAGCTTGTTGGCCCCCTGACTTAGAACAGTTCTGGGTAGATGCTAAGTTCTTCATAAGAACTGGCCATTATTATTATTAACTATGATGAGATTGCAAAAGGGTGGTAGTGAGATCCTCTCCTACGCCCACTGTCTCGTTCTGGCACCAAGAACAGATGGCATACATAAAACCCCCATGCTCATAAACATTCCTACGAGCCCACCTCTAGCACTCTACTTGTGAAAACTACACCTTCCAAGAAGTGGCATGCTGCCACAATTACCCTGCTAATTTCTGCCTTGGAATTGTAAGGTTTTGCCTCAAGCAACAGGAAAGGGTTGTAGAAAATTATACAAGTTTGAAAGTCTGTGGAGAGATTGTTTCCTAGAAGGGAATGTCTGTCCCTTTTAGACTCACTTCCATCCTCTACTAGAGGGGCATAGAAGAACTGAAGCCCCATCTACAGTTTGATTGGCAGAACAAGTGACTGTGGGACTGTATCAATTAGTCATAGAATAGGGGACAATTCTTCCAGATTCCATCTAAGGGTTGTGTGGAGCTACTTGATGTTATTGCTATGGCCTTTCGATGTATTTGTGGGAAATTTCATGGGGAAATGGATGTGGCTAGAATTCCCAAAGGCTCTTCAGGCTAATCTCCATCATGGGCTCTTAGCTTCCAGAGTAGAGTTTCTGCCCTGTAACCTCTATATCTTCTGTTTACCACCAAAATGGTAGAACCAATTTCTTATTCACCCCTGAGATTTTATGACATGCCCTGTATCGCCCACATCAAGGATTGAAATAGTTCTTGTATCACAGACAAAGGATGCCCACCAAACTTGTCACCTTGTGTAGAAATTCTGCTCATGAGGCCTTCAGTCCCTCCCATACTCTATATTAATACATTCCCCTTGATCACTCATTCATTCAGCAACTCATGTTTGTGTCCATCAAATGTTAATGAGCAAGCACCATGTACATAGAATGAATAATGGGGACATACACACACAATATTCTCTTCCCTTGAGTGTTTCTTGGTCTAAATGGGGAAGTGAACCTCATGATGTATTTTAGAGGACCTTCTTGAGGGAAAATCTTGTTGCCATAGCTGCTGGGACATTTCATCACACAGCCTTCAGCTGTCATCTTCTCTAAGGACTGTCTCATAGCTGCAGATTGTAGCCTCACTCAAGGTGTGTCATTTTCAGAGTACTCTATCCAAAGATTGATGGAGGTGTGGGTGTGATGTATTCTTCAGTCTGGATTACTGTCTATTTCTCCTCCATTAGCTCCTTGATACTCCCAAAGCTGCCACCTAGTGCTAGTTGCCAAAAAATCATCCTGATAAGTGCCTATTTCCACCCCACTTCTGTGTTATAGGGTAATACCACACAAGCTATTCCAGAATCATTTATTAACCTTTCCTGACTAGTGTATGAGGCCATGAAGGCCAAGGACATGAACAAAACAAGATGTGGAATGGCATATCAATTGGAAGCCAACAGATGCTTGTGAGAACTGAGAAGTGACAGAATACACTCACTTCAGAAAGATTACTCTCTCAGCGAAGTCCTGTGGGGAAAACCAAAGCCACTCTGGATATTTCTTTCCATCAGTGGGTTTTCAATAGAATTACTCTGACCTTTTCACAACTGTGGGGAGGCTGGGAGACTGACAGTCAGGAAAACCTTGCAAAGGAAACCCCTGGGTATAAGTGTCACAGGAAAACCAACTTGGTCTATTTGGGTGACTGCCAGGAAAGTCAGAAGACAGAGGCAAAGATATAGATCTTCTGACCCCTAACACAGACATGTACCCTCAGTTACATTCTGGCTCTTCTGCCTTCCAAAGTTCTTACTGGTGGAATCTGACTGCACCCCCCACCCCAGTCTGAGGAGTGGGGAAGAACAGTTTTAGGACTCAATGTCTTCTGGTTCAAGAAAGATCTGAAGGGTTGGGTAGCAATAAGCAGTATGTAGGGACCAGGGGGAGGTCAGTCAGGTTACTGAGGAGAGCGACTTGATGTAGAAAAATCAGTTAGGAGCTATGGCCAAAGCTCAAGCAAGAGATAGTGTCATCATTGCCTGCCAGTTCCTCTTTTTCCATTGGATCCCAAATCTACTCTGAGGCTGGACAGTGAATGTGAGCATTATTGAGGAAAGAAAGGCACAAGGCCAAGAGGACACAGCCAGCATCATCCCGTCAGGTAGCCTCAAATCAAGATGGCTACTTCTCCACTCCTGGTCTTTGGGTAAAGAAACAGTGAGATAGAGCCAAGAGACCTATATGTTTCTGTGAGAATTTCATAGATGCATATATGGTGCTTAGATCAAAATCCATCCCACAATCTCCCCTCCAATTCTTCCCCTGTTGTCCCCACATTTTCCCTTCATCCTGGGTTCATTTGGTGCTATCTGTACACACCGTCTACTGGAGCATGGTTAATTTCTCAGGGATCACATCACTGAAAAAGAAATGACTCTACCTTTCTAGCAGCCATTAATTGTTGATAGCTCCTCATCTAGGGGCAGAACTTCATGAGTTCCTCATTCACCCATGCGGGGATTTTGGCAGGCTTGATGTGCAATTGGTTATATTTTCTTTCTCTTCCTCCTTCACTGCTGCTGCTGTTTTTATGATTGGGTTTTTAATTCAAATTCATTTATCATGTAACTCAGCCTGGCCTAGGCCTTACTATGGGCTTGAGGGCACCTGGCCTCAGCTTTCTATTACTGGGATCATAGGCATGTTCTACTTTGTGGCAAGCTTTGTGACTAACCTACTTCTCCAGACCTCAGACCCAATGTTAAGTCAGAAACCTCAACTTAGAGAACTCCTCTCACCCACCCAAACAGGAACCTGGCATTCCAAGGGCTGTCACAGCAAGTTCACAAAGCTTGGAATTAAAAACATACAGAAATTCATCTTCTCACCATTTTGAGTGTCGATGTCTGAACTCAAGGTGTATCTGCAAGGCTGTGGTCCCTCCAGAGTCTCCATAGATGAAACCTGCCTGAGTTTTGACAGCTTCTGGTAGGTTCTAGAGTTCTGAGCAGTGACACCTTCCACTCTCTGCCCCTGTCTTATTTTGGTCTTCTTTCTACCATTCTGCTTCAAACCTTCCTCTGACTTTCACTTAGGAAGAATGTAGAGCCCTATCTAAATTCAAGATAATCTCACTTTTGAGATCTGTAATTTACTTAGATTTGCAAAGACCGTTTACCAAATGAGGTCACAGAGACAAGTTCCAGAGGTTACGGTTTGCACATATCTTAGAGAAAGGGGACACTATTCAACTACTGTGCTAGCAAGCAACTTCCTTACAAGCAAAAGAGAGAGCTGGAGGAAGAGCTGATCCACTTGGATGTGCTATAGAGCAAGCCACAGACCCTGGCCAGCTGTAAGTGCACGGAAGCCTGAATTAAACATCCATGTATCCAAATCAAGTCTCCTGGGTCTGTTCTGGATTAGCATCCTGACTTAGTTCATGTAAGGATAAGAAGACATTCATTCCTACTCATCCACAGGAAGGTAATGGAGAGCCTCAAAAGTCGCTCCCAGAGCCAAAGCCTATCTGTGTCTATGAAACAACATCTGCTAACTGCGAACCCTCATCAATCAAATACACAGTCTACATTTGGGTGGGGGGAGGGCTCCAGACATCCATGGACTTTCAGTATTTTAATCAAAATTTGAGTCTTGGACATACTAGAAGAAACTCACCCAGTGCTGAAGCACTGGCCTCTCCTACAAAGGGACTGTAGCTCCAGATAATGACTTCCATGGCAGCGGGTCTCCATTGCTGCTTCCTGCTTTGGCAAGTGTCCCATTCAACCCGTCTCAATTTGCCTGAATATTTGTTTGAATCACAGCTTCAACACTCGCTGACTGTATAACTTAGCATGAGTCTGTTTGCACTTCACGTTTTTCTCCTCTCTTAATTCTTTGTACATTTTAATAAATTAAAACTGTCAGAAAATAGGAAAACTACAAAGAATAAAGTCATAAACACCCACAGTCCTACCAACTAGGATTAAACCACTGTGAACATCTTGACATATTTGCTTTGACTTTTTATTTTTAAAGAAAGATCACTTTATTGTTATCGTGAAAATGATACATATTCATTTTGAAGAACTCACAAAAATGCTAAGAAGTACAAAATTTAAGTTACAAAAAAAAATTTCTCAGTCTCACCATCCACAAATAGCTATCATTAACATATGGCAAACATCATCTTAAATATCTTCTGATATATACAAGGATGCAAAGATGGATAGATGCATGGTACATGACAAGAGTAAAAAGAAATAAATACCAAACATGGGATAAAGATCATATTTGTTTGGACACAAGAAAAGGGAGACAGAAATAGAACTGAAGGAAATGTAGACCCATAGGTTCTGTGGGTCCTGTGGCAGTGCCTTCAGTGAAAGATTTGCTCACGGTTGACAACACAGTGAGAACTTGAAGGAACGATGTATTTATTTATTTTAATTTAACTATTTGTTTTAATTTTAGACACTGTTAGTGGCTCTATGATGTGAAGGTGGCAGCATTATTTTCCCTCTTCCTCTACGTTTCCTCCAAACCAATGGGTGTTGGGTACCAGCGACTGCTGTTGTTCTAGTGACTGGGTTTATAACCTTTATCCCTGATCGATAACTGCAACTGCACAATTTAATCACTCTTAGTTCTATATTTATATAGATTCAGTCTAAACCATCAATCCTTGAACTCTGAGCTCTGCATCCATGAATCTTTTATTTTTACTCACTCTTAATTAGTTGGACTTGTGATTAATTATTTTTTTCAAGATGCCTTGCATGTTACAGTATTCAAATGCATTTACACATGAAGACAATTACCTCTCAATCTTCTATTGTGTGATATTTTTGAACTGTGTTTTCTTCCTTTCAAATCTTTTAGACAACATCTATCTTCTAAGACCAAATGGTGCCTTAGAGAACTCTGAAGCCAGCTGACATTCACCACCCCCAACCTCTCTTTTTATACAAAATGCTATGTGTCTAGAAAAAAAGCCAACTCTTTCTCCCAAGGCTTAGCAGCTTAAGTAGGATGTGCCTTGCTGCCTAACCAGCATTCTGGACCAATGTTTGCTAATGTGTGTTTTCTTATTATTCTTCTAAAAAGTATAACATAAAATCACCTTCCTAACTGTGTTCAAATAAAGGATTCTGAGCTATTGCTCTTATTAATCTGTGCAGCTTTCAGGATTGTCTATTTCCAAAATATCTTCAACCCCTCAAAAGAAAAATTCTGTGACCACTAAGCATCACGTTTACATTCTTCCTTCCCAAGTCTGGTAACTAATAATATATATTCTGTTTCTTGGTATTTTAATATTTTCTATATTTCTTTTTGTGTCTGTGAGTGTGTGTGTGTGTGTGTGTGTGTGTGTGTGTGTGTGTGTGATGTATGCACATGAGCATACAGTTGTGTGAACATGCAAAAGCCAGATCAGGATGCTGAGTGCCTTCTTTTATCACTCCTCATCTTATTGCCTTGAGATGGGTTCTCTCACTGACTGGCAGCTCACGATTTTGTCTAAGCTGATTGGCCAGAGAGCTCTGAACATCCACTTGTCATTACCTCAACAACACAACCATTCCTGACAATAGTTTCCATTTTCCAAGTGAAATCATATTATTAAAGACAAAAATTAATAATTGTTGGGAAGATAGAGAGTGGTTGATTCTCTGATACATTGCTAATAGGTGAATACAAAATAGTGTGATTGCTGACAATACCCTTTCTTCAGGTTGGAACGTTGTAGGACATTTGATCACATTGTGGACTCCAAGACTGTGAACTGAAAAAACCTTGTTGTGGTGTGACTCAGTCCTAGCACACACTTTTTATCTAAGAGCTTTGTGTTTACTGTAAACAAGTAGCTGTAGTATAGCTGTCTTCGTCAGGGTTTCTATTCCTGCACAAAACATCATGACCAAGAAGTAAGCTGGGGAGGAAAGGGTTTATTCAGCTTACACTTCCACATTGCTGCTCATCACCAAAGGAAGTCAGGATTGGAACTCACACCAGGTAGGAACCTGGAGGCAGGAACTGATGCAGAG
>JANHMN010000002.1:222791417-222828527 GCA_030674055.1 Rhabdomys pumilio
GAACTGATGCAGAGGCCATGAAGGAATGCAGCTTACTTGATTGCTTCACCTGGCTTGCTCAGTTTGCTTTCTTATGGAACCCAGGACTACCAGATCCAGGATGGTACCACTTACAATGGGCCTTCCCACCCTTGATCACTAGTTGACAAAACACATTACAGCTGGATCTCATGGAGGCATTTCCTCAAGGGAGGCTCCTTTCTCTGTGATAACTCCAGCTTGTGTCAAGTTGACACACAGAACCAGCCAGTACAGTCACCCAGTCCTAGCACACATCTTTAACCCAAGTGTTCTCTGTAAACAAGAGTTAAATAAAGTCAACAGTAGGGCAAGAGGTGGAGCAAGCAACCAGTTGACAGGGAGTGAACATAAGAAAACCCGGGAGAGAGAGGGACTTTGAGCTGAAGGGTGGTTGAAGTGTAGTAGGAAGGTCAGCTAGGTGCTTTTACTCCCTCTCTGAGATAGCAGACTTTTGCCACAGCTTCTGGCTCCCAAATCTTCATTTGGTAAACTGATCATTTGGGATTTTATTTTAAAGCAACATTGAGAAACTTGGTTACTTCAGAAATTTCTTTTCCAATTAGAGGCTGAGTGGTGAATTCCACTCTTCTGAATCCCAGTCCTACTACATAAACTTGCTACATTACCCTACTTAAGGCACTTAGCTGTGCCTAACTTCTTAATTGGCAGGTCAGAAATATTAATTAGACTGGCCTCGAATTTTTGTGAAAATTTACATACAGGAAAACCTATGTCTGCTGCATAGGCAACTCAAAAAGGTTTGTTTTTATGATTACATTGACTTAATATATATTTTGCTACAACGTATTTGAATGGATACAATGTTAGCTGTGTGTATGTACACTGAGAGCATTCATGCATAATGCAGATGTCACATGTGTGCATTCGTGGACTAAGCCTTCTTTCCTCCTCATCCATCTTACTTTTCCCTTAGTCACCCCCATCTTTTCTCCAACAGCATCCTTGTACCTGTTAAGACTGTCTACTCTGCTGTTCCCCCAGACATGTCTTTCCTGTCCTGTTTTAACTTTGTTTATGTTTTTACTGCTGTGAATTTACTTGTGGTCTCTTTAATCATGCTAATGCATGTTCTGTTTCCTTTTTGTCCCTATTAATCTCATTCTGTCCATTTGCCGCTTCATCCTTGGACTTTATCAACCTGCTTATTCAATGTCGTTTAATAGAGCAAAGTGGCTGTGAATCTTTTATTTCCCTTTCTTAATGTATTGTGTCTTTCTAGGTTAAAATCACTGCTCTGGCAGAGCAGCCCCTGCTTGCCTGCTTCCATCTTTTTCTCTCTCTCTCTCTTCCTTTCCTTCCCTCCCTGGGCTGTTTTGGTTTGTGGTGTGCTCTTATGGTGCCATGACCTTTCTTCCCTTCTGACTACATGGCTCTGCTTATGTGGTTCCAGCCAAACTTTTGATTTTTTAATGGTATGTAGCATGGGGAGTGCCTGACTCCTCTTCTCCCACCAGATCAGGGGACAGTTTGGTGTTCTTCCTCAAAGCTGTTTGAAGAATATACATATACATACATCTATTACACACACACACACACACACACACACACACACACACACACACACACATTGTGATGCCTGATTTTTGAGACCTGATGAAATTGTAAGAAAGGAGAGTCCAGCCAGGTGGCATTTAGTTTGTTGGAATATGAAGTGCCCATTGCTTCTTCCTAGAATCTGTGCAATGCTCAGTATTCAGATTCACCGTACTCATTGTACACATTTATTCTTCTGATGACGAGATAGCTCCTACTCTCACATATTTACCTAATCTAGTAGACGTCCTTGAACATTTGGCTGAATTACAGAAATTTAACTGTCTATAAAGCCTAACCTCATTTTGTTTTTTAAATTTATACTTCCCACAACCATGCTATGCTAGTTTTTGTGGTTTTTTAATCAGATGAAAGAAAAGATAAGTACTCAGTGAATTTGGTTTCCTCTAAATCAGTGGTTCTCGGGCTTCTGAAGGCTGCGAGCCTTTACTACACACAGTCCCTTGCGTTGTAGTGACTCTCGGCCACAAAATTATTTCCGTTTTTTCATAATTGTAACTTGGCTACTATTGCATAACATAAACATAATGTAAACATCTGTGATTCCCGGCTGTCTTAGGTGGCCCCTGAAGAGGGTTTGTTTGACCTCCAAAGGGGTAGTGACCCGCAGGTTGAAGACTACTACAGTAGGAAGAAGAGTTAGGAGTCAAGAGTTAGAAACCTTCACTTACCTCTCCACTTCACTACATTATTCCTAGTTCCTTACTGACTGGTATTTAAATTTTACATTTATTTTATTTCCCTCATTTAGGTTGTAGGGTGAATTCTATTTACTTATGTTTCCTCACATTGGGATTTCTTCATGGTATGAAGTGAAAAGTCTGTGGTGAGGATTCTATTAAAGAGCTCAAACCGAATCTCTGAAATGTGTTTTCACGTACAGTTTGGGATAATAATAAATACAGAACTAAGCTCAAAGTTTTTCTGCAACAGTAAAACCTGCTTCCTACTTAATCTATGTAAATTGGTTCGCAAGCTTTCACATTTTACATGAAGAAGAAGTTTGCCATAATTTTGGCTGTGAATGAATGATCTGTTACTCCACAATAATAAATGTCATTTTCTGATTCACAGGATTACGCAGTGTTAGCACTTCATAAAATCCTAGGAACCATGACATTCGTTACTGTTACAGATACAGAAAGAGGCAAAGACTGTGCTTTGCCAGGAAGTGAGGACTACAGGAACTCTGTAGTTATAAACTCAGGCAAGTTTCACTGCTCACAAGAAGTCATCTTGAGGATGAACTCTGTGTGTCAAGAAGAAGTGTTCTCATGCCTTTCACAGGAAGTTGGTGCTCCCCATCAAAGGCCTTTGTGTTCATCAAAAGAGATGAGATTAAGGATGCAAATGTTTAGGTAGATCTGGGAGTGAAGACTCATTGTTTTTCCTATTTGAGTGGAGAAAAAAGGTGAGACAACTAAGGAATGAAACAGTAAGTTAGATCAACCTCAGACTCAGAAAACAAAAAGGGGCTTTCAAAACCAATGTTGGTCGGGGAAATGGATTACATGTTGAAAGCACTTGTGGCCCTTGTAGGGAACTAGAGTTAGGTCCCAGCACCCATGTCAAGTGGCTCCAAACCACTGGGAACTCCAGCTCCGAGCGATCCAATGCCTTCTGGCCTCCACATAGCACATGCTGCAGGTGCACGTGCACACACAAAAACACAAATGAGATAAATTGAAGCCAGTGTACTATTAGATAATATTGATTATTTAAAAATACACTCGATTATGTTGACATTCATCTTTTTGCTCCGAAACACTCAATTTCTCCATTTCACTCAGGACAAAAGCAATAAATCGAACACCACTAGGCTTTATTCTGGTTACTTCTTGTCAAATTGATAAAAACCTACACATGCCTGAGAAGAAAGAATGCCAACTGAGAACTTTCTTCCACAAGTCTGGACTGTGGACATGTCTGGGTAGGGGTTGTCATCATTGCTTATATTATTGATGTATGAGAGAACCTTGTGGACTCTGCCATTCCTGGGCAGGTGGGCCTTGGGTGTTTAAGAAAGATAGCTGATAGACTATAATGATAGACTCTAATCTCTAGAAAAAAAGAACCCCTTTCTCCTTGAGTGTTTTTGTCATGGTGTTTACCACATCAACAGGAAAGCAATTATAATCAACAATGAACAATAAATAAATGAGCATGACCACAATACCCAAGAACTCTAGAATGTGATAAAGAATGCAAGCCTAATAATACATGGAGTAGGAGCTGAGTTTGAAAACTAACAATGTAGAAAGTATATCCAGGAAAACTCAAACAGAAAAAAATACGACTCTAAGGGGAGGTGGGGAGTTGCGGAAATGGACAACCAGATGCAAGAATAAAAGAACTCCAAACAGGCATGGCCACAGAAGACCTCTCCCTGACACACTGTCGTCAAGATGTCAAAACTACAAACAAAATAAGCTGTGTAGGAAAAAATGCTTTTACTCAGTTACAAAAGGAAGCACATTAGAATAACATGAGACCTTACAACAGAAGCCTGAAAGTCAAGAAAGCATGGAACGATGTATTTGAAGCCTTGGAGGTAAGTAAGCCCTCAACCAAGACACTATCCACAACAAAGTTGTCTTTTAAATCTGTGGAGAAAATAAAGACATTTCTAGACAAATAGAAAGTACAGAACTGTATATCCACCAAGCTAGCAAGACAGAGATATTTAAAGAAACCCTAAAAACGAAAAAAAAGAAGAAGAAGTCCTCTGTCATAAGAGTATATGAAAGTATGCTTTGTAAAAGATTTTATGATCTTAACAAGCCCATATAAAAGATACACAATCTAGGTATTTTATTTATAAGTCGAAAGCCTATGTTGGGCAGATCTAGAGCTATATCAACTTACTCCCCAGCTATAAAGCCCCAGTTACTTGCTGTTTCTCCTGACCATGTGATTCTGGTCCGTCTCAGCTTCCTGCTCCTCAGTTTTCCTCTTTGTCTCTCTACCTGCAACCCCCTCACTTGAACCTCCAGTCCCACCTTTCTCCCTCCACTACCCAATTACAGGTTCTAGCCTTTTATTAACCAGCTAAAATGGGCAGAAGGTTCACATCTTATCACTTTGAGTGGAGTGCATGGGGACAACATGTTAAGTAGCCAGTATTTAGCATTAGGATACAAGCAGCATCAGACCAACCCACTATAACATTTCACGATAATGGATGAATAAGTGAAAAATGAGATAAAGTCATCATGTGCAGAATAGTAAAATAAATTATAAAATGTTATAATGTGAATAGAGAAGTAAGAGAAGAACAAATCATATCTAGCCAACTAAAAATACAGCCAACAAAAAAAGCAAGACTAAACAAAACTCTGTCAATAATAACCCCCAAATACAGATGGTCTTAACTCTCCAAGTAAAAGATGGAGACCAGCTGATTGGATTAAACAATAAGACCCAAATACCTATTGTCTCCAAGAAACATCCATCACTGGCAAAGACCACACAGAATGAGGGTGTAAGGACAAAAATCCATGTACTAAATACATGAAAGCCCAGACTAACCTTATGTAGCTGTTCAGATATCTGAAGAAGGAGACGTCAAACCAAAATTACTCAAAAAATAATTACACTCCAAAGGACACTAAACATCGAGAGTGATGTATCAATAACATCGAGAGTGATGTATCAGTAACATCGAGAGTGATGTATTAGTAAGATACATAACAATTGTAAATGAACACGTGTTGAATACTGGGCATCCTAATTCTGTAAACCAAACACTAATGGTCATGGAGACAAATAGGGGTCCTGATAGGATAATCTGGAGTGGCTTCAGTATCATACTCTAATCAATAGGTGGGTCAACTAGTAAAAAAAAATAAATAAAAATGGCAAAGAAATATCAAAGTTAAATAGCATCACAGTTCAAAAGGACTTAACAGACATCTACAAACATTCAACCCAGCAACTGAAAAATGTGCATTCTCAGAATCCCATGGAAACTTCTCTAAGATGTATCACATTCTAAGGAATAAAGCAACTCTGAATGAGAACAAAGGAGTCAAAGCTACGTCTTACATCTTCTCCAGTCACAGGGGAATAAAACTACAAAACTCCAAATCAATAGCAAGAGAAACCATGAAAGAGTGGGCAGCGGAGCAGTGTACTCTTGACTGTACACCAGTGAGGAAATAAAAGAAGAGATTTTAAAATTCAAAAATCAAGGGGAAATAGAAACATCACTGAGCAGACCTTCTGAGGAACCAGCAAAGGGAGCTTTAAGAGGGATGCTAATAGCTATATGGGCCCATATGAAAGCAATCATGGAGAATTCAAATAAATAACATGATTATGGACCTCAAGGTCTTAGAAAAACAAAAACAAGAGGAAGCCCAAAGCAGTAGAGAGAAAGAAGTAATAACAATCAGAGCAGAAATTAATGAAGTGCAGACTGAAAGAAAAACACAGAGTCAATGAAGCAAAGTCTTGGGTCTTTGAGAAATTAAGTAAGATTGACACACCATTAGCCAAACTAAGCAAAAGAGAGAGAGGATACTGAAATAAACAAAATTAGGGGTTTTAAAGGAAGATGTCGCAAAATATGTTGATGAAATCCAGTATCATTAGGAAATTCTTTGAAAATTTATAGTTTTAGAAACTGGAAAATCCAAAAGAAATTAATAAATTCCTAGATACATAAAACCTACCAAACTTAATTCAAGAGGATAGATAGATAGATAGATAGATAGATAGATAGATAGATAGATTAATGAAGTAGATCAATAATAAGAAATGGGATTAAAGCAATAATAGTTTGCCAACAAAGAAAGGTCCGAGATTGACTGCCAAAATCTCAAGCTTTTAAAGAAGCTAGCACCAGTGTTCCTCAAATTACTTTATTCAATAAATTAGAAAGAGGTAAAGCACTAACAGAGGCATTCTATGAGGCCAATATTACTCTGATACAAAAACCCAGCAAGGACACAACAACAACAAAGAAACCTATGGACCTATTTCCTTGATGAATATAGACACAAAACTCTCAGTAAAATACTTAGAAACCATACTATGTTTGCCTTTCTAGGTCTGGGTCGCCTCACTCAGGATAATTTTTTCTAATTCCATCCATTTGCCTGCAAATTTCATGATGTCATTTTCTTCTAACAGCTGAGTAATAGTCTCCTGGAACCTTTTGCTGCATCCAGTATTGCCCAGTCCAGGCTTGATAGGAGGGACTGTATCTAGCCGTACTGCATCTTGTTATGCTGAATTCAGTTGATATTACTGGGAGGCCTGTTCTTTTCTGAAGAGTAAACAAAGGAGCAGTGGATCTGGGGGAGGCGGTTGGGGGTACTGGGAGGAGGGAAGGAAGGAGAGGCTGCAGTTAAGATGTATTATATAAAAATATACAATAAAATATTTTTTAAATTCTTAGGACACTAGTTCATGGACATATTATGATCAACTTGTAACTTCATTACAGGGATATACACATTGTTCCATAAATTCAATAAATAGATGAAACACAGTATATAACTAGACTTAAAGACAGAATGCATACATATGTTCACCTCAACAGATAGAGAAAAAATTCTTTCCAAATTCAACATCCACTCCTGGTAGAAGTCTGTGAAGTGATCAGAGAAGAGGAAACATGCCCAGTGCAATGAGGACCACATACAATACATGAGAAGCCAATGAGGACCATATATACCACATGGGCAGCCAATATTACACTACATTGGAAAGAGTCTTAAAATCAGGAATGAGACAAGGTTGTCCACACTTGCTAATCTTTTTCAAGTAAAGTTTCCTGTCTTAACCATAGAAGTAAAGACAGATAGTGAAATAACAAGGATACAATTAGGAGGTAACGTCAAAGTATCCCTGTTAATAGACTATAGAATTTCACTCTTTAAAAGTCTTAAAAACTCTACAAGAAAATTCTTGTATCTGATAAACATAGGCAATATAGCCAGATCTAAAACCAACATTAAAATAACAACATTAATAAAGAACTTAAGGAGATTCCATTTCCACTAGCATTAAAATGTATTAAGTAATAAAACTGATCAAGGAGGTAAAAGATTTCTACAATAAAAAACATTAAACTTAAAGACACTTGACCATGGAATGAAGGCTTCATGCTCATGAATCAATAGAATTAATATTTTGAATATCACTATGTTAGCAAAAGTAACCTTATAAATTCCAGGCAAACTGAATCAAAATTCTGACAGTTTTTCACAGTGCTAGAAAAAACAGATTATATTGTATACAAAGGCACAAAGACACTGAAAGCCAAGCAATCCTGAGCAGAAAGAACAGTGCTGGAACTATCACAACAGCTGGTCTCAAACTGTACTACAGCACCATAGTGACAGAAAGCAACATGGTACAGGTAAAAAGTAAAAATCAGATGAAGAAGAATGCAACACACACACACACTCATACAAGCACATGCTTGTGCACTCACATGCACTGGAGAAAAGTGGAGCTTTTTAACAGATGATACCAGAAAAGCTGGATAATAAAGAGATAATAAAGAAGTGTGTGTGTGTGTGTGTGTGTGTGTGTGTGTGTGTGTGTGTGTGTGATAATCACATCTTGGAAATGATCTATTCAAAATTGATTGACTCTAATAACTTAAGAAATAACTCCAAGAATTGAAAAATTGGATTGTATGAGTTTTAAAGGCTTCTGCACAGCAAAGGAAATAATAAGGAGAGTGGAGAAATGGCCTACAGCACAGGAAAAAGTCTTTGCCAGCCATACATTGGGTGGAAAATTAATATCTAGACTCCATAAAGAACTGCTGAAAATATTTTTTAAAACAGCAAGACACACACACACACACACACACACACACACACACACACAATTGTATATGTATAATCCAGTCAATAGGCAAATGAGCTAAACAGATAGTTCTCAAAAGACTGAAGATAATAAGTCAATAAACATATGAAGGTTTGTTTAATACACCTTTCCATCAGAGAAAAATGAAAATTAAAATTTCATTGAAATTCAACTATACCCCGATCAGAATAGTTACTATCATCAAGAAAACAAATGAAAAGCTGGGGACTATATAAAGAAACCGGAGTCTCACACAATGGGTGAATGGATACATTAGTTTAACCATTGTGACAAAAGGTCCAGATAGTCTGCTGAAGTCTATAAGGAGGACTACCATGAGATATAGCTATGTATCAATATGGTACACTCTTTGTTATAAAACTAAGTAAGCATGCTACACAGATACTTGCACATCCGCATGTATTACTACACTATTTATAATGGCCAATACATAGAACTAGTGTAGACGTCCATCAAGAGATGAATTAAAGATAATGGAGCTTTAAGACTATGACAGTATCTCAGAATCTTGCCTAGCAGGAAAAAGGACTGGTGTTTGGATTCCCAGACAAAGTATCACCAGAGAAATGTGGTCATATAGGCTAGCTCTGAGTTTGATCAAGAAGCCCTGTCTCAAAATACTAAGATAAAAGAAGGGCCTAGGAGATGGTACACTAGACAAAGGCACTTGTTGCTAAGCCTGAACTTGGTTCGCAGAACTCACATGATAGAAGGGAAGAATCAACTCCTACAAGATGCCCTCTGACCTTCACATACGGTTGCGTGGGGGGAGGGGTGAATATGAAAGTAGAAGTCTAGTGATTGTGAGAGGGAGGAAGGGAACAGAGGGAAGAAGGAAAGGACCAAGGGTAATGGGGGTAAAGGGTAAGATAAAATCTTGCAAGTTTTCTCACACATACATGATACCTGTCGATCAATCAGTCTACCTGGGACTTGAAGGCAAATGAGGAGAAAAGAGAGTAATAACTGTAGATGTGAGGGACTGGCATGTGCAAGGATGGGGAGACAAGGAGCAAACATTCATCCACCTAAAGAGATAGGCATCAACATGTCACAATGAAAGCTGGCATTGCAGCACTTGGGATACAGATGCAGAAGGACCAGGAGTTCAAGGTCATCCTTGACAATATAGCAACAATGAAGGCAATGTCTTAGTTAGGGTTTTACTTTTGTGAATAGACACCATGACCAAGGCATGAACAGCATTTAATCAGGGCTGGCTTACAGGTTCAGAGATTCAGTCCATTATCAAGGCAAAAACATGGCAGTATCCAGGCAGGCATGGTACAGACAGAGCTGAGAGTTCATTTTCATCTTCATCTGAAGGCTGCTAGTGGAAGACAGGCTTCCAGGCAGCTAGGATGAGGGTCTTAAAGTTCACACCCACAGTGACACGCTTCCTTAACAAAGCCACACTTACTCCAACAGGGCCACAACTTCTAATAGTGCTACTCCCTGGGCAGAGCATATACAAACCATAGCTGTCAGCCTAAGGTACAAGAGAACAAAAAGGGGGCAGGGGGCTATAAAACCCATTCTGCATGCTAAGTTTTAAAATAATCATAAAAATTTTATGTACCCCTCAAATTATCAAATCTGACTCAGATATTTGGAGCCATATCATCTCAAAAACTTTTACTTCCTAAGTAAACTTTCTTAGGTACTTACTTGGTAATTTTTATTGACATATCTGTTTATTGGGCTTCTATCACTTTAATACTAAGGTGTTTTACGAAGAGACATGGGGGCAAGTGTCTAAATTCCACATCTTGGGGACATTGAGGCAGGACGATTATGAGCGCAAGGCCAGCCTGGAATGTAGAAATAAAACTAATACTGAAGGTTGTTATCAAGCCTCTAAACAAGGGTCTGAAAGCAGAAATCCTGCTGGGCTTGAGGATGACAGGAAATACATGCAAGCAAAAGCAAAACAAAAACACCTTCCTTGTTGGTCTCAAGTCACTGAAGCTAACATGTAAAAAAATAAAATAAAATAAAAAAACCAAAAAACAACAACAACAACAAAAAAAAACAAAAAAAAACGTGTCAAATGGCAACTGTGATGAGTGTCTTGCAATGATTCAATTAGTAAGACAGACAGCTCTGGGACAGTAAGAAAAGGCGAAAGGCAACTCTAATTCCATGAGATAAAGATGTGAGTGGGGTGGGTATCAAAGATGATTAGCAACCGTTCAGAGAGTATTGTAAAAGGAAATCATAGGTTGAGGACAAAAGATCAGCCGTTGAACTCAAAGTGAAAAGCAGGCTCCCCTGAGAAGTACAGAAAATAATACAAGCACTTGAAAATACGAGGGCAAGTCAGGGTCCTAGCACACTGGAGAGTGTCTACACAGTAGTAATGAGAGGTATTTATGAATACTCAACTTTCAGAAGCATGAGACCAATCAGTCGTGAATGACAAGAACTACAAAAAAAAGTCTAGACATCACAAACCTTGACCACAAAAAGAGTTAGGTGAGCAACAGAAAGGAAGAAGGAGAGAAGAGGAGGCCACCAATGGCTTCTTCACAGTCTCAGAACACACTGGTTCCTAGATCAGGTTAAAAATACCATCTGAACATGAAAGAAAAGCTTGCCAAGCCAAGGCAGAAAATGTGAAACCTCAATATAACGGGAGGCAGAGAGTGACTGAAAAAAGCAAATCCCTTGTCTCTTCCCAGAAAGCCATAGACGTCTTGAGTCAACAAGTCAAGCAAAGCACTTTACGAAAATTATTTACACATGCAGAGACAGCCCTCAGAACAAACAGAAATAGAAACGGATGGCCTATGAGAGTGGGATCGGAGCAGGGAAGCTGAGCAGCGGATGGCGGCCTTTCAGCACACACCTTTTCACACCCCCTTTTCACACTGCCTCATGGTTCCATTTGTTTGCTTTTTCTTTTTCTTTTTCCCCTTTAACAAGCTTGATAATCGTATATGAAATTAAATATAAAACCATTGAACAAACTGACTTATGGATATGTATACAAACAATGATTTCCTGAATTAAAGTAAATTTATCACAGTACGAAAAAGAAATACATGGGTAGTCATCATACTTATTCCAGGCATGTGAAGACTGTTTGCAAAGTTGATATGAATTTTTATGTTGGACAATTTTAGCAGAAACAGAGTAAAAGAAAAAAAAAATGTCCAACTTATTGCTGCAAAAAAGGCTTCGGGAAAAAATTATTTCCATATTCCAGGCTTTAAAGAAATCAGCACTGTAGAATGAGCAAACAACAACCTTGGAATATCACTATGTTCATATGAAACCAAAGGACAATATCACACATAAGAGTCAGACACGAAGTTATGCATTTCCATTAAATTCTAGAATACAACAAGGTTACGCCAATAGCATTCGCATTGACTTACAATTCTAAGCAATAGAATTAAAAAGGGAGGGAGGCAAGAAAGAAATGAGGAAGAAACGTAATAAGAAATGCAGGAGACAAAATTACATTTTGTGTTTGGCCCATTGGATTCTGAATACTGAGAAATTCCAATCCTCATACTCAAAGACCTCAAGAGCTGTGGACAGGGTCCAGTAAGATAAGAGCTTTAAAAATAAACAGGCAAACACAAGAGCTTTCTCATGTAGCAACAGTAGCCACTTGCAAACCTTAACAGGAAATAAATTAAATCATAATAGCAGCAAATACACAGCAACCAGCTTTCAAGGAGACAGGTGAGGACCAGACAAAAAGATCTCTAAAACTACTAAGGGCTGTCAAAGGAACATTAGAAAAGTAAAGTGTCCCTACAATGAACCTGACTCTGAAGACTCCACTAAACCAGATGGAAATTCTCACACTCATAACAGTAATCTGTACAGTACATGTGACCAAAGAATTTTCTGGAACTTTTCAGGTAATTCTAAAGGTCACCTGAAAGGAGATAGTGAGGACTATACTTCTGTCCCAGCGAAGTGTAAGGAGGAGGGATCGTCCTTTTAAGCATCAAATGCTCTGTAAAGCTATATTTATGCAAAGAATTCTATGCTAAGATGAGAAAAAATAAAATAAGAGAAAGTAATGACACCAAGAACAGTCAAGAAGGAAGAGGGTTTGATGAGAAAAAAACCCACTTGAAGATACCAGAGGAACACTGATCTAGAATTATCCTTGTGTAATCATCTGAAAAACAGTAAATTGAGGATCAAATATTAATTAGTTTATCAGCCAGCACACAAATACAAAGAATAAAGACCTGAACATAAGGCAGGATTTTAAAACTCATTTAATATAGAACAAAAGCTATGAGGATATTTACCCTGTAAGGGATACAGAAATACATTTTGAAACCAAGAAGCAAAAGAAAATACAGAGTACTTTTATTATGGACAACATTAAAGTTAAAATTATTCATCAGAGACATCAAGAATTCTGAAGCAAATAAAAACTAGGAAAATAGACTTTATAATAATTAGCAAGTAGGGTATGATTTCTTTCTAGAAAGAACTTATAAACATGATGAAAGTTAAAAAGTATTCAGGAGAAGAAACTTTAGAGGACATCCATAAAATATACTCACATGAGAGCTGAAGAAATGGCTCAGGACATAAACACTGGTCACACATGTGTGAGGATCAGAATCCAGGGTCTCAGAACTAACATAAAGCTGGGCCTAGTAGCCCATCCCTTTATTCCTGCGTCACAATAGGAGGCAGTGACAAGAAAAACAATGGAAGCTTGCAGGCCAGCTAGTCGACATACACAGTGTAAACATCTGTCACAAACAAGCTGCAAGGTGAGTACCAATAATTGAAGTTGTCCTGTGACCTCCACACATCTACTATGACATGTACACTGACCACCCTAACACACATACACACACACACACACACACATACACACACACACACACACAGAGGCATGCACAGGCACACATATAACAAATATATAACACATATACAAACAGGTATGCACACACGCATGTGCATACATGCATCATAAGCACATGCACATGTACACACACTCATGCACACATGCACACTTATACACATGCACACATGCATGCACACTCATATAAATACACTGTGTTTTTGTTCATCAGCATGAGTAAAAAAAAAAAAATTCAAGTCAGTATGTGGTACCATTTCCTCTTATCAAATTAGTAGATTTTACAACAGGGATAATTCTAAATGCTGGCAAACCTTCCATGAATAGTCTCTGGGTGTTTGGATTACACATTGACAGACGTATTTATTGAGAGGTAATTTGACATCTATCATATTCCTTATCACAATATGAGTCAGATTCTGTCAAAATACCCACATTGCAAAATGGACAATCTCAACTTAGAAGATGAGCTATAAACACTAACAAAGATTTGCATGAAACTTCTCAAAACAAAATTATTTATAATGCTATAAGTCAGGAATTACTTTGGATTCCCTGGGGTAAGATGTGATTCAATAATTTATAGTGTAGCAATGTAGTGTAATATAAAGATGAAAATGTTCAGTCACTAAAAATACTACATGATGGGAAACATGAGTAGAATCCAAAGGAGAGAAAAAAAAGAAAACTCTAACTGTTAGAGTTTTCTCAGTTTTACAAATGTGTGTGTGTGTGTGTGTGTGTGTGTGTGTGTGTGTATACAAATATATTTAACAAAGGTAAGTAAGGTACACAAAGGTAAAAGATGATACATAGAAACAGTTACATCAAGGTTGATGGTAAAAAGGTTAAGGAGAGACCAGCTTCTAATTAACTATAACAGATTAATCACATACATTAAGTTCTATTTTCTCCTCGGTTCTCACAAAAAGGATAGTGTAGGAGCTGCAAAAACATAAGTTTACACGTGCATGGGAGGCAGAAAGCAAACAGCTGAAACAAAGAAACAAAGAGATGCCATTATTTGGGGCGGTGGGGGGAGGGGGAAGAAATAACTGGTCAGGCTGGGTGGTGAGAGCCAACACTGAGGTAAGAAACAGAAGGCAGCTAACTCAACAGAATTCTAGAAAGAACTAGAAACTGGGGACAGCAGATTCCGATGCCTGGTGGTGCATGGAGATGGGCACAGGACCCAAAAGAAAACTATGTGAAAGCCCTGATAAAATGTTAAACCTCCCTTCAACCAACTCCCCTGCCAAGCATCCAAAACACAATCCCCTCTCTCTCTCTTCCTCTCTTTCTAGGTGAGAATGAAGATTTAGCCACAGAAGCAGATCTAACAGAGGGGATCTTGTATGGATGACTTTGTGACTTGCTGTGGGCAGTGCCATGCAAAGCCAGGGGTGGTGATCCACTGGAAACAACACAAAAAGTCAAAAGTGGCTCCTGGTCTGACAGCACTGGGAGGCAGCCTCCTAATATTCCCCCTGTGCCCTTAGTAGAACAGCAGGTCTATCTCTTTGGAAACTGAGGCCAAGCAAGAGAATAAATCTCAAATACAAATGCCATGAAGACCTCAGTATGGTCTTCATCACCTCTGTGCAGTCCACCCTGTCAGGAAATGAGCTTCTCCCCCAGGTCACACTGTCCACATGCTAAGCCCCTCTTTAAGTAGGAATAGACAGCCAAAGATACCAAGGATCCAGCAACTCTTTAACATGAAAGGAAGAGGCAGGGATAAGCACAAGGATGCTAAAGACACCTAAGAAATGGGCATCTAGAGAATCAAGAGAACTCTCCCATGTCAAAAATGTGAGTGCATAATAAAAACCCAATAGATGTCTGAGAAGATTAATTTGAGGGAACTGACCGGAAAATGGAAACGAATAGGGTGGGAAGAAAGGAAGAAGGGAGGGAGGCACAAAGGAATACACAGAGAGAGGAATGAAGAAGGGAAGAATGGTGGAAAAGAGGGAGAGAGAGAGGGAAAGAGGGAGGAAGGGAGGGAGGGAAGAGGGAGGGAGAGATAGAAAAAGGGAGGAAGGGAAGGAAGGAGGGAGAGAGGGAGAGAGAAAGGGAGGGAGGGAAGGAGGGAGGGAAGAAAGGAAGGAGGGAGAGAAGGAGGAAAGGAGGGATGGAGGGAAGGAGGGAGGGAGGGATCAAAAGGAGAGAAGGAAGGAAGGAAGGAAGGAAGGAAGGAGGAGGGAAGGAGGGAGGGAGGGAAAGAGGGAGGAAGGGAGGGAGGGAGAGAGGGAAAGAGGGAGGAAGGGAGGGAAGGAGAGAGGGAAAGAGAAAGGAAGGAGGGAAGGAGGGAGGAAAGAAAGAAAGGAGGGAGAGAAGGAGGGGAGGAGGGATGGAGGGAAGGAGGGAGGGAAGGATCAAAAGGAGAGAAGGAAGGAAGGGGGAGGGAAGGAGAGAGAGAGGGAGGAAGGGGAGGAGGGAGGGAGGAGGGAGTGGTGGAGTGAATTTGAGAAATGCAGAAAAACAAGAACAATAAGGCATAGTATGTGATACAGAGTAGAAAAATGTTTCTCCTTGCTTTAGTTATACTTTACATTGCTGTGAAGAGACAACATGACCATGACAACTCTTAGAAAGGCAAATATTTATTTGGGGCTAGCTTACAGTTTCTGAGGTTTAGTCCATGACCATCATGGCAGGAAGCATGGTAACTTGAAGGTAGACAAACATGGTGCTGGAAAAGAAGCTGAGAGTTCTACATCTTGATCTACAGGTAGCAGAAGCAACTGTGTTCCACATTGGGAATAGCTTGAGCATATGAGACCTCAAAGCCTGTACCCACAGTGACACACATCCTTCAACAAAGCTACACCTACTCCAACAAGGTTACACCTCCTAAGAGTGCCACTTTTTGTGGGCCAAGCATTCAAACACATGAGTCTATGGGGGCCGTTGCTATTCAAACCACCACAGCCTCTCTTCTTAATGAGGCACATTGTGGATATAAATCGTCTTCTAACAGGTTTACCTGTTGAAGGTTAGCTTACCAGTTGATGAGATTTGGAGGAAGGACTGGGTCACAGGGCTCTGAATTAACCAGCAGATTAGTCTATCGATGGGCTCACAACCAGCCTGCGCCACAGTAGGCACTGCAGTCTTTCAGAAGTGAGGCCCATGTGGAAGAAGTTTGTCACTTGAGGTGTGTCCCCAGCCCCTTCTCTCTGCTCCCTGGCTGCCTGAAAGGAGCACTTTGCTCTTTTTCCTATCTTGCTTTTTTTTTTTTTTTTTTTTACCACAGGCCTCAAAGAAATAGCTGGGCTAGGGCATGGCTCAGTTAGTAAGCAGCTTGCCTTGCAAGTATGAGAGGATAAATTCATTTCACAGAACCCATGAGGAAGGAAAAGTAGGGGAGAGGGTAAAGGGGGAGGAAGAAAAAAAAGAAGTTGGGTGTGGTGTCATGATCCTATAATCCCAGAGCTGGTAAAGTATAGACACATGGATGGGTCCTTAGGGGCTTGATGACCAGCTAGCATAACTAAATTGGCAAGTTCTATGTCAATGAGAGAGCTTGTCTCAAAACAAAAATCAATAAGCAGACAACCCTGATGGCACTGTGAATAATGGCAGCTGAGGTTGTTCTGTGGTCTTCACATGTTTGCTCACACCTGTGCATAAACACACAAGTGTACCGAAACACACACACACACACACACACACACGCACGCACGCACACACGCACGCATGCACGCATGCACGCACACGCACAATCTGTCTCCGTGACAACAAACCTAACACTAAGTAAACCAAAGGAACAGCCACATCTGGAAAGGAAGATTGGGAGCACAGAGCAAAATTTTCCCTACGACTACACATTGAAAAACTGGCTCTTTCGTCTCTTGTTTGTGATTCAATCAAGTCAGGGCACTGCTAAGCAAAAGCAGGAAAAGGAACTCGAGCTGAAATAAAGAGATGCATGGAAATATTAAACAAAGGAGTGGCTGACATGGATCACATAGAACAATCAATCCAATGGTGAGCTATATTGAGAGTCATAACTTGTTTTAGTGAAAAAAAAATCCGTTTGAAGTTTTTGTGTTAATCTTTTATAATATAAACAGAGTACTTTAAAATAATTTTATTGGAATTTTAAGCCCTTAGAAATGTAGCTACTTTCTACCAACTACATGTTCTTTTTCGATTTCTTTTGCCATTTCAACATCTTACCTGACAAGCCTAGACAATAAGACTTTATGTAAACCTTAACATACATGACTACTTTAAAATATACTGGGTGCTATGGATACTACTAGAGCCATATAAAGAAGCATATGTGTGAGTGTAGGAGTATGTAATTCTGTTTATATGTGGCTGAAACATATTACCATGATAGCCTAGTTTTCCACACATAGTTCAAAGAGTGATGATTCCGTATTTAAGCAGCTTTATCCATACTAAAATGCTGTTGTTTTTACTCAGATGGATAGTCTATGAATAAATGTGTGTGGTTAAATTTAAAATGAGAGTTTGGGATTTGAGCAGGGAATCACTAAAACGAAGATTAATTCTTTGTTTCATTGAGATATAATCATTTCTTTAAAGAATGATCACCTTAGTTTATATTTTATAAATTTCCAGTGAGAATGATCACCTTAGTTTATATTTGATAAATTTCCAGTGAGATACCAACAGATAACAAATAAAATCAAATTAATACAAAAAAAAAAAAACAAAAAACAAAAAAAACAAAAAAAAACTTGTGCTTATAACCTCCCATGCCAAACAAGGCAAACAAGGGCCTGGGACAGCACCAGCCCTGCCATTTGCCATCCTGGCTTTGTCTTTCCAGCTCTATAATGACTCGAGTTCAGCCATCTCCTTCTACTTCTAGAATTTCATTCCAAGAAACTAAATCCACTATAGAGGCCTCTCACTAAAGCCCTTGACAGAAACAGATACCTTCGGTTACTGCTGTCTGGGTCCAGAGGCCAGGGGCTGCTTCTGTGGACAACTCCTGTGGCCAGACCTAGTTCCACTGTGGCATGCTCCATAGGCGGTTTTATATATTACCCTAATACAGGCTCCCCAAACAGCACAAATGGCTGAGACATCAGGACCTGTACCTGGCCTGTGCACTTCTGCTGTTAAATAAAAAGTACTGTGGGTGCTTCTATTTCATACAAAGCTTTCCCATGTTAGAAGCTGATCCTTCCATAATTGGCAATGCATAGCCAAGCAGAATATGGAAAGAAAAGACTTATATCCTAAGAGGAGCTCAAAGCTATGCTGAGATCTGGGCACAGTCAAGCTAGTTTTTAGGGCTGTGAGTCAGAAACTGAGAGAAACACAAGTAAAAGAGTGGAGCCTGGGAACAAAACAGCCCCAGGTTTGATTCCCCGGTCAGCCACTTACTTCCTGACACCAATTTCAACACCTTTTGGCAGATTTCTCACCCATAAAACCAGGACAATAAAGCCTCCTTTATATCTAGAACGATTAGCAAATAATTAGATGACAACAGCTAATGTTTATTAGACACTTGCTGCATCTGTGGCGCATTGCCAAGCATTTTATGTTTATAATTTCATTTAATCCTCAGAAATTAAGAATTAACTATTACCATCTGTATATTAAAACATAAAGAAAGCACGGTTCAGAAAGCCCAGGCAATCTGTTCAATGTTAGTTGGTAAATACTATGAAACTTGGGATTTGAACCCAGGGAGTCTAAGGCCAGACTGAATATCTGTACTATTCATTTTCCCCTGGGACAGGCACTTCCTTGGGATTAGTGGGAGCCAGTTCTCTCTCACTTTCTCCTCTGCACATGTTATAATAGGAGGCCACCACCTACTGTAAGTATGAGATTGCTCAGTGTTGTACAGATGGTAGGAATATAGCCAAGATTCACTTCCTATTTTCTTTTTGTGATGGTTGGAGGCATTTCACATGCAAAGGACACTTAGGAGCCTGTCTGAGTATTCCAGAAACCCTGTTGACTCTCGGTGTCCCCAGTCCTTAAAGTAAGTGATTCACCCCCATCTCGCTCTGATATGCACAAGCTTATAGTGGTTTATCCAACAGTCTAGCCCCTGACACATGTACTTGTACCTAGCAGGTTGGCTTTGGTAAGTACTTGTTTCCTTCATAATGCTTACAACTAAGATCATTTAATTATGTAATCATCCAAAGATATGGTCTAGGTACCATATATAAACTGAAGCCTATCACAATACCAGACCAAAAATAGATAATAAGTTAATTGTATTATGTTGCATAATAGACCATGGAGCTCTCTGTTTCCTCCTCATCTTCACATTCAACACTGAGAGGCTGAGAGCTCCTTCTCATAGGGACACCTCCTACCTCTGGGACATCACCTTGAAGACTCACAATCAGTTCAGAACTCAACAGTGTCACTGCCCACCTGGGTAACTTTTTTTCTTTATGGCACAAGTATTCTATACTTGAAAAAATTTCTTTCTGAAGGCTTTTAAAACAGTGTGCAAATGACATGCTTTGATTCTTCTTCACAGTTGAGTAAAACCCTGGTGTGTATAATACCTCACTTTCTTTATTCCTGTGATGATGGGCATATAGGCTGTTTCCTTGTCTTGGTCATTATGATGTGTACAGCAATGATCAGGCATGGCAGAAATAACTACATCTATACAGGCTTGAACTTTCTTGGGATACTGAGACCTTGAAAAGCTGAGTCATGAGAATTCTACCACTAGAAGAAATCCGTAGGATTTTCCCAGTGGCTACACCAATTTATACCCCTACCAGAAATGAAAAAGAGTCCCTTTTCATTCCCATTCTTGACACATAGTTTGTTGCCACATGCCTCTTCATACTGGCACTTTGTTGATAAATCAGTAAATACTCCCACACAATCTGTAAGGGGTGAAAGGCAAGGACAGGGAAGAGCAAGAAGGAGCCACAGAGAAGCCCCATTGTCCCCATCCATGTAAGTGGCCAGGACAGAGAAGCTCATGTGTTTTTAGATAATAAGGCATTTATTTCTTGGAGACAAGAGCCCAATCTTGGTGCCAGAGAAACCCCAAGAATACCACCAGTTAGAGTAAGTAGAGAGTCCATGGGCTTAAGAGAATTAATGCTAGATTGTAGTTCCAGCTTTGTTACATACAAATTGCACTCAATAAACAAGTTATATAATATCACAAGGCCTAGACTGTCATACATTCATTCCCTAGCTAGGAATTCTTCCAATGATCATTTAATGCCTAGGGAATGTCAGATATTGTGTGAGGTTCAGGAATTTGAGAGTTAGAAAAATAATTTAGTAAGGGTTAAGAGCAGGTACTAGGCCTCCATCAATTACTATACCAAAAAAATACATAGCTGAAATTTGTGGTTTGTTCCATTAAATGATGACTGTAAGATCATTTGACAGAGGAAGCTCAAAGACAGGGCATTTGAGTTGAGTTAAAGAATGAAATGGGTCATGGGTTGTCTAGGTAGAAGGAAGAAAGAGAATATCTTCAGTTGACTACATGTGCAAAATTCCTGGAGTCGAGACAAGCACAATATATACATTATGATCTGAAAGAAGTCCTTACATCTTCAGGATGAGTGTGACTTTTTGATGGCAGGGGCTCAACCCAAACTGATGCAGAACTCTACAGTATGTTGAGGATTCTGGATGTATTCAAAAGAAACAAGAAAGCAAGAAAATTATGAGGCATTCACCTTCTTTACTTTTCTTGGATTTTTGGGTTTTGACACAATACCTGACAAGAATCCACTCAAAGGAGATAGGGGTTACTTTTCCTTTGGTTCCAGGAGTAGAATTCATCCTAGCTAGAAAGTATGACAGCAGGAGCAGGTGACTGCTAGTTACACGCACAGAAAGGAAGAAGAGAGAAACTAGAAGCGAGTTAGGGCTATAAAACCTCAAGACCAACCACCTCTAGCAAGCATCCATCTCCTGATGGGTCCACATCCTTCCCAAACAGCACCACCTACTGGAGACAGTGTGTTCAAATGCATGAGCCTATGGAGAACATTTCACACTCAAATGTCAACAGAACTATCAGAAGTTGGTTTTAAGATCTTTCCATTTACTATGTGCAGACAAAAGTGGAGAGGCCAATCAAAGAAATAGAGTAGTTTGAAGTGATATCCAGAAGAGACGGTGGTGGTAGTGGTAGTGATGGTGGTGGCGGTGGTGGTGGTGGTGGTGGTGGTGGTGGTGATGGTGAAGAAATATCAGTGATAGAAGTGAGAAGAGGAAGCATTCACAGACTGTTTAGGGGAAATCCAGGCAGAAGTGTAATAGCCTGTCTCAAATATACACATATTATCACACAAGGCTGGGGACTGGGGACTGAGTGAAGAGTGCAGTTGAGGGTGACTCTTGATGTGTTTACATTAGTACCCATATGGATGGAAAGTTCATTCTCCTGCTCAGACTCCTCCTCACAGGTGGGACCCTAAGCACAAAGTAGACATCTCATTTTACTTCTTCAGGCGTGGCACCTGCCTCTTAATAAATAACATCACAGGTCAGATATTCAGCTACCAGGAATGAATGGAACAAAACCCTTCAAAATATACATATACTTAGAGTTATTTGTGCCAATCATGAGCTAAGTGTCCTGAGGCAGGTCACTGAACTTCCTGTGAAGCTGTGAAACACAGATTCTAGTCCACACCGTCATTTCTACTTAAAAGCCCTCGGGACAAGTGGCAAGTGGCATTTCAGAATTTGAAACAGTTCATTTATAGACAGATGATAAAGATTCTTGTACCATTTTATAGAATCTGAGACATTCTAAACTCAAATATACACATATTATCACACAAAAGCTCTCTATGATATGAGGTAAGTATGGAATACACATAGCTCAACTTCTGTTTGGGTCAGATTTCACAACCAAATAAATTTAGCATTGAACTTGATAAAAGACAATTGTCTCTGTCCATTGCTTTTAGATTCTCTCATTTTGTGTAAGAAGATATATCCCTGGATCTAGTTCACGAATCTGTAGCATAGTGCAAGAGATAATAATATATGCATAGATATCTTGCCTAATGGCTAGTTCTGGACAGTTAAATGCTTATGAATGAGTACAGGGAAAAAATTTCTACCTACATCAAAATTCAACAGTCTCTACAAACACTATAGTTTGGCTTGAATGACTCCATCTTCTGTGTTATAAGTGGTCTGTGGTCCTTGGCATGATTCATTCTTCTTATTCTTCTCCAATTCCCAAACCAAGACTTCAATATCACAGGCAATGTCCACTCATCATGGTATGTTTTGTTTGTTTGTTTTTTAATTCTACAATCCTCAAGATTTGGCACAGATCACCATTCCATAAAGACCCATTGTTAGAAAAATCCTCAGAACCAACAATGTCCCACTTTCTCCAAAAGCAGCCTGGTGTGATGAAAGGCAGGCTACAGGATTCCCCGATTCCTTCCTTGCTAATGTTGGAAGTGGTTTGTAAGAAGCCTGTACTGAGAACAATCCCCAAATGTGAGGTGTGTGAAAGTAAAAAGAGCCCTGTGAGTCCCTATACAGCAGCTGAGCAGCTCGATTGTGTAAGCTGGGGTCAGAAAAGCCCACCTAATTAGGCCTCATGTGATGCTGGACAGGCTATTACACTTCTGCCTGGATTTCAAGGACTCCACCTGCATAGTAGTTTTTAGTCAAAGAAGCTTCCAGCTTTTAAAAAGAAAATGCCATTCTTCTTTCAGAGTGTAATAAACTTTGGTTCCCTAAAGAGGCCTGGAAAATAAGCTACAGCCATGGCTATCCCATGACAGGCGATCCCAGGCAGGATGCAAATAAGCAGTTACACGCTCTCCATCTCACTTGACACGGTGCCTTCGTGGCTGGCACGGTCTCAGGATAAGTATGGTTCTGCAGCATCCTGAGGGACTTTGTTCCTCAGACTCTATGCTCTTGACCACACCTGCCACAGCCTCTTCTGGGCAGCAGCCACAAAGCAGAGGCCTGTCAAAGAAATCTGAAAATAAATGACTTCTTTTAAAAATAGCAAGTCTAGAGTTTGAGGAGGGTAATGCAGGTAAACATGGCTGCTGGTAGCATCTCAAATTGTCATTTTTCCAAAACCTTGGCAAAGGTGGCCACAGACAGTGGCCACTATGTCCAAAGTTGAGAAACATAGGGGCTGTGATCTATAGGTGTGATCTATATCATTTGAGAAGGAGAGTGTGAGAAAAGTCTGAGCAGTTCCTCAAGTCTGTATGAAACAAGGCATTCCCCTGGCAGCAGCTCCCAGGAAGCAGGGGCACTTCAGACTTGGGTTAAAACCATCTCTGTGCTTAATGGTGAATATTGGCAGGGGGTTGGGGGGGTGAGGAGCAAGAGGGAGAGGGAGTGGGGAGAGTATGTGTGTGTTTATGTGTGTATATGTGTGTGTACACACATGTACATATTTATGCACCTGAATTGGTTAATATGTATGTGGAGTGCATTTGTACATGTGTGCATATCAGTATGGAGACTAGACAATATCCTTAGGTGTTCCTGTATTATTATTCTTGTAACATCAATTCATGTATGTATGTATGTATGTATGTATGTATCTATCTATCTATCTATCTATCTATAATATGTGTGTGTGTGTGTGTGTGTGTGTGTGTGTGTGTGTATAACATTCAATCATCTATATATTGAGAGACAGTATCTCACTGTCTTGGGGCTTTCCAAGTAAGTAAGCTGCCTGGCCCATAGGCTCAGGGATTAACTCCCCCCACTCAGAGCTAGAGTTGCATCCAGGTTTTCCACATAAATTCTGAGGATTAAACATGGTACTCTTCCCTTGAAAGACAAACATTTTACTGACTGAGCGACCTCCATAGACTTCAGATTTCATGTTTTTAAAAAAGAACAAAACAGGGGAGACTCAGATGCTTACCACCACTCCATAATGACCTGAGAGTTACTTTTTCCTCAGAAAGAAAATCCTTTACCAGGTCAGAAAAAAAAATAACGTTTGTGTCACATGTGAAAATCTTAGAACCACAGCCAAGAAGCCAATGAGGTCAATCACCTGTGTTTGCCTCAACCATAGCAGATGAGGAGGAAGACAATTAAAGATAATAAATCCTGAATCCTCAAACTAGAACAGTGGTGCCAAATACACACCCTGGGGCCAGGGCCTCAGCGAGCCTGCAGGAGAATACAAGCATTCGGGTGAGTGCAGGGCTGGATGCCTCACACTCTGAGTGCCAACACTTGGCATTGCAGCATGCACGATAAAGGATAAATTCTTCACTTCACTTGTTTCTCAGCGGCTGCTCTAATGGCACAAATAATAGAGGAAGTGGCAGAAACAGTGATAGAAATAATAGTATTTTTAAATTTTCCACTTTTCTCTGGTTTAAATAAAAGATTACAGGCCCCTGGGAGGAGTCTCTAAAATCCAAAGGGTGTGACCAGGAAAGTGAGACCTCCAATGAGCTAATCTGCAGAGACAAGTCTGTGCCAAAACTGCTGCTGTCTCCAAAGTGTCTACTTAGCCACTTGAATGAAGAGGACTTTTTTTTTTCTTTCTATTGGATATGTTATTTACATTTTAGATATTATTCCCTTACCCCATCCCCCCCTCTCCCAGGAACCCCTATCCCATCCCACCTCCTCCTGCTTCTATGAGAATGTGCCCCCAGCCACCCCCCCACTCCCACCTCCCCACCATTGAATTCCCCCACACCAGGCATCCAGCTTTCATGGGATCAAGGATCTTCTCTTCCACCTATGCCCGACAAGGCCATCCTCCCCTACATATACTGCTGGAGCCATGGATCCTCCTTATGTGCTCCCAGGCTGGTGGTTTAGATCCTGGGAGCTCTGGTAGGTTGTTATTGTTACTCTCCCCATGGGGCTGCAAACCCTTTCAGCTCCTTCAGTCTTCTTTCTAACTCCTCCATTGGGAACCCATGTTCAGTTCAATGGTTAGCTGTGAGCATCCACCTCTGTATATGTCAGACTCTGGCAGACCTCTAAGGAGACAGCTATATCAGGCTCCTGTCAGCATGCACTTCCTGACATCCACATAAGTGTCTATCTTTGGTGACTGCACAAGGGATAGATACCCAGGTGGAATGGTCTCCAGACAGCCCCTCCTTCAGTTTTTGTCCTACACTTTGTCTCCATACTTGCTCCCATGAGTATTTTGTTACTCCTTCTAAGAAGGACTGAAGCACCCACACTTTGGTCTTCCTTCTTCATGAACTTCATGTGGTCTGTGAGTTGCAACTTAGGTATTTCGAGCTTCTGGGCTAATATCCAGTTATCAGTGAGTGAATACCATGTGTGTTCTTTTGTGATTGGGTTATCTCACTGAGGATGATATTTTCTAGTTCCATCCATTTACCTAAGAATTTCTTCAATTCATTATTTTTAATAGCTGAGTAATACCCCATTGTGTAAATGTACCACATTTTCTATATCCATTCCTCTGTTGAAGGACATCTGGGTTCTTTCCAGCTTCTGGCTATTATAAATAAGGCTGCTATGAACATAGTGGAACATATGTCCTTGTTATATGTTGAAGCATCTTCTGGGTATATGCCCAAGAGTAGTATAGCTAGGTCCTTAAGTAATGCTATATCCAATTTTCTGAGGATCCACCAGACTGATTTCCAGAGTGGTTGCACCAGCTTGCAATCCCACCAACAATGGAGGAGTGTTCCTCTTCCTCCACATCCTCGCCAGCATCTGCTATCACCTGAGTTTTTGATCTTAGCTATTTTGACTGGTGTGAGGTGGAATCTCAGGGTTGTTTTGATTTGCATTTCCCTGATGACTAAGGATGCTGAACATTTCTTTAGGTGCTTCTTGGACATTCCAGTTTCCTCAGTTGAGAAGTCTTTGTTTAGCTCTGTACCCCATTTTTAATAGGGTTATTTGGTTGTTCAGAGTCTAATTTCTTGAGTCTTTTGTATACATTGGATATCAGCCCTCTATTGGATGTGGGATTGGTAAAGGTCTTTTCCCAATCAGGGTTATCCACCTGGCCTGGATGCCTTCCAGGGAGCATCCCGAAAACCAGTGATTTCTGAAGTGTCAATGGTTTCTTCTTCTTTGGAACCTACAAAGTGCCTGGCAGAAAACCAACTTAGTAGTTTCCTGTGGTGGGAGAAGAGACTTTTCTGAAATTAGGCAGATCAATAAGAGTTACCATAGCTCCTTCCTATAGCAATGGGTCCATACAACCTCAATACTCTATATGTTAACACCTACTTCAACATCCTTTCTCCCCAGAATGCACTGTCCTTATTACCTCCAGTGCATCCAGTGTTTCCTTTACACTCAGGCATTTATTAATTTGTCCATTCATTCATTCTTTAAGTCACCAATCTGAGCAAAACCTCATGCCTAAGCACAGGGATTCTACAGCAAGGATACCATGTGCTGTCTGACGTTCATTCTGAGCCTTGAGTGAGCCAGAGAGTAGATTCTTCCATGTCCCCATTCCTTCAAAACTTTGGGCTGTTTCCTGAACTTCTGCGGAGAAGGCTGAGCATTCTGCAACCCCTGGGCTAGCACAAGGTGGCTGAGGGACTCAGCATCTTCTTACCATCTCTCCTGCCAGCATCCAGCCTCCAGGTGTCACTTGTTACTGTGGACACCTGTTCTCCTGCTGCCTGCTCACTTCCTCCAGCTTTGATAAGGTCACCCACTGTGCTTTATAATGCAAAAATAATATTCCTGCTGCCAATGCAAATTATGTCTGAATCATCCACCTATCCCTGCCTCGTGCAGAAAGCAGCTCCATGGGGGAGAGGTGGGCCAGGCCACACATACAAGACTTATTAAGACCTAATGAAACACCTTCCTTGTGGTGACCACCCCCTCTCAGGAAAGATCAACAAAATGCATTAAAGAAGCAGATGTGTAGCTGGGGCAAAGACTTCTACAGCACCAGAGCCAGTCAGGGAGGAAGTAGGTGTTCCCCAAGTGTAAGTTTGCAGGGCTTCTTCCTCTCTGTAATCAATGTATTATGGCAATAGCCCTAGTTATCCCAGCCTCTTGGGGCACAGGAGTATCATCACCCTGGTTTAATATAAAACTCACCATACAAGCCAACTGCAGGCATTTGTTGAGATTCAAATAGAGGACAGAGGTTCCATAACCAAGAAGATGAACAAATGAAGCATTTGTATAATTAATTCTTCAGAGGTCTTTGTGTGCACATCAGGAACCTGGGTTCCCCTCGTGCTGCATAGGCAGTGATAAGTTCTGGAGAGCTTTGATAAGGACACATATAGGTCTGGGGATGGGATCCAAGAAGCTGCAATGCCTGCTTTTTTTCTCCCTTTCTTTTCTATGTCTCTGCCCCCAATCTCAAGCCTATTTAAAAAGAGGTTAAGGAACTGGGCACTCTAGCACAGTAGTTAGAAATATAGCTAAGGGCAAACTTATCTCCACTACAGGCCAACAATATGACTCTGAAGAGAACAACAGACCTGATCAATGCTTGGCTTTTCTCCCTTCAATAATAGAGACAGTGATAAGATCATCTCTAGTTCCTCCCATTTTTTTTAATGAAGATCAAATTAGATCATGCCTGAGTATCTGTCAGGGTCCCACTGGGTATGTTCAAGTGACGGGAACGCCAGCAGAGTTAGTAAACAGCTGGGTCACAAGATCATAGATCTTGGATGAGTCGAGACAATGAATGGTAGGGGCTAGGGACATCTATCTCCAAGGTCAGTTGGAGTGGTGGGCAGAGCATTAGTCCTGAAGCCACGATAGTTTGAACCTTGATTCTATTATATAGCCTTAAGCAAGTAAGTTAGACTCTGAGCCCTGGTTTTCTCATCAGGAATTTCAGAGAATAATTTCTACCTCACGGGAACACTCTGAAAGAATTCTTAACAGACACCAGGTTAGAGAGAACAGTGATGAGAAAGCTCTTTTGACAGGTTCTGTGACCTTCAGTCAGGAGACACAGTTAGCCTAAGGTGAGGTAAAGGAGAGGTTTACAGAATAAGTACCAGGAACATACTTTCCTCCTCATCTCCAGTTCCCTGGCCTGTGAAAGCAAGGTCGACTCATAAAGTCAGCTGTCCAAGAGCAGTAAACATGACAGAGAAGGACAGGGGAAATTCGGAGGGTCACATGGACAGCAACAGCATAGAATATAAAGCATTTAGGGTTTAAGTAGCCATTCTGACATGTTTGCTCCAGCAATCACCTTGGATGACGTAGGTCTGACCCTGGTCACCAGAAGGCTAACTGGAGTTCAAAGACAGATGCCATAGTCTACATGTTCAGTCATTCCATGTACCTACCCTGTTCACCTAGAGAACTCATCTATATTTTACAGGCAATGACTTAGGGTAGTAAGAGGCTTTGGGTGTTTCTACCCTCAGAATAGAAAACAAAGTCTTTCTAGCAGCCAAAACACCCCTTGTCTTGGTCCATAGAATTGGTAAAGTAAAAGAAGCACAGTTCCTGAATAACAAGTCTTACTTTCTCAGCCACCACCAGCATAACATACTTCTAAAAATGGTCTCTCTTGTTCTAGGTCTGAATTCAGAGATCCACAGAAAATATATCTCCTTGTTTTATAAAACAGCTCTCTGGAGGGACGACACGGGATGGTCGAATGTTCTGAGTCATACATTGTTAGTGATGCCATCCTTGTGAAGACATCACAGAGTAGAACTGCATAAACCAGGATGTCTATATCATTAGGCAATATAATCTTAGGAGAACATTATTGTGTATGTGTGGCCTGTCAATGACCAAAGTATCATTATGCAGTACAGAACTGTAAATCAAATCAACTGATCCAACATTTAGAGAATTGACCATGCCTAACTCTGAGAAGATCTGGATAGGTAACATATTTTCAGGTACTATCCTAGGACTCTCCTCACATAACCTGAGGTCTGTCAAACCAGGAAAGGTTCCTTCTCCAAGATAGATTTGAGGCAGGATCTTAAACCTTATATATTCCAAGTTGACCTTAAGTTTGCCATCCAGATGAGGATAACCTTCTGACTTCACTGCATTCATCGTCACAGAGTTAGGATTAGAGACATGTGTCAGCATGCCTGCTTTGTGCAGCCCTGGAGATCAAACCCTGAGACTGATGGATGTTGGGCATGCATTCTACCAACTGGGCTACATTCATACTCTGTAAAGGCAAAAGTTTAAAACCAGAAAATAAACTAGGTCTTATTCAGTGAAGGATAGGCCCACCAAGGATAGCAGAAGTGGGATTCCATTAATTAATCATTCCATTAATTAATAAAACTAATTCCATTAAGCAGTGCTGTGACTCTGTCTTCCTGGCAACAGCCTTTGGGAATCCCCCAGCAGCATGTCAGATCCATCTTACTCAATTGCTATGTATCCAACTGTCTTATGGTTTTCTCCTCAAAGGCATCACCTAAACTTGCTCATTCTTTCATGACTGAGCTGTCAGTTTAACCCACAGCCCACGGCCTGGTCTTTCCTCTTCAAGAAATATGGAAGTTGCTCCAAATTTCATGGACTTTATCTAAAAATCTGGTCCAAGAGTTTACTTCAGAGCATTTCTCCCAACTACGTAGTCATTTGGAACTGGCTCTCTAGAAGGACAGCTCTGTAGCCCATCTGCCTCCACACTCTGTTCCCTCATGTCACAAAACCTCAGAGAAGGGAAAGTACTGATTACCCAGGTCTCATTCCACACAAGTGAGATCCTCTTTGGTCCTCATTAGAGCCCTTGGTAGCTGGCTCATTGCTAAGTCAAATGTGCAAGCACTGTCTCCTTGACACTTCCTTAGATCTTTACGTAATTACAGCTGTTCCCTCCTGTCCACCGTTCTGCACTGTTTCAAACGTCTATGTTACCCTTCTTCTGATGTTCTTTTCCACTCATTAGAGTGGAACATTTTGTTCTTGTCTCACATCTCTGTCCCTTGTACGATTCAAGGAGCACTTGAGTTTCTGTCCCTGCTATTATCTTGAATAATAAATAGCATTCTGTCCACTGTCGAAGAGCGGATGACTGCTTGATTTACTGTTTCCCACAGAAAGTATCTAAAGTTACAACGAATCTTAATGCTCCCAGCTACTAATGAAGGCTGTTGCTTTACCAGTATTGATTTCTATTATTTTTTTTACTTAATTCTATTAATTCTAGCCTTACTTGATGCACTTCTTTCTTTCCAATCTAGTTCTCAATGATCCATTAGAGGCACCGTAGCTGTATCTCACTGCCTGTCTCAAACACCATTTTCACTTTTAAAAGTATCCCAGTCAAAAGCAAAAATATCTCCGATCGTGATGGTTCCAGAGAACAAGATGCTCTCTGTTTCTCTGCCCATTCCTTCAGCTCCAAATCCAGATACTGATATGACAATGCCTGCGGTCATCAGACATTAGCAAGGAGGTAGACAGCATAATCTATAGCTTTGGAACCATCCCAAGGTTACTGCATCTACTTAGCTCTGCAAAACAGCCACAACAGTAAATGAATGGGTATAGCCCTGCTTCTGTATAATTTATAAAAATCAAGCTCGTAGATCTCAAGTTTAGGCTATAATTTGCCAACTTGTTATTTTTTTGTTACATATTTATATTAACAGATCATGAGATTGATGGTCATGTGTTGCCAATTAAATCTAGAATGTTCCCCCAAAGGATCTTGTTTTGACACCTGGGCCCTCATTTGCAGTATTATTTCAAAGGCTGTGGACTCTTGAGGAGGTGGGCCTTTGCTGGCTGAAGTAGATGACTATGGCTGGGCTTTAGAAAGTTATAATCGCCCTTGGTTCTGGTCTTTTCCTTGCTTTCTGTGTGTCATCATGTAAACAGTGGTTACTCCTTTCTTTTAGCTTTAGGGACCAAGACACACATCGATGCCCTCCCCATCATAATGGACTGTGACCCTCTAGTACCATGAGCCAAAATAATAAATCTTTCTTCTCTCAAGGTGTTTCAGTCAAGTATTTTGGTCGTAGTGATGAAAAGTGACTAAGACACTGTGGGAGTTTGAAAATGTTAGAGTGGGGATATGGGGACATTACAAGTTTGATGGTGTATTTGTTACAGTGGTGAAACTAACAAGACTCTCAAGTGAAGGAAACATGTTGACATTTGTTTTTTCCAAGCATAGATTGAGAAAAAGCTTAACTTAAGATAAAAAATGGAGGCTGCATTCAACCTACAACAGACTTCAAGGTAATAATCACCTAAGGGAGATCCTCAGTAGAGTCTACCCAGCTACACAAAAGCATTTGTGGCTCTATGCACTCTAAGAGGGCCAGAAACTAGTAAAGGAGACTGGAAAACATCAATCTGCTCTGGGGATGACAACGAGAGAGTGATGATCCAGAAGCCAAGTGAGCAGTGAACTTCAAGAAGAAGGTAACTAGACAGGAAGCAGAGGATACAGGTCAAAGGAGACAAGTGGCACCATATTTAGCTGTGGAAGCCACTGTGTCCTTGACTACATCATTACCGATGAAGGGTGGAAACAGAGGCAGAGTGACTTCAGTGGTTTGGTACCGTATCATGAAAGGAGAGATTGATGGCATTGACTATGAGCCACCCCTTGAGGAGATTAACTAGAAAGGGGAATAGAGAAACTGGGCCTTTTATTTTAATGACACTTTTAAAATTTACGCATATAAAAATCAAACATTGTTACAGCTTCCAAACCTTCCCCGTACCAGTACCATGTAGAACCTAACTACATTTTGTTTTCTGCTTCCTAACATATCATAACGATCCACTTTCCCCGCTAAAGCACCAATTTTTCTAATTGCATTAATAATCAATCCTCTCTCCACTAATGTACAATCCGTAATCATCACATAGTAAATACTTGCGTGTCCGCCCGTCACTCTGACTTTATTTTTTTTTTTTGGTTGGCTCCAATTATAGCTGCAAAAGTAACATGTCTATGGAGTTACATCATTTTAGAACTCTTTATAACTTTTTACTGTGCAAACAACCATTTGTTTTAAAACAATTAGTTGTTTACTCTTCTTAGAGGCATATGCCTTGTTTATCTATACCTAGAATGATTTCTGACAGGTCACAAAAGCATAAATAGGAAAGAAAACTGAGGGGAAACTAACATACTGATATGACTGAATGTTTCCATTCAGAAACACGCGATTTTCCCAGGAATCCCAGTCTTTTGTGTGTCCAGGTTTTCAGGCTTTTCATCCGGGCCCTACATCTTATTACTATCTTCATCCTGAACCCTTAAAATATTCTGACCCTATTATTATTGGGATTCCTTTGTTCTGTATAACATGCATTAAAAATAGAAGGAAAGCTAACAAATATTTTTTTGAATTTATTTTGTATCTGGCTCCTAAAACCTCTCCCTAATGTCAATGGATTTTTCTTTGATGCACTTGAATGCATTTTTTAGAATATTAATCATATTTTTTCTAAGGCCTCTGTCCTTTGATTATTTTTTCTAAGCCAAGCATTTTTTTCCTTCTTAGGAGGATTTTTTTCCCTACTGTTTCATTCTAGAAGTGTGTCCTTCATGCGGGGATTTCATCCCCGTGAGGCTGTTCTACTTCACATACCCACACGTCTGGCCTGGCCACATGTCTTCTGGTATCTATAGTGTTCAGTTCATGAGGTTGTACAGGGGGGACACTAGCTCACCAGCCCCAGGTAGAAAAGAGAATAAACCAGAAGGGGATGGATCTGAAGAAACTCACTGAGAAATCTAGACTTACCAGTGGCGTGGTCATCCACCAGTCAGTCTGAGTGGCCAAGAGAATGTGCCAAATAAAGGCTCTACTTGGGTTGCTAGGTTACTTGAGAGATCAAATGAAGTAATGAAGCTTGCATAGCAAAGATGATCAAGTCAAAGCATCAGGAGGTGCGATGCTGGCAGCCCAAGGCTGGACGGCAAAACTACAAGAAGCAGCCAAGTTACATTTCAGAAAGACAGCAAAGGAAGATGAGTAAGGAGTAGCATCTTTTTGCCTTGTCTATCAGCAAGACCAGTTCAACCAAAGAAATGTATCTTGGTTTATGTGGCTTTTCCCTGAGCCCTTTGGTTTAAACAATGAATCATGGGGTCTTCAGGGACCGGTATTAACTGGCAAACCACAAAGCCTCAAGGAGTCCAATCTCTAAAAAAACACACAAAAAGCCCAGAATGGTAGTGCAGGTTGTATGTAAACACTGGTGATACTGAGACAAAGGGACCCCTGGAGCTCACTGCATTTTGATGCAGCCTAAAAATGGTGACACCTAGGGCCCGGTGAGAGACCTTGCTTCAAGAATGACAGCTCCTGGAGAAGGACAATGAGGTTGATTTTTCGTTTCTATGTGCATTTGCACACACACTTAGAAATAATGGCTTCCGTGTGCACTCACACACGCGTGCACACACAAATCCACTTAGAAATAATTTTAAATTTTAAAAATATCTGATCCTACAATCTTGATCCTGCTGAGAATGCGGACAAGAGTGGGGCAGTCTCTCCCAGAGGCACTGGCTCTCTTCGTGTATGACTTAAGGAAGCCATCTCAGAAAGTTTGAAGAATTCCTCCAAAGAGATAAACTAGTGAAGTCATATAAGCTGGATTTAGTGTAGGATTACCTAACCATACCTGCTGCCCATCATAATTCTCCCTGAAAACTTTCCCTAGCCACACAGTGACAGAATGGATGGAAAAACACCTGCCATGTGTCTTATACTCATCTTAGCTTGACACCTGGAAGCAGTAGAATCCACTACCCACATAATCCCACCTCCCCCAGCTCCTCGCAGCACAGCAGACAGGGAGGCACAATATGCCTTGCTGCCTAGGAAGCAGCATGGCAGTTAAAGCAATCACAGGGAAAAAGTTCCCAAACTCTCTAAGCTGTACTCATTACCATAAACCTTGGAGAGGTCTGATAAGGTTCAGCCTTTATCTCCATGCCTGCTTGCTCCCTCTCTGCTCAGAGCAGCAGCTGGGCAAGGGATCACCTTCTTTGCAAGGAAGCAAATTAAATTAAATTAGATCCATGATGCTAGGTCCAACATCAGCAGCAATACCATCAATAAAATTAAAATCTTGAAGCAAAAACAGGAAAACAGTCCTCTGAAAGCCATTGCCCAGTTAAGATCCATTCACCACTGAGCCCCTCCGTCGCAACTTTATATGAACACATGGGGCGATGGGGGAGGGACCAGCAGGAGAGGCCCTGCAGTATCTTTTCGAAGCCTGAGCCTGGGTCTTTTGTTTGTCGTTGTTCTATTCTTACAAAAGCACTTATCCAATAATGCATTTGACATATAAATAGGCCATTTCAGTGAATACGGTCATTGAAAACCCTTTGCAATAAGAGTGTGTCACACTGGCTGTGCAAGAGTGTATTTATAATCGCCCAGCAAGGTATAGCAGAAAGGATGCCAAGTCTTCCAGAAAATATGGCGGCTGGCTTGCCATTTCACAGGGCTTCCATCTCCAGAGCTGAATGACATAAACAAGAAGTTAAAAGAACCAGGAAAACACAATCGATCCCAAACCACAAAGAAAGCATCTCAACTTCATGTCAAAGATTTTTAAGGTCAGCCAGGTCGGGCTGAAAGAAGATGAATCGATGTCTGTCCTCTTCTTCCAAATGGAATGGCACTACTGAAGCTAAGTACAGAAATTCCTGATTTGAAGGAAACAATTAAAAAAGTGTCCTCAAACCCTGGGGAAAGGCATGCGCCACCTAGAGAGTGTTTAGCCCACTATGGCTAGACATCTTTCCCTAAACTTCTCTTAGAACTCCCTATCACGAACGAATAATAATGAGTCACAGGATATACGAGATAGGCTAAGACAACAAATGGGTCTAGGAAACTAAAGACCAAAGCCCCTGAAACAGAAGGACTTCTTCTTAAAGAAGTGACTCTATTGATTCTAGAGAAACACAAAGACTCTGGAGAAGGCAGCCCCAGTCCCTTGAGGATTTTTCCAGTGCCACATGAGTGGAAATGATCTTACTAATGATTATCAGACATAGTTAGACATGGAGACTAGAAACAATGTTCCCATTGTCTCTATGTCTAACTATATCTTATAGTCCTATTTGCAAGTCTTCAGCAGCTTCCTCTCTTCTAAGAGGGGAATGCAGACAGTGCTCAAGTAAAGTAAGGAACCAAGCAAACAAGAATTTAGCACAGGGGCTGGAAAGATAGCTCAATGATTAAGAATGCTTCCTGCCTTCCCGAGGACCCAAGTTAAGTTCTCAGCTTTCACATCAGACAGCTCACAACTACATGCAACTTGGGTGCTAAAGGTTCAGGCATACTAATCTGGCCATGTCAGATACCAACATACATGTGTCATACACACAAACAGATATACATACATACATACATACATACATACATACATACATACATACAGAGAGAGAGAGAGACATACAGAGAGAGAGAGAGAGAGAGAGAGAGAGAAAGTAATATTAAATCTTAAAAAAAGAAAAGAGAAATTCAAAAATAACCTATTGAGGTCAAATAGTATCTCCAAGCAAAGAGAAAAAAAATAAAGTAATTCATATTAATTAAATAAACATCGAAGGTCTTCAAAGACAATATGGCATTCGAATGTCATTTTAATTCAGAGATGCTACAGGAAACAGAATTAGGCAACTGCTTTCTAACACTGGAAAAAGGCAAGAGAACAAACACTATGGAGTAAGTAGTCAAATAACGAGAATGGGTAGCAGTTGTTTCCACAGGAGAATGCATTAGCTTCATAGCACTAGTTAGAGAAACTTTCTTCCTTTCATGGATATCTGATGTGAAACCTTAACTATGTGTTGGCAAGTTATGTGGAAGGTTGACACATGGCCAGGCCCGCAAAGGCTCTCATCACATCCCCACTAGTGACATCAAAGTCACATGTTCATCAATATGTTCATGTGAACAAAGAAGGGAAGAGGACAGCTGAGGAGAACGCAAGGGAGAACACGAGCTGCCGTGGAAGGATGATCACTGACTGGCAGACACAAAGCCCACTGTAAGTCCATTGGGCACACTTGTTTCTGCTCTGTTAAACAACATGGGGTATGGGGTACATGCTCACAGGTGGATTCCAAGCTCATTTTAAAAAACAAAACAAACCTCTATGTTTCACTTTTGTGAGAGTCTGTCAGTTGTCTCCCATGGTGGATACACAGTTTTTTGCAAACCCGTCAGCAGCATCAGAACTTCTATTTTTGTGTGGCTTTGATGAGAACCCTCACTTCTTGGATGCTCTGTTTCCCTGTCTCTTACAGAGGTGGGGATGGAGTAGCATCCTTACCCCATGCATGTTTTATGTCCGCGTCTTTCACTCCACATCACCCCTGACCCTCCGCCACCCACATCTGTTTCCATGAGCTCTCTGACTGTGTGGAGCGCCGCAATGAAAAAGTTTTGGCTCTGTTCCTTCTTAGCACTGGAATTATCTTAATGCGCAGCCTCCACTTATATTAATGCGCTCCCGTTTCCATCCATATCTCTCAGAGAAACCTCCCCCCTCCCCAGTCTATTCTTTTTGCCCTTTTGCAAGCATCATCTTGTTCTGTCTGTTGGCTGTCAGCTTTTCTCTCCAAGCTTTCGCCTAGTTGCCAGATTCTTGGCTATTTCTCCACCCTCAGCTCATAACTACTTTTCCCCCAAGCTCAGCGACTGCTAAGTGGTCTTTGCAAAATCCTATTAGGATAATCTCCCTGTCCGTGTCTCTTCTCAGCTGGGCTGCCTCTGGAAACCTCAGCTGTCTTCTTCCCATATAGACTGGCTCCTGAGCCATCCAGCATCGTACTTACTCACAAATGTACTTACAAGAGCTCTGAAACTGGAGAGCCTTGCGGTCCATGAGTGAAGGTTAAACTCACTGTGGATGTAACTGAGATGCATCTCCTACAG
>JANHMN010000002.1:222834913-222849899 GCA_030674055.1 Rhabdomys pumilio
CCCCCTCATCTCTCTCTCTCTCTCTCTCTCTCTCTCTCTCTCTCTCTCTCTCTCTCTATCTCTCTGGGTGTGTGTGTGTGTGTGTGTGTGTTTGTGTGTGTGTTCCATCAGTACCATCTTTTCGATACTATCTTGGAGGCAAAGTGTGACTCCATTATTGCTAGAACCATGACCTTGGACTCCTCAGCTCATAGGACTGTGAGACATAAACTTCTATTGTTTACGAACTCCCACCTCCCAGAGTTCTGCCTGTGCAGCATGAACGTGCCATCTAATACTACGCCCCTCCGATTCTCCTCCCAGTGGCAGCAACCGCAAGCCTATTTTCTGTTTTTATTATTTTCTCTATTATAGAAATCTCATTGTGTGTTTTTACATCTGAAATGTCTCCCATGGGCTAGTGTTTTAAATGTTTATTCCCCAAGTAGTGGTGCTATTTGGGAAAGCTGCAGAATGTTTTAGAAATGGGGCCTAGCTGGCAGAAGTAGGTCACTGAAGGACACCCTTGAAGGTTATACACAGCCCCTACTTCCTGCCTTGCAATCAGTTTCCTAGGTGTGAACAGCTTTCAACACATGTGTTGAACATCACCATGAGTTAATTGTTCTGCCACATTTTCCCTGTCACAATGAATAAACTCTAGGAAACTGTCAGTCAAAATAAACTCTGTCCCCTTTAAAGTTGTTTTAGTTGGATTTTTGTCCCAGGACAAAAAAAAATAACTAATACAGAAAATTTGTAACAAAGAAATGAGCAACTAAACATGACTAGGTAAAGTCTGTATCATTAGAACTGCTGTGGAATTTGGAGATGAGGCTTGGGAAGCCCTAGATTTCTTAAATGGTGCATGTCGGGATGTTCCAGGGTGAGTGTATAAGGCCAGAATGCCAACAGAATTACAGAAAATACAGGCAGCGGTCATGCAGTTTCAGAAGGGAGTAAACACATCATTGGGAAATGGACAGAAGTCCATTCATGCTAAAATTTGGCACATACACAAACACCCAAAGTAAAAAGTCCTCAATTTACCCACTTCTTGAAAATCTGAATAAGACTGAATTCAAACCTAATGACCGAATGCATTTGTCAGATGAAATTTCTATACAACCTAGCATTCAGGCACAACATAGTTATTGTTATGTGCTTTTAGCCAGGCTTCCTGAGATAAATGAGACTAAATGGTGGGACATAAAGACATGAAAGGGCGTGATGGGAAGCCAGAAATGAGTTTGGGCCCATCTAACATGGTGGCTAAAAAGGCCATGGGTATAAAAGAAGTTAGGGTCATTAGAAAAGCAAGCAATGTATACCAGGAAAACAGAAAGGATGCTTTGACTGCATTTCAGGAATTAGTAAAGGCCCACCCATCACAGCCTCCGGACTGTAAAACTGTAAACTCGTTGGAGAGCATTTTCTTTAAAAAGACGGAGTCCCTGGAATATTCCACTAAAAAGGGCTTCTTAAGGAAGTAGTATTTTCAGGTTCAGTCACTCAAATGTTCAGAAGCCCCTGCAGCCATGGTCCAATGGGACCCAGTACATCGTCATGAGTCGACAGAGGAACCTGACCAAATATTTCCTCCCACCAGTTGTGTGAGGCATGCATTTGGCCACAGTGCTGTGCTCCTGTAAGTGGGATCATTCAGGTTAAACCATTTTAAGAGGTTTCATGTTTTTTTTCACATAATGGCCTCACAGTTCATCCATGCAGTCAGACTTCCCTTTCTTTTGAAGGCTGAGTAATATTCCTGTGCATGTATATGGCATCTGTTCCCTGATGGTTCTGGTTAAAAATTGGGGGAGGGACACAAAGTGAAACAAAAAGTCAAGTATGAGGAAAAGGAGCCTTTACAGACTGGGGGGGAGGGTCGGGGGGACTGGATATCAGGGGTCAGAGGCAGATCAGAGAGGATGGGGGATCAGAGTGAGGCGAACATGCTATATGCATGTTTGAAATTATCAAATAACATATTTATTATTTTTTCATAATTTATTTTTTTATTCACATTACACCAACACCAGCCTCCTCCAAGTCCTGCCCTTAAAAATTCCTCCCCCCATTATCCCCTCCCCTTCTTAGGAAAGAGGAAGAGCCCTTGGGTACCACCCCATTCCTGGGACATCTTGTCCTAGCAGGACTAAGCCCCTCCTCTCCACCCGAGGCCCACACAGGCAGCCCAGGTTGGGGAAGGAGAAACTTTAATCAGTAAAATTTCTTTTTGAGGGACAAAAAAGAAACAGGAGCAGTACTTTCTTTGCCTGCTTACCTATTAGTAGCTGTTCTGGTTGCTCATAACTCTCGGCTATTAGGAATGGTGCTGAAACATGGGTACATGCCTATCTCTTCAAGACCCTGCTTGTGTGCCACACATATTAAAACTGGGATTGCCCAACCGTGTGCAGCTCTCTTTCTTGTTTTCCCCAGAAACTGCATCACTTTACTCTCCTCCCTATAGCACAATGGTTCCAATTTCTCCAAATCTGTGCCATTAGCATTTGCTACTTTTGATTGCTTTGATTTCCATTTGATGAAGCCATCCAAATAAATGTAAGCTTTGTTGTCATTCGGGTTTAAATTTATCTCGTGATCAGTGATACTGAAAATCTTTTCATATGCTTGTTACTAATTGTATGTCTTCCTTAGAGAGCTACCTGTTCAATATCTTTGTCCATCTTTCAATCAATGCCTTGTTATGTTGTTGAGTTGTAAGTAATAACCATATTTTTCAGTATTAACCCTTGATCAGTGCTTTGAAAACATTTTCTTCTACTCCATGAATTTCTTTTCCACTGTTGTTTGCTCTCTCTCTCTCTCTCTCTCTCTCTCTCTCTCTCTCTCTCTCTCACACACACACATACATGCACACGCACACGTTTTTCAGTTTTATGTAGTTCTGTGTGTGTATTTTTGCTATTATCTCTTATGTTATTGATGTCCTTTAATGTTCTTTCAAAGAAGACACTGGTCCAAGTCATGACTCTCCCTTCCATATGTTCTAGAAGACTCATAATCCAATGTTTTACAGGCAAGTCTCTAATGCATTTTTAGTTAACGTGCGTGTGGCATGAGATAAGGGTTCAGCTTTCTTCTGCATATCAAAGTCTGTCTATCCAACACCATTTGTTAAAGCAATCATCCTTTCCACTGCAGAGTCTCACTTCCTGTGGAAGACACTTGACCACAGATGTGATGGCTTCAAAGTATTTTAACATCTGACACCTTCTGCAAAACACATTCCCAATGGAAATCCTTAAGGTGGCTTCTCTCTTCTTACCTAATTCCAACAGGCTTGCCTGTTCCAGCAGCTCTGGCTTTACAGAATTCTTGGTGCTAAAAGTCTTCCTTTAACCTTAGAATACCCCAAGACTCTTAAAGGGCACAGCACACGCTAGCCTGTTCAGGCTTTTTCAAGTTGTTTTGCTGGTGACAAATAATGCTTTTAATTCTGAGAGAACATAACTTGTGTTTGTTTTTTTGTTTTTATGAGAAATATGTCACTTAACAAAGGAAGTAATTTCTAGAAGATACTGGCATATTTAAGAGTTGTTTAGAACACAGTTGCTTCCCCAACAGAAAGATGGCACTGAGCATGGTCAAAACTGTGTGACAGAAGATATTTTCAAAAACACAGGTTAGATTTTTGTTAGATGAGGCCTTTCTATGACACCAGCCTGGGCTTGGACTCATGATGTAGGCCAAACTTGTACACAGCAGAGACCTGTAGCTCTGTGGGTTCCTGGGAACACAGTAAGTACCTTATGCTCACCTGGGAATTTATCTTAATGTGAAAGCTTCAGTTCTCAGGAACAGATTGTCCCTTGGGGACTTGGGCTCCACATACTCATGAAGACAAATTCTCCTGTCAGAAAATCAGCAGCACCTGTCGTGCCTGACCGATGGACGACAGATGGATGGATGAACGAGGTCGCAGAATTTTTTTTCACAATGTCTTATTTTACAGAAGAATCACTAAATCCTTGCACTTGAGAATTTCCCATTTCCTTCACTCCTCAGTTACAAATCAAGGAACTAGATTTGTAACTAGCTAGACCAGAAGAACTTAGCTTCTGGGTTTATTCATAATGGTAGATAAGACACAGAGAAGGACAACACACACCCAAAAGTTGCAGAGCTAGGACAAAATGCAGAGCTATTTACACAGAAACTGTAGTAGGAAGTTGGCTTTACTTGGGGTTTCTTTTGCTACGCTAAACAACATGACCAAAAAGTAAGCTGGAAAGGAAAGGTAGCTTACACTATGAGATCATAATTCATCCCTGGGGGAAGTCAAGACAGGAACTTGAGCAGGGATGAAACCTGGAGGCAGCAGCAGATGCAGTGGCCATGGAGGGGTGCTGCTTACTATGTTGCTTTCATGGCTTGCTCAACCTGCTTTCTATAGGATTCAGGACAGCCAGCACAGGGATGGCACCACCCACCATGGACTGGGCCCTCCCCCACAGATCACTAATTGAGAAAATGCCTTACAGCTGGATCTCATGAAAGCATTTCCTCAGCTGAGACTCCTTCCCCTCTGATGAAGCTTGTGTCAAGTTGACATAAAATCAGCCAGTAAAGAAGTACAGAAGACAAAAAAAAAAAAGCTGTTTTCTGGCTCTAGAGAGTTGCAGAACATGACAAATACCACAGACATTTCCTTGTCTCTTTCACAGAATGTCAAGGCTAAATGAAAGAGCTACAACCTACACATAAATGTGCATTGGTGTGCATGTGTGTGCATGTATGTGTGTGCATGCACACACACACACACACAGAGGAAGAACACATCAAAAGGCTCTGAGGAATAGTCAGATCATTTCTTGGTAGGAAAAGTGAGAACTGGGAAGTGAATGAGCACGAAGCAGGAACAGCAATCTTAGGGCCATATGCAGAAAGCAAAAGTTTTGGAAGAGCATCGGTAAGATGCACTAAACCAGGGCTTTGGTTCCAATCCTGTCTGCACTTTGCAGACTAAGGGCAAGATATTTAATCTTTCTGTGCCTTGACTTCTCCATCTGTGGAAGGGCAATCACAAGAGTAACTAAGCAACATGGGGTTTCTATAATCCATGCAGAGGACGCATTTAAAGACCCTGGCATATAGTAAGTGCTCAATATACACCAGCTGTTACTATCATCAAAGAGAGACATCCCTGTGGGCAGAGGAACAGAAGGCACAATAAATTCTGACAGTCAGTGGCAGTACTGTCCAAGAGAAATATAATATGCACCACTCATGGAATTTTAAATATTCTAGTTGCCATATCAAAAAGGCTAAAAGTGAGTATGATCAATTTTGATAATTAATTTTTGCCAAACCACAAATATCTAAAATCATGTTAATACATAATCTACATAAAAAATTGGTAAAGAAAATGGTTTATGTGCTCTCCTGATAATGAAATCTTTTAAAACAGGTTTGTATTTTAGATGTATTTAAGACTAGCCATATTTCATGGACTTGTTCACCCATGTGGCAGTGACAGCCAAACTGCAAGTGCCCCAAATGAGATGACAATTGACTGTTGGCTTTTCCCAGGTTGATGGGCTCTGTTTTATAGAGGTGCCTCAGCCATCCGATTTTCACTAAATCCAAAGAGACTAGCCCATTTGTACTAAACGATATTCTTGTCTTACCAACCCTTCTAACACGCACAATGATAACTCAAATCCTGACCACATCCAAAGCTTAAGAAACCTGCCCCCTCATTAGGCAAGACATTGGATACACTCAGAAAGGAAGTGGTAACTCAGAAGAACCATGGTCTCTGGATTTCAGTCCTCTCACATGAACAGTCTATAAGAGCAGTACCTAGCACAGGGCAGAAGTCACCAAGACTGGAAGGATGCTCGGCCATGGCCGCCTTCAATGTGTCCTGAGAACAGTGAAGTAGAAGCAGGCAGAGACTGAAGGGCTCAGGGAAGCTCATCTCTCTTTTGTTCTGTTCAGGAAGTTTCTGGGACATGATCACTTCCATGATGCTCCGCTGAGCTGGAACGAAGCTCACCATGCCCACATTTCCACCTTGTTGGACTTGGTCAACTCCACAAATGGGCAAGATCAACCCTAATCACTAAACCAGACTTATTATTCTTAAAATAAAAAAAAAATGTATGCAAGTATAAGGATCTGAGATTCAATCCCCAGCACCCAAGTAAAAATAGCATGTTTGTAGCACAAGGTCAGGGACTGAGGACAGGAGGATTCCCAGAGCCCACAGACCATCTAGTCTAGCTCCATTGATGAGATTCAGGTTCAATGAAGAGACCCTGTCTCAAAAAAGAAAGGTAGAGAACAATTAAGGAAAGACACCCAGTGTTAACCTCTGATCTCCACACACATGCAAGCTCATGTGCACACGTGCACACACCCCACACACCCAGTAATGGATACACAGACCACACACACAATTTATTTTAATGTAAAAAAAAAATCTTAAGTAAAACATTCTTCCCATTTCCCAGTTAGAAGTCTACCATAATATTTTCATAAAATCTTAAATTAATATATAAAGTTTTAGATGTAAGATTAGCTACATCTCTATGTTTTATACTTAATATTTTAAGTAATATGTATATTAATATTTAATTAATTATTAATTATGAATTCCATCACTCAGAAGGCTGCGGCAGGATTCTGAACACAAGACCAGCCTGAGCTACATGAGTGAAATTCATCTTAAAACAACCATAACAAGAACATATTTCATAAAATTACTTACTGGGTGAAAAACTGATAGTGGCCCAAGGTGTCTGGAGGCAGAGGCAGAGACTCAAATCTCAGCTCCTCTATTTCAAATATTTCAGTGCACTAGTTAATGTCTCATCATTTGTTTTTTTGGTTTTTTGTTTGTTTGTTTTTTGTTTTTTGTTTTTTTGGGTTTTGTTGGTTGGTTTTTTTTTTTTTTTTTTTTTTTTTTTTTTTTTTTTTTTTTTTTTTTTGGTTTTTCGAGACAGGGTTTCTCTGTGTAGTCCTGGCTGTCCTGGACCTCACTCTGTAGACCAGGCTGGCCTCAAACTCAGAAATCCGCCTGCCTCTGCCTCCCAAGTGCTGGGATTAAAGGCGTGCGCCACCACCTCCCGGCATCCTCATTTGTAAATAAGAATAATAGTAGCATTCAGCTCACAGTGTTATTGAGATATCAAATGCTAAATAGACACAAACACCTTAGACTATTGCTCAACAAATGGTATACATATTTAGGGGGAGAATGTTGGTTATTGTATTCTCAACAATTACACAATTCTTTTTAAAATTCATGATTTTATTTCATGTGTACGGATGTTCTGCCTGCATGTATGGTGCCCACAGATGCCTGAAAGAGTGTGTCAGATCCACTGGAAGTGGAGTTACAAATGGCTACAGATTTCCATGTGGGTGCTGGGAATGGATCCCAGGTCCTGTGGAAGAACAGCCAGTGTTCTTAATGACTAAGCCATCTCCTGAGTCCCGATCATGAAATTCTATGTTCAAACTGTTAATATGCTTGCTGGACATTGATGTCCATGACTGAAATACCTGAAAAACACATGCATATCACTTGTTCCTTTTAATCATCATGTTTCAGTTAACTCTCTGCTGCTCTAACAAACACCTGACACACTGAACACATACAGAAGACAGCTATACACTTGGGCCAGAGTTTTTAAGGTTTCCGCCTATAATAAACTGTTCCCATTGTAGGTTTCTGGGCCTACAGTGAGGGAGCACATCTGTCAGGGAGCACATGAAGAAGCAAAAGCTTGTGTCCCAAAAGAGAGGAGGAAGAGGAGGGGGAAAGCGGATAAAAGAAAGGAAGACAAAAATAAAGATATGTAAGAGGAGAGAAGAAGGAAGAAGAAGAAATGGAGAGAGAGAAAAGATTGGAGAAGAAGAGAAAGAGGAGAGGGGAGAGATGATGACTGAGGCGCCACTATTACCTTCAAGGATATGCCTCTAATACCCTAAGACCTTAGTATTTCACCCTCGAAGGTTGCACCAATTCCCTTTAACACCAGGCCTTGAACACATGAGCCTTTGGGGGAAACTTAGGATCAAAACTATTGCATATACTCCTGAACGTGTGACAGAGACATCTGGAATCCAGGTATGATGTCACAAGACGCCCAAATATTCAAATAGCCATCCACATGTGTGTTAGAGCAGACGTATTGCCTTGTTTATCTGGCAGATGAGTATTCTGATCACTTCAAGGTTCTTTTTTTGCTGTTCAAAGCAATCTTAGGACCCTTGTTTATAACAACAGCCAGCACTCATTATTGCCCAGTCATATCTGCTGCTATAATTACTAAACCTGCATTCAATTTCCTGTCCATTTTTTTCTACCAATTCTGTGATCCCTATAAACATCCCAAACTAGCACTGATTGGGGTCATCACAGGCTAATGCAGTTTTCCCAATTAATTTTGTAGTGCTAGGTACACAAGAGACCATCTCATAAAACGAGATGCTTTGTGAGCATTTCTCAGAGCGCTGTCTGGAGACAAGGACTTTGTCTTTTATTTGGGTGTGTCAGAAGCATGGTACCTTTCTGCATGGTATCTCTCTGTTCCTCTACTGACATTCTTAGGTGCTAGTCAAGTAAACCATGGCTCATCTACCCAATAGGACACTAAGCCATCTTGGGAGGTGAAAATCTAGATCTGAATACAGTTGTGAGAAGAGAGATGGGGCACAGCAAAGTTAAGAGACTTCAGAAATTGTCATGATCTGAATTATTAGGAAGCAGAGGCTGGCCCCAGACTTCTTGAGGACTAATCTTCACTCAAGGACATGATGATGGTGACTCTGGACAAGCCATTTAAGCTCTCTATGCCTGACTCTCCTCATTTGTAAGATATAGATAATAAAATGTACTTAAGAAGAATATTTTAAGGATTACATTGCTGAATGTCCTTAAGCTGATTAATATCATGCCCTGCTACAAGGTAACTACTATATAAATACCACTCTCTTATGAGCAGGACAATTACTATAATCTATACATTATGTATTTATCTATGTATAATTGCTATACATGTATGCTGAATCTGTCTCCTCGTCTTTTATCACTTACTGCCCTCTTCCCTTTTTTCTCCTACTCGTCTCCCTCCTTCTTCCTTTTCTCTTCTCTCTTTCAGCACATGCCAATCTGTTTATAGTGATATTACAGTGAACTGAGACAAGAAAGAATAAGACATATGTACAAACCAATCATTTTTAAAAGAATTAATATACAATATTTTATCATTACAGAGGGGAGATGAGCAAAAGCTAAATGGGAACCTAGGAATGTATAGTTTTTAGAAAGTCAGCAACAGTATTAGAAGTGACATGAATACACAAAGACTAGTGCCCAGGCCATTTCCGCATTAATACTTTGGAAGGCACAATAAGTGGGTTTGGGCCTCACAAAGCTTTTTCCAGAGAGCCTCTCCCAAATTCCACTCCCCAATGAGTTCTTGCCTAGCTTCAGCATGAAGGAAGAGGAATCCTCAAAATCCTTTTTACCTGGTACAAGGATCAAAGGACCAGCTCCACAGAAAGCAAGCCCCAAAGGACCTCTCCCTTGAACCAGCCCTTATCCAACAAACAGTACATACTCAAACTGTGACAGCCACAAGGCTTCTGAGAATATGAAAACATCCAAACTGAAAACTCTCCTGAGACCTCTTCCCCATTCCCACCCCCACCCCCACCCCTGACTCCACTAATCACCCACTACCCACGGAGTCCATACGTGGACCACCATGTTCCATGCAGGGAACGAGAAATCCAGTCCAGGTCTTGAGGAGGCTCCCAGCCCTAGTGAGGAAGGGGAGGCAGCATACAGAGATAGACTCAGCAACAGAGACAGAGTGGAGAAAATGTGTCCAGTGGAGAAAAAGCCTCCCAGATGATGTGGGATCTGGAAAAGGGGTTTGATAGGAAAAAATGGATATACTCTAGACAAATGACTCAGTAAATATGGCACAGGCATGATGCTATGACATGCAGGGTTTGTGGCTAATAAAAAAATGTCAGATATGACTATCTCTCTCAAAACTAGAAATGTTCTGGAAGAATATTATTAAATATCATAAAGAGGGAAAGGGACCAATCTTGGAAAAAAAGCAGACTATAGAACAGTTGGCCAGTAAGCAGAAGCTCACCCACATCTTTTAGTTCCACCACGGTGGTCAGGCACTACCATTATCTCATGACACTACGACATTACGACTTAGGTCTTGATGTTGATCCTAGATTCCCAGATGAAACATCCAGGGCAGAAGAGTCCAGGTAGCTGTATCCAAGTTACTTGAGCAGCCACCTTGGACTGCTAGTTGATGCTTGAGTATTTAGCTCTATAGTTTACCAAGCTCATTTCAGTGGGAGATTCCCAAAATTAGCTAGCAGGATTTAAGGATGGTCTTCCAAACTAGACACAGAGAATAAAAGGAAGAGGTTGAAAAGGTAAAAGAAGTTGACCCTTGCTTGGTGTGTATGCCAGAGTTATATCATGAGAACACTCAGGGTTCATGATATACATGAGAATACTCAGTAGGGCTCAGTGAGTAAAAGCTTACTGTACAAGTCTGATGATCTGAGTTCAATTCACAGAACCCACAGCAGAAGAGATACAACTTTGAAAAATGTTCCCCAGACCTATATACATGTGTGTGCATGAGTGCGTGCATGCACCTGGGTACACACACACACACACACACACACACACACACACACACACACACCAGTAACATTGCTGAGGAGAGAAATGACTCAGTGGATGAAGTACTTTCTGAATAAGCTTGAGGCTGGAGTCTGGATCCCCACCACCAAGATAACAACAGGCATAGCAGTAATCTGTGGTCCTGGTACTCACACTTGGGGGATGGGATAGGGGTGATTCCCAGACATGCTGGCTGAGTAGACTAACTAATCAGTAAATTCAGAGTTCAGCAAGAGACTCTGATTCAATCCATGGTGATACTCCATGTCCTCTGGCCTACACACACACACACACACACACACACACACACACACATACACACACACACACACACACACACACAGATGACTACATAAATATGCACACAGGCAAGCACACATATGCATGCATACACACATGCGTGCACACATTCATATGTATACACACATACATGCATGCATACACATATATATACATGTACACACACGTAATTTGTCTGACAGACATTGACAATAACATATTTAAGTGCCAGCATTGGTGACAGTTACAAGTAAAATGTTGACCTTGCCTGCAAAAGAACAAACTCTAGCTTACTACACAGCCCATGAACAGGCTTGCCAACCATCCGCTCATCATTGGCAATGCCATGATACTTTATACAGCTGTCCATCTTGACATGCATAATTCCTTCTAAAGCACACTGGAAAGCCTCCGTCCATCTAACATCTAAGCCACAAGCCACTAAGTTACTCTGAGCAAGCTACCATTTGTTTCTGACTGCTTTCCTGCTTTAGGATTCACAAAGCATTTTCCCAAGCACGTTTGACATGTGGATGGTGTTCTACCCCCTTATCTCAAAAATAATGCAAAGCATTCTGGCTTGGAAGTACATAAGGGAATAAAGACAGAAATATATACCACTGGAAGCAAGTTTGGTAAGTCTGTCTAGAGATGAGGGCACTGGTGTATGTACACGAATGAGGCCTACAATATAGTTTAGAAGAAAATACAAGGGACTTGAATATGGAACGAGACAGGGTTGTTAAATAAATTGTGGAACAGTCATCGGAATGGAAAACCCTGAAGCTTTTAGAAAACATGATTTGAGAAATACTTAATGACATGGGAAAATGCTTTTTTAAAAGCATATGAAGAAACATATTTATATGTATTTGTATGCATGCGTGACTTCCACTTTGTTCTCTGTAGCTATGCCTATTGTGCATAATCTCTTGCATGAATATGCATTGGTCTTCCCCTCATAAATCACACTGCAAATAGAAATCATTTTAAAAGATACTCAGTTGATGACAGAAGCATGCATATCATCTATATTTTACTAGTCAAGATTCCCAGCCTGTCTCCTTTGCCACTGGTAGCTCACATGATCTTGGTCCAGTTATTTAATTTTCTGGGATGCTGTACACTCCAAAATGAAAATGTGACAATATCTCTGAACTCACGGGGGAGTTGCAAGTTAGATCAAATACTATATGGAAAAAATGCCTAATCTAATTCTTGGTTAGAGTAGGCACAGAGTAAATGGCAGCTTCTCATGTCTCTAATGACCTTAAGGAAGTTCCTCTGTGAAAAAAAAGGTGCTATGGGCAGGGATAGGGGCAGGGCACTAATATGGGATGGATTGACTGGGCTTTAGCTGTCTTGGAGATATAATAACAAACTACCACAAAATGGTAACTAAACCCTATAGGTACCCATTTCCTCCCAAGTCTGGAGGCCAAAGTTTCAAAATCAAGGTGTTGGCCAAACCATGTTCCCACTAAAGGCTCCAGAAAAGAAGCTTTCTCTACTTTCTCTAGTTCCTGCTGTTCTATAGGGATTCTTCAACTTCTTTGAGTTGTAGATTCATCATTCCAATCTCTGCCTTTATCTTCATGGGACCTCTTCCAGTGTGTGTCTGTATCTGTGTGTGTGCGTGTGCATGTGCGCACGCATGCTCCAAGGTGCTGGTTGGATTTTGTCAGCTTGACACACACTGAGACATATCTAAAAATGGAGAACCACAACTTAGAAAATTCCTCCATAAGATTAGCCTTTGGCAAACCTCTAGGGCACTTTCTTAATCATCAGTTGATGTGGGAGTGCCCAGCCCATTGTAGGGGTTACCACACATAGGCAGGCACTAGAAGGTATAATAAAGCAAGCTGAGCAAACCATGAGGAGCAAGTCAGCAAGTAGGGTTCCCCATGGCTTCTGACTCAGTTTCTGCCTCCAGATTCTTGCCTTGAGTTCCTGCTCTGACTTCCCTCAGTGATGGACTGTGATCTGACAGTTCTAACACAAAGGCTAAATCAGCAGGGTTGCATTTGTGGGGAGCTAAACAGAGGAGGGAGGAAGTTTCCCATCCTGGAAGGGTCAAGAGAAGGACTTGCTGGGCCACTCTGCTTTGTAGAAGCACTTAAGGAGCATGGGCCAAAGACAGGTTGTTGAGTGGGTACCAGGCTAGACCTGGAGAAGTGTTCCTGGCCTCAGAAAAAGAAGTAGAATCATTCAGGCATGGAGGGGATGCAGGGATGGAGGGGGTTGTGCAGCTGAAGGCTTCCTGAGGAAATTATAATGACCAGCATAAGTCTAAGATAGTCACAGAATAAATGGCTAGAAATTAAGATCAGTTCCCTGTGGGATCAGAATGTGTCAAGCTGATGCAAGGATGAGAAATAGATATAGAATTTCCTATACACACAGAAGTGTGATTTGAGTCAGCCCTACCTACTCCATTCCTGACACCTAAATAACATCCTATGAGCATGACAAGACCCCTCCCAGACCTTTCCACCACAGTCTCCAAACTTTTCAAAGCCCCATGACACCTATGGGACTGGAGGGGTGGCTCAGTCAGGAAAGCACTGGCCATGGAAGCATGAGGCCCTGAGAGGAAGCTCTAGAACTCTCTTGCAAAAGCTCAGTGTGATGCTGGGCGGTGGTGGCGCATGCCTTTAATCCCAGCACTTGGGAGGCAGAGGCAGGCGGCTTTCTGAGTTCGAGGCCAGCCTGGTCTACAGAGTTAGTTCCAGGACAGCCAGCACTATACAGAGAAACCCTGTCTTGAAAAACAAAACAAACAAACAAACAAAAGCTTAGTGTGTCAGCATGCACCTGGTGCTGGGGATGTAGACAAAGGTAGATATGCCTGAAGCTTGCTGACCAAGTAAAAGAAAGAGACCCTGTTTAAAACCAAAGCAAGGTAGAGAGCAACTGAGGAAGATACCCAAGGTTAACATTCAAATGCATACCCAGGCACATGTACACACACACATACACACACATACACTCACTCTCTCACACACACTATACCTACAGTCCTTGCACTGTTATGCCCCTCACTGCAGGATGCTCTCTGAATGAACCTCACGGTCACTGAATGAGAGCCATGCCATGGCTAAGGATCTGTGGCAGATGCAGTTAGGTAAGACAGTGTCCTACCGAGAAATTTTATGGATCCTGCTTACTCTAATCCTCTGTAATGGAGTCACAGACAAGAGGCATGGAAAGTGGGTCTGAACCCGGGAATGTTTGCCTAAGAGCTTCTCCATGGAAATATGAGGAAGAGTGTGATGAGGCAGAAGGGGAACGGAACTGAATTCTGCGACCTGAGCTACAGGAAGCTGCCAAACTTTCTCAGACAGTAGTGCATTCTGGGAATTGAAAATTTTCCTTGGCTTGTCTGACTCATGCCAGACCAGCTTCTAGAAGTTTCCCTTTTGTGAAGTGTCATTGGGTATCAGCAGGCTTGAGGGAAGCACAAGATCTTAAGTGTTCCTACTCTTATATTCCAAAATGATTCAAGAACCAGAAAAAAGTCTAGGGGCAGCTTGCCTGAGGCCTGCCTAGGCTGACAGTTTCAGCCTAGACACACACACACACACACACACACACACACACACACACACACACCTGGCTATCTCTAGGGAACTCTCACGTAGATTTTCTAATAAAAAGTGAGAAAACAGAAGCAAGCAGGTGCCAGCGTCACTTGGCTCTGACATAAGCCTAGAATACACTGATATGTCCTGTGTGTTGTGGTTTGGATCTGAAACATCCCTAGAAGGCTCATATGTTGAAGGATTGGTCCCTAATACATCATTCAGCAGTGGGAATTTGAAGACATGATTGTATCATGAGTGCTCTGTAGCCGATAGATTCACTTATTGATAGATTAGCAACTGAATGGAATACCAGGAAATAGAAAAAAATTGAGGAAGCCAAGCCAGACTAGGAGATAAATATCACTGAAGACATGACTTTAAAGGTGCTTTCTCTCTCTCTCTCTCTCTCTCTCTCTCTCTCTCTCTCTCTCTC